>CM073770.1:107347030-107661417 GCA_037158775.1 Hetaerina titia
TTAGTGAAATTTCAGAGTGGAAAGAAAAAAACTTTGACACTTTTCCCTAGGCTCAGTATTCATCATTTCCAACATAATCACTCGCAAGATGGGGTGATAATTTTGAGGAAAATATTAAGTTTGGCTTTCATTCTTTTGGGATGAACTCAACAGACAGAGAGGAAGTGTGGAAACATACTGAGACAAACCAAAATACAGCAGAAATGGTGTGGAATGAAATATTAGGTCAACATCTTGAAGAACATTATCATGGAGAACAGAAGTAATTCCACCCACATTAGAAAGTTGCATTAATATTAGAACTGGGAACAACGTTCAAGTGTCAAATGATCATCAGTGGAGGTCCAGGAAGACAGCTGATGATTGCTATTCACCATTAGAGATTTCAATTGGTTCTGATCAGTGAGAAAGTAAAAGTGAAGGAGCATGATATAGCTAAAAATCTAACCCAAAAAATGTTAAAGAAACACTTGCTGATGAAACATCCCATTTTGTTTCATGACCAAAACTGAGGGCTGTCCATTAAGGAGTGAGCATAATGCACATCATTTTTGTGCAAAAATTTAATCATATGCCATTTTTGTTACCTCCATATGTAATGTATATTTGGCAATAGTTTCATCGATTTGACTCAAGTGACACAGCAGCCAGTGAAAGTTTAAATATATTCAATTTGCCTATGGTAGTAACAATGGAGGTAACATGTGACACTGCATCAAAATTTTGTTTTTGTTGGAAAAAATCATCAGCTGAGTCGTATCTAAGGCAACAGCAGACTTGTAAAATATTTTTCTTCCCTACAGCACAGCTAGAAGGTTAAAAGAGAGGAGACAATCAATTCAATCAAAGGAAGGAGGCCCAGAGCTCCAGTCACTACTCAAACGGAAGTAAACATTAACACCTCTGCAGTCATTGTGAGAGTAGACCATTGAATAGCAGTAGGAGCATCAGCAAAATGAGTGAAAATTTGATTCTGTACTTCCCACATGTTGTCAACAGAAAAATTCCACATAACGTGTCTTTGTGTGAAGTCAGTTCTGTGGGCCCACTCTGAAATTGGCGTCATCCTACAAATATCAATGTGAAGTGTGTTCCTCAAAGTCCAGGCCTAGCTCTTCTTACTGTCCCCAAATGTGAAGAAACAACTTCAGGCAAAGCATCTTTTCAATTTCAGGAGCATGCATACCTGCTTTACATTTCAACATATGTCTTAGGCATGTGTCATCTAAGAATGGCTGCAGCTGATGCAATAAACTCAGCAATCAACCTGGTGGTTGGTTTGAAAGGTGAAGGTAGAGCTTGCCTAATACTAAGCCCTAAATGGCATGTGAAATGTACACCTTTCCTTCCCCCGTGCCGACTGTGGTTTCTCAGGAAGATCTTCTTTCCCGAAAAGCACCCAGATTGGGTGGAGCTGAGGGTGACCAGGGGTATTACCTGAGATCAAACTCCATTCAAAGCTCTTTGGCAGTAAACGTAAGCACTGAGGCTGCCAATGTGAGAGAAGGTCACCATATTATGTTAAGAGCAGACTACCAGAAAGATTGAACATTTCATGGTGTACCACACACAAGTTGGTTGGTTTGGTTTTTAGGGTACATGGACAGCTATGGTCATTTTGCCACACAAGTTGCTTACAAAAAAAGCTACACCCAAGACATGCACAAGCTCAGTGGGTTCCAAGATTGCTCACGCCCAAACGACAGGACATTTACATGCAGGATTGTTCACGGTGCAAGATGTTACAAGAATGTGAGGAGTTCTTTAGAAGATTATCACTTTAGATTAAATTAATTTCCAGCCTGACAGCAAAGCTCTGTTTGGAAACCTCTGGCATCACCAACACCATAGAAAATATTGAGTCCTGCAGGGAAAATTCATTTCTCCATTCACAGGAAATTGGCATATCAGCATGTCATGCCAGCACACATCAATGTAAATGGAGCATAAAATGGATAATATTTCTCCAGGTTCATATTTTTCTCCATCATGAGAAGCTTTTTTTCTTTCAATTAATATGAAAATTTAGGCGTTGAACCTTTGATTCATAAAGCTATTGATAATATTTTATATATTTTTTTTAAATTTTGCACACGATGTGTTATATTTGTTCTGCTTATATAATATTTTCATTTCATTATTACTTTTGGTCTTATAAATGTTTTACTCACAGTTCAGTTATGGCAAATCAATACCATATTTGTGTAATTAATAAGATTGTATTTACTGTGATTTATACTGTTTCCAGGAATTTCTCTATTTTAATATTTACTTCTCCGTTTTACTAACACTTACTAGAGAGAGAGTTCATGACAATCATTAATAGTGTGCGTTACCTGTGATTTGCTTTCTTTAAATTTTAACATTTTTTCTTCTATTCTCTTCATGTTGTTCAATTTCTCTGCCAAAGGATTTGTTCTCCTCATCATGGTTGGGGATTATGGTTTAGATACAAGGAATGAACGTGGGGAGAAAGCAATTCAATTCTGCAGCAGAGAGGTGATAGTCATCACCCACACTTGATTTAGACACCGCAAAAGGCATAGGTATACGTGGAAAATGCCAGGCGACTCAGAAAGGTATCAGTTAGCTTATATTATGGTTAGGCACAGATTCATCATATATGATCAATTTGCAGTTTCCCGGGAGTGGATACAGACTCTCATTGCAATTCAGTAGTCATGAAGTGCAGCATCCAATTCAAAAAGATAAGGCAGGGGAGGCAGGTTAGGAAATGGAATGTAGAAGAACTGGATTGATGAGGAAGGAGTATCAGCAGGCTGCAGAGAGAATCATGAGTGAGGGAAAGGAGTTGAGTACTATCAAGGAAAAATGGAAATACATCAAAAACCACAAAAGAAACTATGGTACTGTTAATAGGAAAAGGACAATGAAACCATGAATCATGGATAGCATAAATGATGGTAGCTAAGGTCCAGGCATACTCTGGAAAAGCTTTACCTTCATCTTCTGTCGATCCAAAACCTAACTAACTGGTAGATTATCTATAATAACTATAATGAAGAGGAAGGCTAAGAGATTTAATATATTTACAGATTAAAACTTTTGAGAATTGGGACATGGTCAATATTACTCTGAAAAATCACGTCTTTATCAATAATCAAGTAAAAACTAATTCCAAGAAATTGTGGGAAATGCTGTGACAGTAATTTTTAATGGAGTCATCCAATAAATGTGTATTACAATGCAACAATTTCAGAGTGCAAAAATCATTCATCTTGACTGGGATTCCTTGATGTCTGGCCGAGGGCTTAAGCTATCAAGGCATCCTTTTATACGACAATATTTTGGTAAAAAAGTAGAGTAAAAACTACCCATTTCCTTTAAAAGCTGAAAGAAAATGTTCCCTTCTTATAATATCCTCATCATCTGATGATGTGTCCACTTGATGTAGTATCTTAGCGACACATGGCCTTTGGAATGGGTGGTGGTGGAAAGCTAATTTAAATACAAGTCTACGTGGATTTTTTCTAAAAGAAATACTTGAGCCAATTTACTGTTATTCTTTCACCAGTGCCACATTTTTTATACATTTTTGAAGTTACTAATATGATACATTTGATCATTATTGCGGCTTTATTTTCAAAATCTGCAAGATGCTGGTGCTCTTTCATGCACATTTTATTTTTTTCATTTCCATATCTTTTACTTTTTCATTTTTATTTCTGTTACTTTTTTGGTAGGCATTATTTTTTATCATTTCTTCTTTACGTTGAAAGTACTTGGGTAATGGAAAAGTATACTATACACAAGCACAAATATAATACACTTAGAAAATAGAATATGATGGATAAGATCAGTCAGAATGGACATAATGAAGCAAGCTGCTAAGTTGTTAAACATAAACTACCTTTATTTTCCACCAAGCCAACACTTCCAGTGAAGAAAACAGAACAAAATACTTATCTGCATGCAAGCTACCTCATGAGACAAAAATTAAACAACACCAAGCAAAACAATATTTATGAAATATAAACAACCTTTTATCAAGTACCTATCAAAGTAAAAGTTGGGGGTTCTATTCGAAACCTTACATTACTTCTTTCTTTACTTTTGCTTGCCCACTCCTGTTGTTGTGTGTTGTATTGTTGCTACGAGGGTCATCCGGAAAGTAGTACCCGTTCGTGCCGCATGAAGTGCTGACGACGCGAGTAGCCGCTGGACGAGGTCAGATAGCTTCAGTGGCTTGTCTGCCTTCTCTGAGCCAAGTTGCGTGACGCTAGCATTGCCTGTGTTGTTTCTGTGATTGTTTACAATGTTTAAAAAAATTGAGAACGCCGCCAGTTGTGAAGTGAGGGCAGTGATTAAATTCCTCAATGCAAGAAACGTTCGCCCATGTGATATTCATCGCCAATTAAAGGAGGTGTATGGAGACAATGTAATGGACGAGTCGTCTGTTCGGCGGTGGTGTCGCAACTTCAACATGGGGAGGGGGAACACACACGACGATGAGCGTTCGGGGAGACCGTCTGTCATTACAGACCAACTGGTGAGCTCAGTTGACGAATTCGTGAGGAACGATCGGCGCGTCACAATTGATGACATCTGTGAGCATTTTCCCAATGTTTCTCGAACAATTGTTCATGAAATTGTTAAACACCATCTGCATTATGCAAAAATTTGTGCAAGATGGGTCCCTCGCATGCTTACAGATGAGCACAAAACCAAGCGTATGGCTGCAGCACTGACGTTTTTGGGACGTTATTCTGATGAAGGAGACTCTTTCTTGACTCGCATAATTACTGGTGACGAAACATGGGTTTGTTATGCATCACCTGAGAGTAAACGACAGTCAATGGAGTGGCATCATGCTCATTCGCCAAACAAACCAAAAAAATTCAAGACAGTTCTGTCCACCAGGAAACTCATGGCAACCATTTTCTGGGATCGACGAGGTGTATTGCTTATTGATTTTATGGCCCGTGGAGACACTATTAATGCCAATGCGTATTGTGAAACATTAAAGAAATTACGGCGGGCAATACAAAATCGGCGGCGAGGTCTATTGTCTACTGGTGTCATTCTCGTTCATGACAATGCCAGGCCTCATGCAGCTGGGATAACACAAAAACTTTTGCAGCAATTCAAATGGGAAACTTTCGACCATCCACCGTATAGCCCGGACTTGGCCCCTTCAGATTTTCATCTCTTTACAAAGCTTAAAGACTTTTTGGCAGGAAAAAGATTTGACAGCGATGAAGAACTTAAAGAAGGAGTGACCCTGTATCTCAATGAGCTGGCGGCGAAGGACTATGCAGCAGGAATACAGAAACTTGTCACACGTTATGACAAATGCCTTAATTTGCTTGGAGATTATGTTGAGAAGTAGTTTAAAGTATCCTCTTTCAAATAAAATTTTTTATGTTTGTTAATATTTACTTTTGTGTCTTAAATTCACGAACGGGTACTACTTTCCGGATGACCCTCGTATAACCTTCCTATAGAGCTCTTTTATCACCATGTATTACCAAAATGTGGTTTAGTCATCACACTTAATACCAAGGGAACACAACCTTCTACTTCTCACAATTGCCACCGTTGAAGCTTGCAGTTCCCTCCAGACACAGTGAACTTCTGCACTTCAACACAAGCAACTGGAACTGTAATGGCATCTGAAAACTTACTTAAATGATGCTTACGAAGCTCTTATTTGGGGTTGTAGGAACAAGATAAGGTCATGGAGCAAAATACCAGGAGCATATACCATGTGTGGCTACACTACAGGGTCTGTAAATAAGGTTTCAAGACTGATTTTTTCCCAAATAGTGGAGCACATGTAGACTGGTCTCACTGCCTGAGTAAGGTGGTGGGGGGTGTCGGCTAAGCGACCCAAGCATCAGTAGTTGCCGGCGAGATGCTGGAGTGAGAACATCGTGAGTGCAGTGAGTGTCTGTTTCAAAATGACATCTAGAAATTGGAGCATCAAAAATGCAGCCCCTTTTGGAGGAGCGTTGTACGATCAAATTTTGTGTCAAACTGAACAAGACTGGTTCGGAAACGTTCAAAATGATTCAAGAGGCCTACAAAGAGGACTGCATGTCAAGTGCCATGGCTTTCATGTGGTACAAGAGATTCAAATATAGCCATGAAGATGTGAAGGATGATGAAAGCTCTGTTAGACCTTCAATGAGCAGAACTGACGAAAATCTGACCAAAGTGCATCAAGTTTTAAACGGTGACTGACATCTCCGCATCAGAATGATTACAAAAAAGCTAGTTTGAATCACCAAACTGTTTCAGCTAGTGACAAAAGATTTAATGATGAGAACAGTGTGTGCAAAACTTGTCCCCAAAGTGTTCTTGGATGAACAGAAGGAGTGGTACCTAGATTTTTTGCAGGAAATGCTTGAACGTTTGCAAACCGAACTCAATTTTTTGGACAAAGAGGTCACTGGTGATGAGACCTGGGTCTTCAAATATAATCAAGAGTCGAAGAGGCAAAGCTCAGAGTGGCACACCTTCATATTGCCAAAGCTGAAGAAAGCCCACATGAGCAAGTCACATGTGAAAAACATGGTCATTACTTTTTTGATGCGAAAGGAATGATATGCAAAGAGTTTGTGCTTGCCAGACAGACTGTCAATGGTCAGTATTACTTTGGAGTGGTCTACCATTTGAGCGATCAGGTCCATCTTGTCTGCCTGGAGAAGAAAGACAACTGGTTGCTCCACCATGGAAATGCAACCGTTCACACCTGCTTCCCTGTCAATCAAGTTTTGAACCGGTTCAACTCAACAATGCTGATGCAAACTCCCTATAGCCCCAGCATCACCCCAATGGCTTCTTTTTGTTCCCCAGATGAAGAAAGACCTGAAAGGGAAGCAGTTGGACAGCATCACAGTGGTCAAAAAGCCTTCAAAGAGGGTTTTGGACAGCATTCCGGCAGCCAGCCAGCAGTGGAAATCTCATTGACAGCAGTGGGTGGATTCTCAAGGCACCTATTTTGAAGAAGAATTTTAGTCCAACATACGAAAGTGTTCAATAAATTTTGTGTTTGGAGATCAATCTTGAAGTTTTATTTATGCACCCTTTATCATTCAATGTTCATTCAACCCTAGGACAAGTGCTGAGATTAATAACAATGTCAAACAAGTCCAGTGGGTTCCATGGGATCATTGCTGTAGTGGTTCCATTCCATTATTCTACACTGTCTGTATACCTTAAAAAGTTAAAAATCAAATGAAGTCCAAGTACATACACATGTGTGTGTGGTGTAGATCTTTAATTACAGTTTGCAATTTGCAAAGTTCTTATCAATATCAAGATCTTATGTTGCAAAAGACTTTGCCTTACTAATTACTTTCCCATTAATTTCCCTTACTTATTCACCTTAATATTTCCTTTCTGGTAGTGCACAATTAGGTTATTATTGTTAATATTAGTCAATATTCTACCAATTGTTGTTAGTTGGTCAATAGTTAATTTGCACTGGAAAAACATATTTCCAGTTTGATAAATTCACCCAATGACCATTTTAATCTGAAAAATGGAAACTGTGATAAGAGAAGGGACTTCGAAAATCCTCATCAGTAATGTCCCTCATAATCCATTCTTTGACTTCTAACAAGAGTTAACATTAGGGTTGGTGACAAATGCATGACTGATAAAAAATGTATCTTTTCATTCCTTTGAGAACAATTGATGATATATACAGGCTTTATATAGATGCCATAAAATATTAAGATTTGCTACCCAGCTACATCTGTTGCTGGTTTAAGCTGTTTGAGGAAAGTTGATTATTATTTCGCAGGAAAGTCGACATTTGAGAATGCATCACATATTCTTTCATTCATACATGCTAACAATTGCTGTACAAATCTCCACGCACAAATGGTGTCACACCAATATTTGCCCCCTTCCTCCCCATGGCCAATAGCACTGTCTAATGTACTATCACAGTGATCCTATCCACTCCCTTCCCAAATGACATCTTGCTATAGGAGTATTTTCCAAAATTTCTCACATTACATTTTCCAATTCATATCATTATCATGTTTAATGCATGAAACCTTAGCTGAATGTCAAAAGTACCTAATGGAATTGAAAATATATTGAAAGCTGAGATATAAATAGTATGTGACAACCACCATTGGAAAGGCAGAATTTTCTGGCACTGTACTTGCCTCAATTTCATTACATGGTCACATTGCTGATGTTCATTAGCATTGATTGGGACAATACCCTTTTTCTATAATAACAAAAACAATAAATCCATAGCTTTGTAAAAAAATTTATTAAATAAAGCTTGTGTTCTTAGGTTTCCACATTTCACACTGGTAAAAAGGTCAAGGAATGCAAAATACACCGGAGAGACTGTTATATAAAACAAAAATTCAAATCAGCAACAGTTGAGGTAAAACTGTTACAAACCAGAAATTGTTTTACAATCCCGCAAAAAAACCTGAATATATATACATATCTACTATGTCTTTGCTTTGTTCTGGATGGGGAGAAACAACTTAAATTCAGCGGGAAGTTCATCCTCTGAATAAAGCCTGTCTGAAAAATAGACACGCCTTATACGACAGTTTGCATGTATTTGCACTCTCAATGTCTCAACATAATTAGTCCCATAGGCACGTCTGGTGAAATCAGAAAGATTAAACTGCACCTATAAATAAAAAAAACAAATGGTTAACCCAGTAAATAAATTTATCACGAGTCTTGAGGGTAAGACTTGGTCAGTACATAGGGAATGTGAAAAAACAACCATTTTAAAAGTTGAGACAATTGAACGAAGAAACATGAGGAAAGAGGTGACCAAATATAGATGACCATTTATGCTGCACACAGTAATGAAGAAGAAAATGTATTCTTTTCGCTTAAAGAATGAGTCAGTACTGGAGGAATAATTCAAGTCACAGGTACAGTAATCTAATTTCATTTTGCATCGAACAAATAAGTTTGTAACCATTTTATACCTGTGTACCTATGATTGAGAAACCAAAGTTATCAAAGTAATTTTTTCCATTCAATTTGAATCCAAGAAAACATTATTTCTCAAGATCAAACAATGAGGTTTTCGAATATTCATTTATTGTTCTTTCATAATCTGTCGGTTCTCGGAGTCCATTTAGTTTTATACAGAACAATAATGAAGGTAAGAATAACAAATTAACTAAAGCGGTCTTTATCTATCACTTCTTTTTTTAATTCTACTAACTGAATGAAAGGCGCAAAATACTCCTAAGGCTACCATAGCGAAGTAAATGAAAGTATGTATTTCCTTCACCACATTACCGAATACTATTCCTTTCATTTATTCGCATTCGCACTCTTTTCTATCAGTATTTACCCAGTTTTAAAAATAATCATTAAATGTTACTCTACCTGGTTCCAACCGTCATCCAACCGCATTGGCATTGTACATATAAAAGGTTTTACCCTGGTAGTAGACTGATAATTGCTTGCTCTGAACCTTCGTCGCACGTTCTTGTCATCCAAAACCTGTTTAATAAGAAATTTGGGTGAGCTTTGATTATCGAGGAAACAAAAACATCTTCGACATATAAGAAGTCCCATTGTATTGTGATCACTCGGATACCTGAACTTCAAAAGTAAAGTACTTTTTTAGATTTTTTATTATCATAACCAAAAATGGCAACTTGATTCCCAGAGTCTTTTTTGGATCCGCTGGACAGGTTATATATGTTGTGCTGACATTCGTTCCGACTATCTCTAGCACCAATGACTGAATGTCATTATCTGTAATTCGTTTTATATGTCCATTTCGGACTTTTTTGTCCCATATCTGAAGAGGTTTACTCCCTATGCTGTACAAAATTGACAAAAATCCACTCTGAAACGTATTCTTGAACATGATTACTACAAACAGTCTACACCTTGGCTAGAACCACGAAATGAATAAAAACTTGTCCTATTCGTCCAAAATTCACTGTGCTAACATTTTTCACGGAAATATTTCATGTATTTCTAAAGTTTGAAGGTTAATTTGCACTGATTCGTCGCACTTACAAAAAATGTCACTTTTACTTTCCGGAAAATTTTCAGTTCCCACTCTACATCAAAGTTCCAATATAAACATCACAAATAAAAACGATATCGAAAATAATTACGATTAGACATTGTTCCCCAGTGGCGGGAGAAATAATTTCCATGGTATTCGCGTTGATGATGAAATCACTTTCGCCTTGGTGTCATTATTGCATTCTTATATTTACTTCGCGGTTTATATATATGACAAGTCTGAAACTGAATTTTTTAAAAAGTTGTTCTTGCTTAGTCTTCTGAAATTGCTTGGAAATATGTTTAAAAACACTTATCAAAAAGGATTTATCTCTATCTTCTACAGCATCGGTTTGAATCCATTAATTATGTGGCAAAAAACTGTTAAGTGAAAACCAAATTTTTCTTGGTTAGTATTCATGTACTACCTTGGAATTATATCCTAATTTTTCTTCCACATGGGGCAGGTTCGTAATGGCCACATAAAGCGAGTTTCAGATGAAGATGCTAAATCACTAGTTTTAGAGCTAAGAGGAGTAAATGTGGCGACAACATACATATCATGCCCGGCAACCCCAAAGGCGACATTAGGCATTAGGTTGCCATTTTTGATTATGATAATAAAAAATTTAAAGAAATATTTCACGTTTGAAATACAAGTAAGTTCCAACGATTCTGATAAAAATATTAGATATTATATTTACGGCTATAATTATTTTACTATCAATTATAAATTACCTGTCACTTATTTTTGTTCCATGGTCGAAATTTGGCTAACAATCCAAATAAATAAGATTCTTGATGACAAATGTATGAAAAGAAGGTTCCGATTTAGTAATTACCAATCTTCAACACGCGTGAATCCTTTCACTTGCTCCATGCCACTAGGCTTGACTACTTCTTGGAACATGGTAAATATATATAGTGTTTGTAATAAAATCCTATCATAAGAACCAATAGTTAGCATTTTTAACATTTTATGTTAAGTCACAAATATATTGGATCTAGAATGATGATTATAGAATAAGGGTACCCTCTAGAATAGAATGGCAAAGTGAACTAAATGTTGTGTGAATATTTATTCGGAGTAACTTAAAATCATGAACTTTTAAATTATAAAAACTAAAGTAGACTTCTCTCTCTTGGACCTAGCCAGACTGCAGTTTCGAGTACTAATATATATAAAATCCTATGGGTAATAGAGTAGGTGCTGTTGACTGTTTTTACTAGAACATTATTGTGTGTAAATTAGAAATTTGAGCGTGGGTCATCCACCTGGATTTGCAATACCTTTTCCTTCCTTCCTAACATCTAACTTTTTTCCTGCAAGACCTCATTACCTGTCTTAATCTTTGGGAAGTTAGTCATTCCTAATTCCCCTCTTTCCCTTTCTTGCTTACTTTCCTCCTCTCTTCCCTCTGTCTATCCCTTCCCCTCCCACTCTTCCCTCCAACAAATAGACATATATGTTTGTGATAGCACACTAATTTTCTTTGTACTTTTGATGATGGTCAACTATTATAACTGGTAGTTTCATTGTAGAACAGTGTGAACCCTAAAAATGCCTAAGGCATGATGAAAGTACTAAGAATTAAATATTTATTTCTACAAATATGAAACACTATGTTTTACTCGAGGTATTTACTTTCTTAACTTGTATATTTGAAATCAGAACATGCCATAATGAAATTCCTCCAGAATATTTATCCAATACATTTTCAATAATTAGCCAAGAGAAAAGTTTTAGGTGTAATTGAAATTTCCCTTCAGAGAATACCTACTCTGACACAGTTACCTCAATCCATTGAAGATCTTGCTTTAAACATGGAGAGCTGTCAAACAACCTATTTCCATGAAGAAGACCGATTGAACAATCTACCCCATATTTCCCTTTTAATTACATTTAATGAAATTCCGTTTTATGTTACTGTAATTATATTTCATTTTGAGGAGTTTCAAACCAAAGTTTTATTGGAATGATGCTTAGATGATCCAAATCCATCTTGTTAGATTTTTCTCTTTTCAGCTTCAATTACTTTTGTAGTGCACAATTGTTTAGATCATTAAAAATTTCTAAGCATTATACTAAAAATAACTTAGGTAATCACAATTCAACCCCTAGTCCTTTAATCCATTATACTTTATCAATAAATAATGTCAGGTTTAGATTCACCTATACACAATAAAATTTAAATCTTGATATTCTCCTCAAATCTTCAGTGTCCATCCTTATTTACGTTTTTCAAACTTCAACCAAGCTTTTGCCAAACCATAATGATTTTCATCATGTTGATCTTAGCTTGTATGCACCGTATGCTTGCTTCTTCTTAAAAGAGCCCTAGTTATAGCTTAAGTGAAAATAATAACAATTTTATCTTTGAACTACAGAATTTTACTGTCATAAATGTAATAATTAGAAAGGAAATATAAGTTTCTCATAGTTTCTTTTCAATTACAGAATACATTCGTAGGATAAATACAAAAGAATCATTAAGTGTCCTTATGCGCTGAGGCTCTTTGGTTCTCTTTTGCTTAATGATGCCCAAATATTACAGGTCCATTTTAACCTTGCGGATTTCACTCGTCGAGCTTATGGCACTAACTACATTGAAACATCTCGTGTTCAGATGCATGCTAATTGCAGAATTCGTCGCATCTATTTTGCTGACCGCTTGTACACAGAAGATGAGCTCCCAGCTGAATTCAAATTATTTGTTCCTCTTTCTCATGGAAACCCTAAAAATAAATTTTAGGTATCATTTCCTAATAATACCATCAAGTTCAATTTTTTCCTAAAAAATTAAATTAATATCATTGTGTTTTGGAATTGGCATAATATAATCATATTGAGTGCATTCTTCAAAGGGTCACATTTCACTATGTGGCAAATGTTAACATGCACGAGTCATTTTCGCACAAGAAGATAGAGTGTCTCATCAAAAAGCATGGGACCCAAAAGTATGCAGCATTATTAGTCTCAGGGAGTTGATAAGTAAGGAGAGTAAATTAAAAATAGCTCAAGAGTGTAGAGTATACTGTACACTTGTATAAAAGTTAGGTCATAGCCGTTTTTGGAAGCATGAAGATAAAATGTAAAAAATTCAACTTGCCTAGAGGAGTTTTGAGGAGACATAAAAATGTTCCCACAAACAGAACACAGAAACTATTTCTTTTTACTAACAATTTAAAGAGAAAACTAAACTTTTTTAAGTGGTACTGTATCAAACATGAGACATTGAAATTAAAATAACATTCTTACTTAAGTTTAAAGACATGATTAAAAACTATTAGGTTGATAGGTTCGTACATTACTACAGTGCAATAACTTTGGAATATATTCGAGAGATAGTTGAGTCTAATACTTTGTGGAAACCCATTGTAATGCACAAAGAAAGAATCAAAAAGACTTTGTATTTCCCCAGGAAATAGTCTTTCCTGTGGAAATTCAGTCTTTTTGATTCTTCCATTGTGGATATCTTTGGAATATTTTATTCTTATTTCTGTTCATTAATTATTATAATAATTACTTATGCCTAATTCATAAGCATCATTATGTCACTCTAACATGAGAAGGCAGGAGAACTGAAAAAATATCATAAATATGGGAGGATATAACCTATATTTTTTATCTTATTTGAGTGCAAGAAATTTTTCGACTAGGGCACCTTACAGATGCATGAACAGAGTATGCATAAGAAAAATGACCAGAAACAAAGCAAACCACACTAGCCTGCCCTCCTAAAATTCACTCTGACCTGATGTGAAAAGCAGCATCAGGTTCACTGGTACATTTTGTTAAGATTTGGGAATTTTCAGCATTGAAATGTTCATCTTGATGCTTTCAGACATGGGATTTCTGTCCTGTATTGGTGATACCTTACAAATAGACCTTGCATATATAAAAGCATATTGATTCTTTCATATATTCCTCAAATCCATACCAGTTATTCATAATTAAGTAACCAATGAAATATTTGACAAAATGGTGCACATTTTGCATTTTCTATGGTACACATATTTCTCATGGTGTTTCTGTCAGCAGCTTCAAGGCTCTCTTCTCTGCTGGAGTGAGTTCATTTTCAAGTTGTGGCATTTTTAAGCCAACAGAAAACATTCTTTGTATACGAACACCTGCCAATGCATATGGTTGAAGACTTGCCATCATTTCTATTTCTTTTCTAAACTGTATACAATATCTCCTCTTGGCAGCTGAATAACGGCTTCCATGATGATTTTCTCTTCATGTACATGAAATAAATAATATGTCATGTAGGCACATTGTTATTTACTAGATAGTTTTCAATGGGATTATGAAGAAACTTGAAACATTAAATGAAATAATTATGTTATATTTTTCTTATCATATTTTTATGAATTGAAATGCATTATTTTGAGTCATCAGTAACATTTAAACACTCCTTTCTTTCCGTTGTGTGCAAATATATATTATCTTTTTCCTTTAAGACTTTGGGTGAGATATGTATAATGATCTTGGCAGATAGGGAGGAATTCGTAGCATTATTATTTGGAAAGTAATAAACCATCATATTCCCTGAAATCAATATAAAATATAATAATAACAACATCCTTCCAAATTTAAAATAATATAAAATGTGTTAATTTGTGAGTATTAAAAATCATTGGGGAAAGGGTGTAGGTTTCATGAGTGTACTCCATACAAACACCATGACTCTAAAGGAAATTCTGACAGATTAACATTGAGGATATTATTAAGGAGGGACTGAGGGGCCCCACAGCCCTGCTTACAATTGCATAGTAGATATTTATGCTAAAATTAGAGTCATTCAGAATTCAAACATGCACTTGTACAAGAAAGTAAAAATGAAATGGTAACTTTTTCAAAAGGGTTAGGGCCTTGGAAACTTACCCCTTAATGAAGCTAGGTGTTACTTAAATGAAATTTAATTAATTAAACGCATGTAGGGACTAGAATTTAGAGCTAGGTCCTGCAATGTCCTTAACCTTGCCCAGAATATGCACGTGTCCCTTTGTTTTCTTTGTAAATTTCTAGACCCCAAATGATTAAGCCTAAGGTGTGATTTAAATTAATATGCTTCAAAGATAAATGTATCCATATATTCAGAAACTGGTATTTCAGACAAGCTAAAACTGGTCAAGTTATTTTCAAATGATGCCACCCCTACCAGTATATTCAAACCTAGGTTAATACATTGGATTTCAAAATTGCCACTATTTATAATGAGGCACACGTATTAATGACTAGCTAAGAGGTTGTTGGCTATTTCCCCTTCCCACTCATTAATGTACTTGAGGTACACTGTTTAAAATTTAATTAATGTAGTACTAGCGTTTGTCAATATTAGGGTTTTCTTCGGTCATAATTATATATTTGATGGACTAATAAAATCTAATATTAAAATTGTGCACAATGATAGAATTAATTCCCGCATTTTTCATTTGTGTATATAGAAAATTACTTACTGATTCAACCTAAAGCTCTCCTCTTCATCATCTTCGACGTTGGTTGAGAGTACTAATTGATCACCACTCATTCAAATTTATATTTACGCTCCGGTGAGTGATTAGACGCTTAGGTTTCACGGCCCTTGAAATTTCGTTGGATGGTGCGGAGGTTTTCGTCGTTTCCATGGAGATCTCCCTTTCGCGTGTTTATCATACCAACGTCGTCTGATCGGCGTCATTTGCCACCGAGAATCAGAATGATAGCTTATCTTCGAATCAACGCTTTAGGCGATGTTATGCAAATATTTCTTGCGTCGAAGGTCACTAATTTCCGTGGTAGTCCAGGGGTAGAGCGATGGACTACTGACCGAAGAGCTCGGGTTTGATTCTCGAGCAAGTCTTTCTGGGCACCTGCAGCTCCACCCAAGCTATGTGATTTTTCGGGTACCAGATCTTCCTGAGAAACCAAAACTGGCAAAGTGAATGGGTCCCCCTACCCTGATTTCGCACGCCGCCGGGCTTAGTACTGGGTGCACCTACCAAACCGACCTTCGGGTTGATTCCTGTGTTTATGATCTTTTTATAACAAATGTATGGAAACTTGTTCAAGTATACGTGGACCCTTAACGATTACCTTGAAAACATGGGGAGGGATGGGTGTTATATGTGCAATAGAGTTCAGTAGTGATACATTCAGTGATATTAGATTGTATGTATCTGTACCTTCAGCATTTGATGATGAATAGGGTGGCAGAATCTAGAAGATGAAGGAGAATGGGTTGTAATTTTCCTGCAGGGCTTTGGCCCTATGACCTCAGGAAGTTTAGCGGTCGTCCTTAACTTAAGGCAGTATTATTCAGGCCAAGTTGTGAGGTGGATTGAATGAAAGTTGCCGTTTACAGACTACTAAAAACTGTGACATAATGACAAATATGTACTTAAATTGAATTAATGATGAGGTCTCAGGCGTGATGTGGTGGAAGCGTAACATATTAAAACCACAGGTATTGCAATTTTCCACTAGATATTTTATTTCGACACTACCGGTTTCGATGTTTTCACATCATCATCAGGTGTGAGCACAAGTGCGTATCTTCTTCACATATATAGTTGCAACAAGGGGTGGGGGGGTTGAAGGAGGGAAAAAAGGGCGGGAGAAAGGGGGGAAAAGGAGACAGGGGAATTCCATGAGGGGAAGGTTGAAAGGAGGAGTCAAAGAGGCGGGGAGGAACAGTGGGAAATCCAAGGGGTGGGGGTGGAGGTTTTTGGGGGGGGGCAAAACCTCCACCCCCACCCCTTGGATTTCCCACTGTTCCTCCCCGCCTCTTTGACTCCTCCTTTCAACCTTCCCCTCATGGAATTCCCCTGTCTCCTTTTCCCCCCTTTCTCCCGCCCTTTTTTCCCTCCTTCAACCCCCCCACCCCTTGTTGCAACTATATATGTGAAGAAGATACGCACTTGTGCTCACACCTGATGATGATGTGAAAACATCGAAACCGGTAGTGTCGAAATAAAATATCTAGTGGAAAATTGCAATACCTGTGGTTTTAATAATTAAATTGAATTGACTATTCCGGAGAATCTACTGTTTTACCAACATTTGTTCATACTCTGCAATAATAGAAATTGCACCATTTGCTTAAATGTATTCTGTCAAACATCAGCATTCCTATTAAAAATGCATAGTGAATGGGTTACCTTGATTGCTCATGCGTGTTACCACAATATGCCCTAACCAGCACATGCTCCATTTTTGCCATTTATCTCTGGTAGGCCGCAAGCTTTACCGCAATCCCTCAACGACGTTGCGAATTCGGTGAAATACTATATGTGTAAGGCTCAGAAGATGAATTACCTTACCTTAAAGCTGCAGAAACTAAAAATAAAACCTTTTACGCTTTACCCACAGTTTCAAAACGAGAGGGCAATAATTAAACTGAGTTTTCCGTGAGCCTTTTAGCGGATTTTGTTTTGCAGATTTGTGATATTTAATTTCGAGTTAAATGCAGGAAAATCAATCCAATTACTTTTTTTGGATTACCTATATCAACTATCCATATAAAAAACTTATTACTCTTCAGATAGTAATTCCATTTTGCTGTCAGTTATGCATTTCAAATAGTGGCAATCGAAACCCAAATGTCTACAATATTTCATTTCTTCATGTCCCTCACCGGTAATCCAAAACATTACGGTCATTACCAAGGATTAGTGAATTGCGTCAATGATAAGTAAGCTAAGGTAATATTACCAGTTGAGAAGATTTGGAAATGCAGTAATGGTCATCTTTTGCCATCATTACGAAACACAATAGAAGTAGCTTCGTGACACACGGACATAATTTATAAGACTATAGCGATGTCATGACGAAGAATGAGACAAGAGAAAAAAAGAAAACTTATTTTTTAAGTTCTGCAGAGAATTGGTTATTCACAGAAGATACAAATTCGGATATTTTCCGTGAGAGAAATGGACAAAAGAAACGGAAAATTGTTTCGCAATTTCCACAATTTTCTTTTGCAAGAAGGCGTGCGAAGGAAAGAATTTAAAATTGGTCGCCGAGGCACATATTTTTCTTATTCTTAAGTGTTATGCAATGCATGATTTTTTATTATTTTTATTTGAGACGGTTGTAGTGACAGGGCACCAATGACTCCGATTTTTATGTAATTTTCAATCCAATTCAGTGAAAAACTGCAGCTGTAACGAAAAATATCTATGCCAACCATCCTCCCTTTTTATTCTACGCGTAGGAGAAAGTGGAAGAAAAAGAAGGAAGTTATATAAGAATGTAGCGATTTTAAATTAAATTGAGTGACTTGATTGAACTAAGTAATTTTAGAAATTATTTTTACTTCTCCACCTGTAACAGTGATGTATTTAGCAATTAGAAGAGCCACTGATTTTGAAGTGCCATTTAAATTGTTTCTTTGCAGTAAGAGCCATATAATATATTAAGTGTAATGTCCATGCAGCTAAGTTCGTGGCGCATCACATCCCACCTCCAATGAAATTGACGGCATCTCTTATTTGAACACGGCAGACATTTCCTTCAAGACCGTTTGTGGAAATTTAATATTTAAATCAGTGCGCAAAGCCTTTAAATTGAAATAATCCAATTTACTGTACATATTGTATTTTGAGACTGCGATATTGAGACCCGGACCAGGCACAGAGGCGGTGTACTTACGAATCTCACTGAGTGGACATTGATTTGCTACTGCACGTGGATGCACCCTCTACTCATAATGATCCCTTCACTTTATTCATTACGTTATTCTTCTTATCCATGCTTCCAAATAAAAGTTAAATGGTTGCAGTTGAATTTTTGTCACGTTATCATTCTTTATATTTGAATTATTACACAGAAGTGCCGCTATTAAATGTTTTAATTACGGCTTAATTATGATGTTACCATAGTTAAGCCCGCATTAACAACTATCTAAAAAAGGCTAAACTGTCACTTCCCTTCCATTCATGAAGGCATATACAAATTTCTTTCCCTTACTAATTCTGACTTTCTTGAATCACTTGTCAGATAATGCCGCCACTTCCCTCAATGGTCGTGCGTCTTTCTTTAGTCCTAATACTATCAACCCTAAGTCGTTTGATGAGAGCCCTAAGATGCAAATCGAGTCTCAAGGTAAAAAAGTTTATTAAGTTAATTTGCACGTTTTAGGTGGTTTCTGGCTCATCTTTGTGGAAGTTTATGTTCATGGAATGAAGAGCACAATGTATTTTTCCACTGTTCTCTATTTTGGTGCTACTAGCTTCAACGCTTAGGCGTCATCATCAGGTACCTTTCGGCACCATCATCAACGCTTAGGCGTTAGGTACCTGATGATGACACCCAAGCGTTGAAACTAGTAGTACCAAAATAAAGAACAGCGGAAAAATACATTGTGTTCTTCATTTAATGAAGTTAATTTACAGTTGAATATTATCTGCGCTTCATCTAGGAATACTAGCATGGGTATGTGTAAGGTGTCGATGGGAATCACTCACATTCAAGCCCGGTAGGTAGAATAATGGTAACCCATTTCAGCTAAGTGATATTCACGCTCATCTGATTATACGCCACGAGGTTTTCCAAGTGCCGAACTACTGAAGTTCATGCAACATCCATATCCGAAGAGGGACTCGAATTCGCGTTTTCCATAGTCACCAACACTGTTGACAAAAAAATTGAACATTTAAAGTAAAACAGCAGACAAAATATATTTTTATATAATACATAAATATTTGTTGCCTTCAGGATTTGAACCTGGGCCCTCTCGGTGGGAAGACAGTACGTAGGCTACCGCACCATCCCGATCTCTCTGTTCAAAGGTATATAATCAATTTCCCTCCATTTTTACATTTGTTTTCAAATATTTTTTTGAGAGGTCAATTTTTAGCGAGTTGACTTTTTATAAGGAAATAATTAAGAAGCAGGAAAAGAGTTGGGATCCTTGTCAAAACTTTTCTCTGCCGGAGCAGTGTTTCCAAAATTCTTCGATGGACTGGATATCAAGATGCGAGGCTGTTATAATGAGCACCAAATTTTCTTCTCGAGTCAGAGGAAAATTCATTTTGGAGCCATTCGATTTGACAGGCGAAAGAAAAACTTTAAAACTGTATCTTGACTTCTAGGATAATGTTAAGGGTTTTTATATTCGTTTTACAGTTAATATAGTGAGCATGTATATGAAAATCTATGGTTTCAGCCTTCACTTCGTGGAATTCATCAATTAGTACTACCTTTATATTTATCTTTTCATGTTGTATCACGGTGAAACATGTGCAAATAAAAATTCTGTGAAGAAGTAAGTCGTTTGTTCCGATGTTATGGCTACATTTTGAGTAATCTGCAGGGCATATTCTCTTGAAAATACTGAAAATAGTTGCATTCTGTAATTATTAAATTTTCCTGTAGATCCACCTGATAGCATTCTGTTCAATATCAATTAAAGTGCTATTTTATATTAATAATGCCCTTAGTTACAGTTTAAATTTGGCTGAATTTTACACCAGGTAATAAACCTTGTTCCTTATCGGCCTAATCATATCTGTACCTACTCGGTTTATGTAATCTGTACATTCACCCAGCTCCAACCGAGCAAATAAAAATAAAACGGAAAGTACTTATACAGAGTGCGTTCCAAAAGTAATGCAATTAAATTTTCCGCACCGCTCCTATTGGTCGGAGTGAGATTGAACCACTTGGGGTTAGTGGGGAGGCATCTAAGCTTTGCTGCGGATCCAATCTCAATCCTCTCTAAACTGTGAAAGCGGAAGGACGTCAATTATTGTAAACCTCTGCGCGCCGACCGCGTCATGAAAAAAATGGAATCGGTGATCGAGCAACGTTACCCGATTGCTACGTTTTGTGCTAAACTGAAAAAATCTCTTGCCGAGACTAACAAAATGATTCATGAGGGACTCTGCTCTGTCCTACTCTCAAGTTTCGAGGCGGTTAAAGGTCTTTAAGGAGGGCCGGGAAGAGGTTCAAAACGAACAACACTCTGGGCGGCCGTCAACCAGTAGAACCGATGACAATGTGGCTCGTGTTCAACATTTGTTGGACTCTAACCGTCGATTGAGAATCAAGATGGTTGCCGATGAACTGAACTTGTCGTCCACTGTTGTGTTTAGAATTGTTCCTGAAGATTTAGCGATGAGGAAATTATGCGCCAAGCTCGTGCCCAAGGTCACAGGTGCCACAGCGCTCTACGAGTCCGCGAGTTCCTGGCCAAATACCAGGAGCCAACACTGCCCCAGCCCCTCCTATGGTCTTAACGTCGCCCTAGCAGACTTCATTTGGTTCCCTCGGGTTAAGGTAGCCCTGAGAGGAACCCGTTTTTCGTCAATAGAAGAGATCCAATTAGCCGTGAAAAAGACCTTGCGAGAGGTCCCCGAAGACGCCTTCCAGGGCGCCTACTGGTCATGGCAGAGTCACTGGAAAAAATATTTAGAGGCTCAAGGGCTGTGCTTTGAAGAATTTAAAGTATTTGTACAAATCTGTTCAATAAATTACTGTACAAAAATAAATGCATTACTTTAGGAACGCATCCTGTATTATTACTATTAATAAAAGGCGACGAACTGTTCTTACTATATGTAAGGCATTATGAAACTACCATTTAAAAAAATATGGCTTATAATGGAGTGGCTTGAAGCTATCTTGACGTTTGATCAGAAGCAAGATAAGAAAGGGCGATTGGAGAACATATCCTCTCGAGATTTCTTGCTCTCTGGAAAGTTTCGCTGCACTGTTTTTATTCAACTGTTCACTTTGATTCAAAAAACGTTGTTGTCTTATTTATTTTTTCCTCAACTCAAGAGACACGTCAAGGGCAATCATTACAACTCAGACGATAAGATGAAGGCAAACATTTGATAACAGCACGCTGTTTAACTCGCGTTGACATAGCACTAGAACACATCTCCATACTTCCGCTTCTCAAAATTCCCTGGATGAATGTAACGATCTCAAACCTGTGCATGCGTTTTGAGGGGGATGGTACTTCCACATGCCACCCGGAGTGCTTCTGAAGATCATTTTGTTTGTGGTCTACAAGCATGTGTGCATTAGATTTCAGCCTACCCTCGTACTTCCTCATTATTCGGATCATCTTTGCCCTCCATCTTGCATGGGGTGTGGTAGTTGAGTGGGTAGGGTACGAGCAGGAGAGCCCGGGTTCGGTTGTGGATGACGCCTTGGGTATCTTCAGCTTCACCCGAAAACTGTTTGATCGTAAACGTAAAACGAACTTTTTTCCAATTTGATCCTTCGTGTCTAGAGTAAGGAACCTAATGGAGGATACGATGCAGGGAATCAAGTCGTCAAGGGGAGCGACACTGAAGTTGAGTCCATGATTGAGTAGGGATAGTTAGCTTACTGAGTGAAAATTACATATCGGAAAGGTTTTGCACGAAAGGGGAGGAATTAGCCAGGGTCAGAGAGATTTTAAATTTATCGGAAATCAAAGATGACAATTTTTCTGGAGAGAGCAAACTAGTTCATGTGGTGTCCGTGTTGGCTGACCTGGATGGGCTTTTCTGTCAAATTCCATCCAAAAGTTAACACTTCATGGTCATTGAGACATTTAGTCAGTTTAAGGTGGCGACGGTAAGGTTCTAATTCGAGTTTCGCTCTCTTATCGAAGAGGTAATGGATCTCTCGGTAATCATAATGGTCATTTTTATTTTGGAGTCGTAACGGGAAAATGGATTCTTTCCAAAGGGAAAAATGGAGATGAATTTGAGAAGGACCCCGAGTTTTTTTTTACAATTTCTTAGAAGTTATACGTATGCCCAGGGAAATTTTATAGAGATCTGTCGAAAGGCGGATATATCTGTAACAGATTCAGATGACGTGGAGGCCATGATGTAATGTAAACGTAAAACGATTACGTACCTGAGGCCGTGAAACAATTGAAAAACGAAATTTCCAAGGACATAAACTTCTTAATGCCTCGACTCGGGGAACTCGAAAACTTTTAGAATGTGATCCTTCGTGTGAGTATTAAGGGACTTATTCTTTATGCTAGTTTGACAACTTTTTCGAATGTGACCAAGTGTACAATCATGGCTACGAGGGTAGGCTGAAAACTGATGCACATGTACTTGTAGACCACAAACAAAATGACCTTTAGAAGCACTCCTAGTGGCACGTGGAAGTAACATCCCCCCTCAACACGCATGCGCCAGTGCAAGGTCGTTACATTCATCCAGTGAATTTTGAGAAGCGGAAGTATGGAGACGTGTTCCAGTGCAATGTCAACGCGAGTTAAACATCGTGCTGAAATCGAATTTGTAACTGTTGGAAAAGTGACCCCGACTGAGATTCATCGTCATTTAAACGCTGTTTATGGTGACGATGTTGTTGATAGGTCTACTGTTAATCGATGGGTAGTAAAATTTCGTGGCTGTGATCCTGGAAAATCCGGGAATCGGGATGGTGCGGAGGCTAACATACAGGCTTCCCACCGTGAAGGCCCGGGTTCAAATCCTGGAGACAACAAATATGTTTCAGTGGTATCACGATCCCTACTTGAGGTGCTTTGTGGAGAGCACTTTGAGTGAGTACGACATCCGTCGGATGGGACATTAAACTGCGGACCCCTTGGCGCCTTTCGACAAGAGAAGGCTAATGCCGACGCCGGATTTCTCTCCACCCTTCCCTAATGGCGCAAATGACCTTAGCCGTCGGTCATCTCCCCAACAAAACCAACCAACTAACCTGGAAAAGCCATAATTGTTGACGAAACTCGTAGCGGATGTCCGACCCCTACCACAGGCAATAAACATCGCAAACTCGTCGAACGTTTGATTAAAAATGACCGGCGAATCACTCAAAAACGTATCGCAAAACATATTGGAATATCCAGGTAACGTGTCGGCTTCAATATTGTACAACTGGGATAGCGTAAAATCTGTGCCAAATGGGTGATGTCCTGATCTTACAGACGACAACAAACAAAACCCTCCTTATTCCCCCGTTCTTGCGCGTTGCGATTTTAATTTTTTTCCTCAACTCAAGAGACACTTCAAGGGTAACCATTACACCTCGGACGATGAGGTGATGGCAAAAATTCGATAACAGCACACTGTTTAACTTGTGTTGACATAGCACTGGAACACATCTCCATACTTCCGCTTCTCAAAATACACTGGATGAATGTAACGACCTCAAACCTACGCATGCGTGCTGAGGGGGAATGTTACTTCCACATGCCACGAAGAGTGATTCTGGAGGTCATTTTGTGTGTGGTCTACAGTGTGCATTAGTTTTCAACCTAACGTCGTATTTCGTTTTTCGGTTGAACTGTTTGATCTTCCAATATTGTCGGGAAACCTCGGGGAGAAAAAGGAAATGGAACATGCTTACCTCCTCTGTGAGTTTGCGAATTTCACAATCTATGACTGCTGCAGAATTTTATTTTCTGATAAACGTCTTAGAGTAACAGAAACGCCCTTTAATCTTTTGCTCTTCATTTATTTTGATTCAGCGCCACGTATGGCGCATTTGACCAATCTTTGACTCCATCTCTTAGAAGATATAAAGTGGACTTGTAGCGTAAAACGTCTTTTTGATTAATAGGTAATTCATTTTCTGTTGCTGTGAGGAAGATTACGGAATGACGTACTGATAAAGGATCAGCGCGCGGTTCTGAATTTGATGGCGTGAGTATAAGGATAACCTCTGTCCTGATTTTATAAAAAAATACTCCTCTCTCTCGAGTTTTCTCCCAACGAAATGCTGCAAAGGTCTGGAGTGTGTTGCGTGTTGCGACAACTTTGTGGGAAGTTGAATACGTTGGTCATGGAAAGTTTGGAGAAGGGTTTGAGGTAAGAGATCTTGATGAGTTCCGTGCCAGTCACGCGTAGAACGACCGGCCCTCTTGAATTTCTGCGGAACTGCAAGCTGGGGCAGGGGTTTGGGTGGGGTGGGGTTGGATGGAGTGGAGGGTCAGAGGGTTATTGTGGCGTACCTGGCGCCGATGGGAACCAAATCAATCGTTTCGTGTTTCCCCACCCCTCCATTATTCATTTTTAACAGACATCAATTCGCACGTTATGTAGAGATGAAGGCAAAGGTAATGACTTTGCTCTCGGACATTGAATTGGATTCACACCTGCATTGCATTTTACGCATTGTAATTTCAAAGTTCTCTCCGCTTTTTTAATAGTCAACTCTGATCATGCAAAATGTGTTGACAGGAATTGAATTGAAGCTGGAATCTCATTTTTTTGAACATTTGAACACAGTATGTTGTCACCTACGAGAAAAATATCTATCCAAATTTCTCTGATTTCCCGATGCACCGTTATGCGAGGGGCAACTGATGCGAAGGGAGCCGACCAAATATACGTACATATAATGCATGCGTACATCCTTGCGATTGAGTTATCGAGCCAGTGAGAAGTGTCGTTAAGGTATCGTTAAGGCGATCAAATCAGAGAGACAAGGCGCGTGGTTGACAGAGGGGGGAAGTCACGATTTTGGCGATTCTTTACTCGCCGGAAATCAATCTCTTCCTTCACGTGAACCGCCGAGTCACAATCCCTAATATGTCAGCCGCCTCACGTTACATCATATACGCAAGCAATCACCCTACTATTTTTAATTTACCATTAAAATTCAGGTTTGTTTAAGTTCCATATACTAAGTTCCCTTGGTATTTAATCCGTTGGCAGAAGAGATTCACGGACGACATCAATGTCTCAGCTGAGACTTCTGGGCATATAGTATACATTTCTAGTTTTGCATCTTGCCAGTACTTTTTTGTGCTTGTAGGTAGTTCATCATCTTCCCCGACATTCTGATCTCTTAAACTTCACAGATGTCTGAAATTTTCGAATACCCATCTCCTCTTATTATTAGATAGTTATCTGTATTACGAGTCACCAGCTACCTAATTTCGATTATAAAATGTAATTTACAAATGGGTTTTATGTTCATTAGTTGAAGCGAGTGTTGCATGATTATATAGATAACTTGGAAGTAAAAGCAATATCTATTTGGTACTAATTTTTAGCTAAAACATTCAAATAAGTAGTATCACAATATCATTGTCTTCTAATGTACATGTATAAGAGGGAATTCCATGCAAATACACGCTTCCTCATACCTTTTTCCTCTATCAGCGTAATCGAAACTTATTCTTTTCTAATGTTTTGGAAGAAAGGCTTATTTGTTTCCAACTAAAAAAATTCTTTTTCATCCATCATTTATGAAATTTGAAAGAATGTTATAGGGGCTAAGCGTTGGTTTTCATATTACCCCCGTCTCCAATGTAAAACTATTGAAAAAACAGAATATATATATATAAGACGAGTACACATTTTTTTCTTGACTTCTTCCTCATTTCTTTTGACCCTCTTCATCAAATCGTTCCATTTTTCCAGCTACGAGCAGCAGCTCGTATTTCAGAAAGTATCTACTTTTGTTTCACGGTCATAAGTTATTTACCCGACGAATTTAGAAGACGAAGTGGTATCCAGTATGTCTTACTTACGAAATTTTCTGTGTGCATCGTGGTTACCAAATTTGTCATTTAATGGAGAGACAGGTCATCTCGGAATAAATCATGGATTACAAAATGAATCAGTGAAAACTAAACGTCTGTTTACGAGCCGATTTATACGTGTAATTGCCAATGAAACCTCAGGGGCAGAGAGAATTAGAAGACGAATGCTTTTACTCACTGCTGAAAACAAAACTTCCAATGCACATGTATATTGTTCGGTATTGAATTCTTGCTTCTTTTAAAAAATAATATGTTTTCCGATATAAAAAATGTTTTTTTTGGTGCTGATTTCTGATAGTGCACTATCAGTGCACCATTGGTTTTTTTTATGAAGTACAAGCGTAAAAAAGTCAACCGGTACACATAATTCAAAAAATGAATGTTTTCGGATATAAAAGACATTTGTTTGGGTGCTAATATCCGATAGTGCTCTTTGGTTTTTTATGAAGTACAATTGTAAAAAGGTCAACCGGTACCCATAATTCAAAAAATGAATAGTCAGAGGTAATAAAATTGCACTTAGAATTCTAATGGCAAATGTCTTGGGTGTTTTAAAAACTCGTATCGTTAGATATTTCTTCCCGTTCAGAATTCGACACTTTAATGCTTGATTATTGATGGCCCGCAACGAATAGGAATCGATGGAATAATTTTATTTCCGTTTTGACTTATCTGTGAATAAAAAGATATTTTGATTTTTATTGCTTTTTTTATCTTCTGAAAGCCAATGAGTGTTTTTTATTGGGGGAGTCAAATTTTCCCGAGAGCATAATGTATTTTGTATCATTTCACCAGACCGTTGTTTTTTCTTGGTATTAACTTCCAAGGCGAATAAACGTTGCTCGTCATCAGCCGCAGCAAATCAATAATTTGTTTGACTCAGCTCTTCACTGAATTCTCTTATCGGTTAACGTGTTCTATATTTTTATTCAATCTCTTCTATATTTTTATCCATATAACGTCTACCTCTATTTGATTCTCTTGTCTCAGTTGTTCCCTCCCTCTTTTCTTTCTATTGTTCCTCGGAAACTGTCTTCAGCAAGCCTGGGATGTCTTGGAATGCCTTATTTTAACCGCATCCATCTGGATTGTTTTTTTTCCTTGCTCTTATGGGAACATCATTCCCCATTATCTTCCTCTTGGTCTTGTTTTCCTTTGCTCGAAATTTCCTTCTGCATGGATGGAGGGAGCGTTACTTGTGGCGCACATACGGTGTCCGCCCAATAAATGCGCGGACTGGTGCAATCTGGCGGCCATGACGCGGACTAGTACTAGTTGCCTGCTGCTAGTTGTGGCATACAAGCGGCGCCAGTTGCCTGACATCCAATGAGCTGTATGTGCCTGGCGGATCGTCGAGATGTGCGTATGGTGCCAGTTATGTTAGTTTCTGTTGTCCTTGTTTTTACTCTTTGTCGAAAATGGAAATTGACCAAATCACCGAGCAACGAATCAACATCAAGTTTTTGGTGAAGTGCGGTAAAAGTTATCAAAAAATTATTGAAATGTTGACGGCTGTTTACGGTGATAATATTCTGAAGAAAACATCCGTCTTCAAGTAGATTAAGCGTTTTAAGGATGGCCGGCTGTTTACGGTGATAATATTCTGAAGAAAACATCGGTCTTCAAGTAGATTAAGCGTTTTAAGGATGGCCGACAAGACGCCACGGATGATGCAAGGCCGGGACGACCTTCAAGCACCTGTGTTGACGACAACATTGATCGTGTACGGTCCCTTGCCCTTACCGACCGTTGAAAAACTGTCCGAATGATAACTGATGAACTGAATTTAGGCAGATCTCGCCCACCGCGACTTTTTCCTCTTCCCAAAATGAAAAAATGTGATGAGGGGAAATGACTAGGAAGATGTGGACACAATAAAGCAAGAAACGACGAGACAACTAAAAAGTCTTACTACCGAGGACTTCCAAGGGTGCTTTAAACAGTGGAAAAAAGATGGAATGAGAGCATAGCAACGAATGGAGAGTACTTTGAAGGGGATAAAATCGATGTAGACTAAATTTTACAAAATAAAATTTTTATGGCTTCAGTTCGCGTATTTATTGAACATATCTTGTAGAGAGATGTCCAGTCACTAGAATTTCCGAAGGTAGCTTAGGGAGTCGTCCTCGAATTTTGAGGCAAGGCCGCGCGCACGGGAGGAGATGAGGATATGCTCCTCGCGACGCGCTGTTGGCAAAGTCAAAGTTGCCAAATAGTTTCTTCAATATTGATATTTTCTTGGTACTTATGAGAATCCACACAGTGTAACAGCGAGTAGGCATGATTTATTCGGATTATGTGCATCGTAATCCTTGTTTGTTGCCCCTCGTGACGTAGACACTGGTTGCGGCTTCGAGCCATACCTATACTTGATGAGGGTAAAAAATAAACTTCACACTTCCACAATAAAGCAATAATTATAAACGATATTTTTTTATCCTCATCATGAAGGAATTCCACAAAGTTTAACCTGAAACTGTAATTTTTTCCTGTACTTGTAAGTATGATTTGTGTAATGAGTAGTTAATCCTTTTTTTGCAGAATACCTTGTACCTTACCAACGTTGCTTTTTGTATAGCTACTGACACTGCTAATAGATTTCCATTTATGGATTTGGGTTACGCCGTTTACATTAGCGTTACCTTCTGTTCTCTGTATTCTGCTGGCAAACCACTTTCTTAAGCAGATATTATCAATTATTTTGCCAGTTTATGACAATGTTGCGGTCTGTGGTGACTTGAACTCTGACTTGATAAAAAATACTCTTAAAGATATATTTATACAGGACTTAATCACTAATTACGATCTCATGCTGGCTCCATACACACCAATACATCATCGTGTTGTAAGTAGTGCGTGTACTCTTCTGAATTTATTTACACGATAGTCTATGTCATGATAAATAGTATATACAATTTCTAGTTAGACTCCTTCCTCATCATTACTTTGATCGTATAAATTATTCACTAAAGTATCCAAATGAAAAACATGAGAAACTACGCTTCAACGATTTCATTAATTTGGATAGATACAGTTTCAATTGGGATTATAATTTATTTTTGCCATATTTTCCCCTCCAATTACGTCAAATAAATATCCATGATTTTTAATTTAGTTCTACGGAAACTGATCTATGCATATTGCGACGCAATGTCAAACGTAATCTATTTCCATGGATTAACCTTTTATTTGTCATCTGGTTGGGTGGTGGGACAGAACACTTGGGTTTTTACGTCGAAAACGATCGAATTCGGCATACGAGTCTAAAGCTATGAGAAATGTAAAGTAATTAATGGGAAGACTACTTTTTAAAATCACCATTTCTGTAACAAATAGTCTCCATAAGAGATATGGAAAGAAATACATGTACGTATCGTGAGGATGGGCGACCCCTTTCTACTTCAGATTCCCCTTTGAATTGACCGAACAAGCTTAAATGTGGATGCCCCAGGAGAATACTGGGGCTCCTAATGCAACTTCTTTGACAAGCATATATCCTGTCCAATAAATAAAACTTTATTTTGAAAAATTTAGCCTACATCGATTTTGTCCCCTTCAAAGTACTCACCAATCGTTGCTATGCACTTCTTCCATCTTCTTTTCCACTGTTCAATCACCCTTGGAAGTCCTCGGCAGTTAGGCTTTTTAGTTTTCTCGTGGTTTCCTGCTTTATTGTGTCCACATCTTCCCAGTGATGTGCCATCATCACTTTTTTGCATTTGGGGAATAGGAAAAAGTCGCAGGGGGCGTGATATGGCAAATAAGGAGGATGATCAAAGATAGTGATTGCATTTTTTGCCAGAAACTGGAAAAAATATCAATGCTGATATGCAGGTTCATTTTCATGATGAAGGATCCATCCATCAACATCCATCTAGATAGTTTTTCGACGATCGGTAAGGACAAGGGACCGCACACGATCATGTTGTCAACACAGGTGCCAGCCCCGGCCTTGCATCATCTGTGATGTTCTGTCGGCTATCTTTAAAATGCTTAATCCACTTGAAAACGGATGTTTTCTTTAGAGCATTATCACCGTAAACGGCTGTCAACATTTCAATAATTTTTTGATAAATTTTCCCGCACATCACCCAAAAAACTTGATGTTGATTCGTTGCTCCGTGATTTTGTCAATTTCCATTTTCGACACATTTTCACGGAGGCTTTATTTCCGACATTAAACTCCGAACTTTATTGTGCGCGAAAATACAAAAATAAAAATTAACGTTGTTGAATTAAATGGAATTCGTAGCATAGTTACGGAAACGATTATTATTTTTCGAATGGTAATATGTGCATACATTACTTCGCTTAATTACTCTGCCAACACATATGAAATGGACCATTGGAAAAGTGCCTGATCTTGGGGTGATGGCCTCACTTTCGCCCGATCTCAATTGAACGTATGCACCTTTTCAGAGCCAGTCCAACGCACTGTTTGCACCTCGGTATTTGATCAGTTCTCAACAAATCATACGCAACGAATCGGGGTTCCAAAAATCATACATGGGATATTTAAGTTATTAGCACATAGGGTGACATTCATATAAGGGATAAAGGTGAATGTGATAATCAAAAATACTGATTTCAATGCACTTCCTAAAATTTTTATTGATGTAATTAATGGTGAATATTCCACCAATGATAAAAAGTTAGGGGTTATAATAAATCAGACCTTAAAAATGGGATATCCATGTTTATCAAGTATCTAGTAAAGTATTTAGAACATTACGGCAGCTAAAATATTTTCGGCATCTTAATCCCTATCAAAATACAAATAAGATTGACTAAATCTCTTATTTAACCACAAATACCTGCATATTACTGTTCATTTTATACCAATATAGGTGGGTACTTGTTGTTAAAATTGCAAAGACTTCATAATGCAGGAATTACGGCACATGTATCTTTGCAGTACATATATCATACATGGGATATTTAAGTTCTTACCAATCGTGTGCGGCCGAATATGTTAAAAATATCTAAATTTAGAAATTATCAATTACGTGTATTTTTGTTAACTTATTTTCATTTGATAACCCATATTATTTGAAAGAATATATTTACTATTAAAATACGTGCAGGGGCGAACGCTTCCCATTGAAGTACAATTATCTGTAATCCATATCGAACATTGGCTTTGGGTATATTGTTCACTGTAGTTTCCTGTCATCTTCGGAGTGAGCTATTCAATAGAATATAGGGCCTTAACATCTGAAAACCAATGCTAAAAAGCTCAAAAACTATATGTAACGATGGATTGATCCTGTCATGCGTGTACGTTTTTGTGATAAAACGAAAGAATATTTCGTTTCACGCGGCACTATTTTATAAAATGCTCTGTTAGCAGTGTGTTTTTAAACTTTTAATAAATATATTTCAATCCTCACTTACGTAAACTGTACGTATTTTTATCATTATCTCAGTGTCTTAATGCAAACTTATTCCAAGGGGGCTACATCATCCCAAAACAATAGATGACCATTATTTTCGAGATCCCGCCCTCTCCCTTTGTCACCAGCTGTACAGGTGCCTGTATAATCAACCTTGCTGCTAATTTACTTCCTTGAACAAAGTTTTGTTAGGTTTTCCTCTGTTCTAGTATTATTAGGTGCCACTTGCTCTATGTGAGTATTTGGGAAAACAGGTGAATGGGTCCATATACCTGTCTATACTTTTACTTATTCCTGCTTCCTCATTCAAACAATTACCACCACCAATTGGTCTTTATACAATCTGTGTATTACCCTTCTCTCAATATAAGACTCCTATATTTTTAAATAAGACAGTAATTTGTTCCAGTCGACATTATAAAATGACTTATTTTAAAAATACGATTGCGATGGGTGTTTGTTGGTGACTCCCCGATATATTTTCCGTATGACTTAGGGACTAATAGGAGGTTTTTTCGCTCTTCTGGTTTTCCAAAATCCAAATTTATTTCCTCTATTTTGTACGTCAATCGTCTATAATTGAATGTTGGGCAGTGTCTTCGATGGGTGTGTCGTGAGGTTCGCGACCTGACTATTTTCACCCATTTCTGTTCCTTTTTCTCTGTGGATGGACATATTGAGTCCCTTCTGGGTCAAATACTGACGGTTAATAATAATAATGGTAGTAGTGAAACTTCTTAAATGTGGCGAGATTGACACTGGATAGTCGCTTCGTTCACCTAACCCATCGTCGTTTACATACACGTCAACGATCATTGCAAAAAAGATGGTAAGAAATGTTTACGGTGATAAAAGGAAAGTACGAAATAAAATATGTGTAAAAAAATAACAATAATAAATAAAATGTTTTTGATTTGGGCGTGGACTGAGCTCAGATCAGCTTCTGTTTTGCAGAGTTTTTCTGTTCGTAAGTTATGATTGAAGTGAAAGCCTCCAAAGTAGGACAAATTGATAAATTAAGGGCCCGGGACGAGATTGAATATTCCGCGCACCTCCACGTATACCTACGCCACTTGGTCCTTCGGTGCGCTGGGGTGGAAAGTTGAGAAAATGGTCTCCTGCCACATTGATTTCTTGATAACTGCCTTGCTCGACGCCAAGGAACGGGGGCGATGGGTTTGTTGCGGGGCCTTACGTATGGAATTTCCACTCTGAGAATCAGGATTCGAATCCTAAGAAAAGCTTTCTATGAGGTGTTCCGACGTGTTATTATGTGCAGTTTGTTTCATCACAGTTTCCCAGCACATCATTTGGTAATACCACTGTCAAACGTTTTTAGAACGTTCGCACTTGACTTATAATTCTGATGAGGACATACTCTTCCAGTATGCTGCACGGGTAGTTAGGTTGTTTTACTTTCCGTTAAAACATTATATTTACATGCATATATACATATGTATGTATATATATATGTATATATATATATATATGTAAAAAGATGATGCGGAAGTACTCACGAAAGCAATATAACTTTTGGACGACACAATAGAACCCAGAATAAAACAGATAACACGTAAAAGAACTCTCACATTGTAGTTTATTTGAGCTTTCGGCCAATTCCGGGGCCTTCTTCAGGTCAGACCTGAGAGGTCAGAGTCTGACCTGAAGAAGGCCTCGGAGTAGGCCGAAAGCTCAAATAATCTACAATGTGAGAGTTCTTTCACGTTTTATCAGTTTTATTCTGTGTTCAATTGTGCCGTCCAAAAGTTATATTTCAATTTGAAAATCCATATATATTTTTATATGTGTGTGTGTGTATCATCACTGTTTCAATCCTAGGATTGGTTCACTGAAGCCCTCCATTCTACTCTATGCAATGTCAATTCCCTCCATCCTTGACAGCTTCTCTGCTTTACGTCCTTCTTAATTTGTATGTGCATGTCTCTTTGTCTTCCTGGTAGAATCTTAGAATCTTCCCTTCTATTTTTCCTTCTGTTGTATTCCTAATCAATCCATTGTGCCTCAAACTACGAGGGTCATCCGAAAAGTAGTACCCGTTCGTGCCGCATGAAGTGCTGACGACGCGAGTAGCCGCTGGACGAGGTCAGATAGCTTCAGTGGCTTGTCTGCCTTCTCTGAGCCAAGTTGCGTGACGCTAGCATTGCCTGTGTTGTTTCTGTGATTGTTTACAATGTTTAAAAAAATTGAGAACGCCGCCAGTTGTGAAGTGAGGGCAGTGATTAAATTCCTCAATGCAAGAAACGTTCGCCCATGTGATATTCATCGCCAATTAAAGGAGGTGTATGGAGACAATGTAATGGACGAGTCATCTGTTCGGCGGTGGTGTCGCAACTTCAACATGGGGAGGGGGAACACACACGACGATGAGCGTTCGGGGAGACCGTCTGTCATTACAGACCAACTGGTGAGCTCAGTTGACGAATTCGTGAGGAACGATCGGCGCGTCACAATTGATGACATCTGTGAGCATTTTCCCAATGTTTCTCGAACAATTGTTCATGAAATTGTTAAACACCATCTGCATTATGCAAAAATTTGTGCAAGATGGGTCCCTCGCATGCTTACAGATGAGCACAAAACCAAGCGTATGGCTGCAGCACTGACGTTTTTGGGACGTTATTCTGATGAAGGAGACTCTTTCTTGACTCGCATAATTACTGGTGACGAAACATGGGTTTGTTATGCATCACCTGAGAGTAAACGACAGTCAATGGAGTGGCATCATGCTCATTCGCCAAACAAACCAAAAAAATTCAAGACAGTTCTGTCCACCAGGAAACTCATGGCAACCATTTTCTGGGATCGACGAGGTGTATTGCTTATTGATTTTATGGCCCGTGGAGACACTATTAATGCCAATGCGTATTGTGAAACATTAAAGAAATTACGGCGGGCAATACAAAATCGGCGGCGAGGTCTATTGTCTACTGGTGTCATTCTCGTTCATGACAATGCCAGGCCTCATGCAGCTGGGATAACACAAAAACTTTTGCAGCAATTCAAATGGGAAACTTTCGACCATCCACCGTATAGCCCGGACTTGGCCCCTTCAGATTTTCATCTCTTTACAAAGCTTAAAGACTTTTTGGCAGGAAAAAGATTTGACAGCGATGAAGAACTTAAAGAAGGAGTGACCCTGTATCTCAATGAGCTGGCGGCGAAGGACTATGCAGCAGGAATACAGAAACTTGTCACACGTTATGACAAATTTGCTTGGAGATTATGTTGAGAAGTAGTTTAAAGTATCCTCTTTCAAATAAAATTTTTTATGTTTGTTAATATTTACTTTTGTGTCTTTATTTCACGAACGGGTACTACTTTCCGGATGACCCTCGTATGTCCAATCCATCTAGTTCTTCTTTGCCGTAGAGTTTTCCAAATTGTCCTATCTTCTTCTGCTCTTTTATATACTTCCTTGTTCCTTATATATATATTCTGTTCCTAATTCCTCTTGAGAAAGGTGGTTGGACCACCGAAAATTCGAGAACCAGTGAGTTTTTCCTCTTTTGTGTTTTGGTTTCTGTGTTTGTTATGACTATCAGTGAATTTATATATATATATATATATATATATATATATATATATATATATATATATATATATATATATATATATATATATATATATATATATATAAACACAAAAACACTAAGATAATAAATATTACACACACAGAAACATAAATGAAGGACACTTACAGTAGATATTTACGTTTCGACGGCACGGCCGTCGTCATCAGATGTGTCCTTCTTTTATGTTTCTGTGTGTGTAATATTTATTATCTTAGTGTTTTTGTGTTTGCACGTCGCCGGAGAGCGTCATTTTCAAGATTATACATATATATATATATATATATATATATATATATATATATATATATATATATATAATTCCCGTTGGTTCATATGCCAAGCCCTTCAATTTTTGCGTGCATTCACAGCTGAACTGGTGGATTACGCGCGCATCTGCGTGCTAACACTGCTCTCACTAAGACCATGGCTGCATTAACATATATATTTGTAAAAATAATTATAGGCTGTAATTAATTTTCTCAGGTTTATGCAGAGGTATGACTCACGTATTTTCTGCAACATAAATCAAATACTATATGTATCACGCGTAAGTGAATTGCAATCCAGCACATCAGGAGAGTAGCGAGGGTTGCGTTCACCTGGGGGTAAGGCAAAGCTGTAGGTACTCGATGCGTGGAGAGATTGACTGATACATTTGATAAACTAATGCTTCCCTAAAATCGCCATAATTAAGCTTAGTGATTAGAAAATCTACATATAATCCGAACACTCGGGACATATGTTGACCGTACAGTTTTAAAAAAATAAAGTATTCCAAGTTCTTGTATGCATCATTTAATGTCTCTTGCGCGTAACTTAGAGACAAGAAGGCATTGCGTAGTCACGTTTTTCATTACATTGATCATGATTAAAATTCAATGTCTATGGTCCTGTAATATTTTTTTCAATCCTAAGGTTGATTCATAGCAATCCTGGTTCTCCCTACATTCCATTATTCTTACTTGCCCTGACGTACAACATTATTAGCCTTTCGTAATCCTTCCTTGGTCTTCCACTGTAATCTTACATGGCACCTTCTTTATCGTCTTAATTAAACCAGTGGGATCCAGACTGTATCCAATTAGTTTTCCTCTTCTTCCCGATAGTGCCTTCCATTTATCTTGAACGTATCTTCACCTACATTTTTAAGGCCCTATTCATTAGTCACCCTGTGTATCCATTTTAAAATTGTTATTTTTCTATAGCTGCATTTATCCATCGCCTCCAATCTTCTTCCCACAGCTGATTTTATTACTCACGCCTCAGAGCTGCGGAAAAATAAACCACACACGGTTTTAATTAACCGTACGTTTTATGTGCGGTCTGGTGTTACTTACCGTTAGCGGTAGTGTCTACTGATACGCAAGATGTCTGTCTTTGCTTGGGTTCGTCTGCTTAGCATTTCCTCCTTTCTTAGGTTCCATGCTCATTATTAAATATCGGGCATATTCCTCTTGTTCTTCCTTCTTTATATTTTTCCCTGGCTCAGATGTGCCCTCAATTAGTTTTTTTTCAAGTGTATGTTTCCCCTGTTGACTAAAAGATCATTATTTTCGTTTTTGGTGCTATTATTATGAAGCTGCACTTATCTCCTTTATGCGGCATAGTATCCACATATGGTGTTTTTTCATCTCGACAAGCATATATACATCAATGGAAGACCGTCAAATGGTTATCCTTCGCTATTTATCCTCATACCACATATTATATTTACTTTTATCTCGTTTCATTGCTTTCTCGATTTATATATTAAAAATTAAGGGCGGTAATGGGTGTATTTGCCTTGATTGCTTTGAACTTCTTCCTTATATTATCTGAAAGGTTTATCAATTATTGTAAACTTTATCGATTAAAATATTCTACAGTATTGCATAAGTTCCTAGATAGCAAAAATCCAGTCAGCCCTATCGAAAACTTTCATCTGATCCACGGAGATCAATGAAGTTTGCTCGATTTTTTTGCATCTTCTACGATAAATCTGATAACAAGAATGGCTTACTTTGTTCCTCTGCTTTATTCTGAATCGGAATTGATTTCGCTCTCCGACTCTGCCGCACTTCCCTTCGAATCCCGGACGATGTCTTTGGATAACTCTATCTAAAATACAGGCTGCGTGGTTCTCTGGGCACTCCGTGGGAAACCGCAGCTGGCGCTGGTAGAGGAACAGGCCCCTGCCTAATCTGCATGCGCTCCTTTCTCACGCCGGAAAGGGCTTCTTTTGATCGACCAATTTATATTTTCTGATCGGACCGGCAATATTAAAATTAGACATACAGGTCACCAGAACCGATAGATTCGCGAGCTCCTCTTTTTCTCTCGTGATGGGTCCCAACTGTTAATCGAATTATTTCCCACACTCCGATCATTTTCATACGAGTATGTGAACAGAACGACCTGCCCCATTCCGTTGCAAGACTCCACGGTATACAAGCTGGTTCAGAAACCTATGACGGACCTAAATGTGATATTCATTCTACCCAACTGCCTTATTGGGAATGCTCCCCGGAATGTCGAAATTTTGAGAAGGGAACTAACGCACTTTGTCAGTAATGCGCCAACTAATCGAGTGAAATTCCGATTAACTTTTAAATAATCTCGCCTATTTATTTTTTTAACGTAACGCGGTATATTATTTGAAAACTTTAACGTAGGTAATATTTGACACGCTAAAATTTGATTGATGAAAAGGATAATTTTAGGTTGGCAACAGTGCGAAGGAAAATGAGAAATAGAGAGAGCGAGGGAACTTCAACATGGCACCCAATATTAAGATAAATGTAACTTTTCGCCGTCGTCTATTAAGATTCACTCCTTCATCAAGAACTGGACATTTTAAAAAATGAATTTCGTGGGAGTAAAAAATGTCTCTCAAATCAACTTGCGGATTAATTTAAAAGTTGATTCTAATTAAACTTATCCTAAAAGAACTGATGATTACTTCATTATAACTAAATTAACTTTTCACTCAGTTAAAAATATATTACATTTAACTTAACTAATTAAAGATTTAAAATTACCTTTCCCGATGCTGGGATTGATGTTGGGTGTAAGTACATCGGTAAGGTACCAAGGCTTATCTATAGTCCCAGAGGTTATCCATCGCTAATCGAATATCAAAACTGTTTCTTCATTAATACTAGGTCACCATCAGGGGAATGATGTTCCTCCTCCCTGGATGATTTCCCGAAACACTTTGATGGCTGGCCTCGGCGAGAAAGGCGCTCCACTAACCCGAACGTAACGAGTTCAAATCCAGCCTTGGACATGAATGCTGCTTTATTTATACATGAATCTTCTGAAGTTTTAAGCACGATTACAATTAATCCCACTGATGACTAATCTTTCTGAAGCACTAAAATAGTCGCGAAGAGGTTGGATTTACCCATTAAATTCTTCTTTGGAGGATGTGGGCAGATTTTTTTATAGTGTTTAAGAATGCAAGGGGAAGCAAACTTATATCAGATGTGAAGTTAAATTGACGTTAATTACTGCTATACCGTCTTTATTCTCGTTGTTTTGGGTGTAACTTCATCACACAACGGGATAACTCTAAACTATACGCGTAGACCTTGTACCGTTTTCATAAAGTGTACTCCTTCTTCATACATTACGTAAACAGTAATTTATTTTTTGCTATTATCTCGGACACATTTTTTTCTTGAGGATCTTTGGTAATACTAATAGTTTGCTACTTATTTCATTTTAGTCCGTGCCCTGTGATCGGCGAAAACAGGTGACGAATATCCCTAAAAAGTATTTAATTAAAAACATCACCAATAACATTGACATTATTGACATTGACATTAAAAAATCAGTGTACTATTTTGACACGTTTATGTGAAAAGAAATGACAAGCTAAATGTCATCCATCTGTTTAATTGTTGAATGGTTCAATGCAATTATTTTTCTTTTTCACTGAATTGCCTCTGATTCCTCAGACATTATAAAAAGATTAACCTAAACCAATGCAGCAAAAAAGAACTTTCAGTGAAATGAACCATTTTCCTTTTAAGGCTTTATGGGGAAGATATAACTAAAACTGACATTTTTTTCTCCTTTAGAATGTGATATGTGGGTCTCGGGAAATTTAGTTTCGTCCACAATTCTATTATTTTCAAGGATAATGTAAGTTTTTTCGTTTTTGATGTTTTGTAAATATTTTTGTTATTAGCTGTGGAATAAGAAATTTGTCAATTTAAGTAATTTTAGAAATTATTTGAGCTAACTCTATAAATTATTTAATCATTTGTTCAGCATCAGGTGGCATAGATGTCTTTTTATTAAGTTTTGATGGAATCTAAGCAAAAGCAATTTGTTGAAATTACTTACAAAGCTCCACAGAGCCAAATATTTAACTTAAGCTCATTCAATATGTAAATATTTTTCCTGCATTTGATTTTTGTGATGATGCTATAAACTCCATTAGTTTAAAAAAATATTTCTCATTTGAAACTGAGCAAGATCTTAAAAATCCAATTTGGTTATCTTGATTGACAAAAAAATTGAACGTTTTCGTATAGATTTTCTGTTTTTACTTTTGTTAATAAGTGTTTCATAATTGAAAAAATAATCCTCAATAACATTCCAAATACAATAAATTAGTCAAATTCTTTTTGTGAAATATAATGCACCACTAAGTCGCATATTATTCTTAGAAAACAAGGAGTAAAACAACAAGATGTGAGAATCAATTAAGTGTTTTTTTCCGAACAGTCGCATTATCTTGAATGGGCAAGCGCATATATGAAATGTGAAAATCACTTTTGCCATGTTTAGAACTAAAACCAAAAGCCAACGAGATAGAAACTAGTCAGTTTGCTTCATGTTAGAAAGTTGCGACCTGGCTTATTAGTAGAGGGTTGTATTAACGTGAGGAGCCAAATTTGATATAACTGCATTTGCTTTATGAAACTACGCGGTCATTTTAAGTCGCTATTCAGATGTTAAATTGTGTAATCGATAGCTCCGTTGACATCCGCTATCCTTTCGCTACGCTGCTTCGAGTACGCTGCCTCTCCTCTGCCCAATCCCGTTCATTCTATTCAGCTTCAGTCGGATGCTAGGGGTGGTGTGGAAAGGTTGTTCGATAGTGAAGGGCAAGTTCGCTACTTAGTACTTAGTTAAAATGCCAGTGGCCTGTTGCTTACAAAGGGTTGAAATTGTAACCAGTGAACATCCCCGACCTTCAAAAGTTTGATCAATAAAATTACATACAATGGCAGAAATGAAAACAATAGCCACGAACGGAGATATCGCTTATCGATGCCGACAGAATGGGATTATTCAGCCTCTTCTTACGGGTAAGTCAACTTTTATTATAGGTCTTGGGTGAATGCTTGTTGTAGCATAGCCTAGTTTTCAAATCTACTGGTGTACCACTATTATTTACGATGCGCACAGCGCTTTTCTATTCGACATTCACAAGGTCGTTGATTAACCCGGCATGAGAAATTAATGAAACTTGAGTTTTCGAGTTTATCTTCCATGCAATTGGCAATGGAGTTACAAGGTATACGTGTATTCACTTATCCGTGCGTAGCTATCATTTTGGATGAATTTTTGTACTATTTTCATAGAATCCACAACAAAGTTCTGTCATAGAAGCCTTATGTAATCTTGTATTTTGATTCTATGAGATCTTTATTGTTCCTATTTTCTTCTGAATTTAAATTTAGACTTATCTTTCAAGCGTTATAAGTTGTCAATCTAATGACAATTGCTAGCTATCACAGTTCTCATAGTGTAATTCACCGCAAATAATGGTAAAGGACGGCAGTAAACTTTGTCTCAACTTTATTGCAGATCTATACCAAATTACAATGGCCTATGCTTATTGGAAATCTGGGAAAATAAATGATGTGGCTGTGTTCGACTTATTCTTCAGAAAAAATCCTTTCCAAGGGGAATTTACAATATTTGCAGGCCTTGAGGAATGCTTGAAATTCTTGCAGAAGTTTCATTATTCTGACAGTGGTGAGTTAAAACCTGTTCATTGAATTTTATATTTTACCAATTGAATGTTCGGGAGATGACTGGTAGTTTTAATGTTTTAAGTCAACCAAAATTATTTGATCCTTTTCAGATATCGAATATTTGAAGCAGACACTACCTCCCACTATTGAACAAGAATTCTTCGAGTTTCTACGGCAGTTGACAGCCAAAGACATCACTGTCTATGCCATTGAAGAAGGTTCTGTTGTATTTCCTAGGTAAATGCTAGTGGCGTTGCAACTCCAGCTATCATGTGCCTATCCAAGTGCCAAATGTCATTGGTGTATTAAATTAGTAATTATTCATGTGTATTATATTATTTTTTAAAAGCTGTTCAAGTTGAGCATGTGAAAAAGTGTAGATTTACTGTAGAGTTTATAATAAAAATATTTTATTGGCGACTGTAAAAGTTTCACATGTGATAACCAAATTAATTACTGTCATTGTCGAAAATGTACTTACACCCGGATGTGTTAGGTTAAGGATGCCTTAGAACTCGAGTTGGTGAATATCGGCATCGGGTAATTGGCAAATATTGTTGATCATAAAGTAGGAAAAAAATAACTAAGTGAAATGTTATCAAAATATGGGTCGCAGACATTTGTTTTTATCTCAATACCCGACTGACCTGCAGATTAAAAAAAAAACATGTAAGACTAGCAAAGTACTAGTAAGTTAGTTCTCAATTGGATGCTGATCGACATATCATCTGCATGAGTACATGCTTTCTTTAAAATATACATTTCGTTAGAGTTCTTGTTTGTTTACGATTTAGTTGTCTGTAATGTTGAATAGTGCTAATTTGTCCCGAAATTTTCTTTTCAGAGTACCATTGCTCAGGGTTGATGGTCCATTAATTATAGTACAGCTAATTGAGACTACTCTTTTGACGCTTGTTAACTATGCCAGGTAAGTAAATAGAAATTCATCACTGAAGAGAAACCAGTCCATAATGTTAGTTCTAGTTTGTATAAAACTTAAATGGTTTATATTGATTCATTGTAGTCACTTTATTTTGCTCATGGATACATTTAATTTTGTAGGAATTGAAATCAAATGCTTACCACATACTTTTCTTACAATTCTACTTCTTTTAACTATATTTAATGTTCATTCTTTAGTTTTTAAATTTTGAAGTGTTAGATTTTGTGCAAGAATGCAATTCTTGAACAAAACAGCTTTTACAGTGTACTCGCAATAATGCTTGAGAAGATTGTCCAAGACTGCATTTTCAGGACAAACTACATTATAGCATGTAAATGTGTGCAGATAATGTTTACAATTTGATTTTTACTCATTTCTGCATAACATGTTAATTTTCTTTATCATAGTATTTGAGTCCTTCAGGCTAATAATTGAGATTTGATGTCCCACACTAGGCACAGTGTCCTTTGGGAGGTTGGAAATATGATTTCATTATCTCTTCATGCATAGTGGAGTGAGAAAATGTTTGAATTGTTTTAATTTCTTTATAGTAGTGAATTTAATTTAGGGACATCAAACCAAGTTTTAAGGAAATGCATAAATTGAACATATTTAATATTAAATAATAGTTGATTTAATATTTTTGTTTTGCCCTTTTAGTGTCAAACCCTTCTCTCCTCTAATGTATTGATTGCATTTGTTGAGTCCTCCTATTTTGTTGTAATTTTTTATTCCAAACAAAACTTTTTCAATAGTTTGATGGCCACTAATGCTGCTCGTTACCGAATGGCTGCTGGAAAAAATATAAAATTATTGGAATTTGGTCTTCGTAGAGCACAAGGTCCAGATGGAGGTCTTTCAGCATCCAAGTACTGCTATGTTGGTGAGTGTTCATAATAGCATCAACTAATCCAAGCGATTCCCCTCATTATGTTGCATGAACCCCCTGCTCAAATGACATATACCTGAATATGTTCTGTGAACCATAAGTTATTGCCCAACACCAGAGTGATGTGTGATAACATTTTCTCCTATGTCTCCTTTCTTAACCGCTGTAAAAGTATGGTAAAATCATTGGCAACTTCACACCTCAAATGTGTAATGATTTCCTACCCAGTTGACCATAATGCTCCATCTTGTGTCAGAACTTAAAAATACATTTCTCATGTAAAAAAATCCATTGCATTAGGGGGAATGGTACTCAAAGATGTACTCAAACAATGAAGTAAAAAATAAAGAGCAGTGAGAAAGTTTTCATGTCTTTGTAACTTTCACTTCTGAATACCTGCCCAATTTCCCTTCTTTAAGTAAGAAGTAACCAAACTTTGTTAGTTCCGTGCACAAAAATTTTTTTGTAATCTTCATATTTAAATTCCAAGTATTGTTGAATGGCCTTATTTAAATGAACAAAAGATTCACTTCCAAGGCAGGAAGCAGAGCGAAAGACTGTCATGGAGTTAAGTCTCTTGAATGTGGGGTTTATTGAAGTGAAATGACTATCTGCGATTATTTTAATTTCCTCAATGCTCAGAAATCAATCTTCTGACACTAGATTTACTTGAAAAGGGTTTGACTCAGATGACAGAGCCCTTGGCATAATATTTTCAATTTCTCTTTATATTCATCGATGAAGTATTTTCTCGGTAATCAAGTCTTATGGTTACTTCGTCACTTAAAAAATACAAAGTAGTGCTCCAAAGTACATATTCTATTTTTTCGTATACTGTTACATTATTTGTTTTCCATTCAAATATCTTATTCACAGTCAAGTATTAAATTTTTTCATGTAAGACTTGATATAATTTTTGTTATGAATTTGGATATTTGAACTTCTTTTCATCTTTGAAACTGAACGAAACTTGCTTGTGCTTGTCATCAAGAACTCACATGACACAAAACCTAAAATGCAAGGTTAAAAGGTCATGACATGAATTATTCCCAACTCATGCACTGACATACTGTACATGTTATGTTCTTCTTTAAAAATATGGCTTCAAACATGTAAAGCAATCAATACGAAATGCTGTTGACAATTTACATTCTCTTTTAATCTTTGTTCGCGTATTTTTCATTTGCATCTGAAAGCTATCCTCTGGCTGCAGAGGCAATCAATTGCTAAAATACAGTTCCTGCATTCATGTAATTCATCAATCTGCTGACTTGACAAGTTACAATGATATATCCCCTGAGTTATCACTCATTATTAGGTTTGTTTTGTAATTAGCTTAAGAAATTAACCAACATTTTCCTGAAATGTTCTTGATGCTGTTCATAAAATGGATGATTTGTCATTTAAAGCTACCAAGTGGGTTATTCATTTTCCCCCTAATTTACTATGGTTTGAAATAAGGTGTTTCTTAATTAATAATAGGTAATTTTATTTTCTTTTTTCTTCCTTCTTTGAAAATATGAAATGATATAAAATGAAATAGTTTGTTTAGCATCAAGATTGATTAAAATTATGATAGAAAAGGTAGTTTAGGTCGGAAATTAATTGAAATGGACCATAAAGTGAGTAAAATGCTAGAATGGAAAAAAATCTAGCCTTAAAAAAATGAAATGAACCAGACTTTCAGTTCTATTTTTCAGTATTGTAAGCAATTTCACAGATTTTACTCTCAATGACTCACTGTTAGATAGTGCAGCATGAGACCAAAGATATTTCATGAAGGATATTCTTAAATGGCCATTCATGTATTGTATAACAGCTAGACTCTTAATAAAGAGGGTTACTAGTTTCATTTATATTAAATGGTTTCCTGATTTTTATCAATCTTCTTTGCTGGCATTTTTTCTATCAAATCTAGTTTTGGGAGGTCAGCCTTTTCTGTTATTTTCAAATTATACCCTTACTTGGACATTAATTGTAACAATTTCTCCCTGTATTGTTTGGAGTGTCATTCTTCTTGTAGTTAGTGTTAATCAAAGGGTATATAATGCTTAACCCTTGGGTGGTGGACGTATTTTATGTAGGTGGTATTATTATGATTACTTTATGTTTTTCCACCCAGTAGCTGAAGCGCTCATTCATGAAGCATTAGCCAATGTCTGTCATAAGTCTCTATAATTCTTAGTTGCCTAAAGAAGCTTAGTTTTTCATTAGTGACACATTCTGAGTAGTATTTTTGTTTATTTCTATGATTTTCCATGATTTTTTTAGCCTTTAGATTTATTTGAAGCAAAAGTAAAAGGCATTCTACTGGTATGACCTTGAAATAAACCCCATAATACTTTCCGTTCGTGAGTTTGCACAAATTTTCATTTGGGAGGCATGGCATACCTGTATGATCCTCGTGGTTTTTATTGCCTTCAACGATGAACATGCTGCAATAAAATTTTCCTTTTGTTGTAGAGGAAAGTACAGGCGTTATTCATGAGAAAGATGTTGTGGGGGTATTAGGGTGGGTATTTATTGTAAAATATGAATTAAAATAAGATAACATAATGAAAAGAGAAACTTTATAATTCCACATAGATTTATTAGACGGACGACCCAGGTTTCGACGTGGCACATCGTCATCACCTGATGATGACGTGCCACGTCAAAACCTGGGTCGTCCGTCTAATAAATCTATGTGGAATTATAAAGTTTCTCTTTTCATTATGTTAAGTCGATTCCATGAAGTCACGCCCGAGACAACAAATTAAAAAAAGATAATATAAGGTCTCTAAAAAAAATATGAGACTGGTCATTCTGCTTACCAAATGCTTGATGGATCACAAACACTATGTTGTCGCTTTCTAGTGGTGTCTGTGAGAAGTAAAACACCACCTTTCTTGTGGCCCTATCTTGGTATGTCCCTGCACAACAGCGATTCTTGTCTGAGCTTGCACATGCTTGCTGTACACATTCTTGTGTCGGTGAGAATGAAGGTGTTAAAGAATCAGTGCGTGCGCTTTGAATTTTGTTTTAACCTAAGGAAAGTGCAACTGAAACTTGTGCTATAATTCAAGAGCCATTTGGCCCTGAATCTATGAGTCAGGCACAGTGTTTTCATTGGTACAACCACTTCCAGTCTGGACTAACCTTGACTGATGAAGTACTGAGAAGTGGACGACCGTCAATGACTACAAATAACAGCCACATCAACAGTATGAATGATTTAGTACGTGCAAACCATGGGTTAACTGTCAGGGAGATCGTAAGTGAAGTTGACATTAGTGTTGGATCGTGTATCACCATTTTGACAGAAATTTTGGGCATGCAGCATGTGGCATCTAAATTTGTGCCACTAACTAGTGTTATTTGATGAACAGAGGCAAACGTCTTAGAGTGGAAAGGGCCATCTTCCACCTATAAAAGCTCAGTGGTCTTGATCGAAGGTGATGTTGGTCCTTTTCTTTGATTAGGAAGGAATTCTTCATTATGAATATGAATCTGAAAGACAAAGAGTGAATGGTCAGCACTATATAGAGGTCATGAGAAGGTTAAGACATAAGAAGAGACCACAAATGTGGAAAAACAAGTCTTGGTGCTTTCATATGACAATGCACCGGTGCACACATGATTGTTTCCAAGTTTTTGGCAAAAACAGCTCACCGATGATCCCCCAGCCACCCCACACTCTAGATCTTGCTCCAGCAGGCTTTTTCCTATTTCTTAAGTTAAAATCCATCTGGAAGGGATGCTGATATGGAACTACTGAAGACATCTAACAAAATTGTCCTGCAGACTTAAAGGTTATCTTGTAAGAAGTGTTTCAGATGGCATTCAAAAGCTGGAAAAAACGTTAAGAGTGTTGAATTGGCAAAGGCAATAAGCATGATTAAAGGGTTACTAATAAAATCAAGTATTTATTCTCCATCCCATCTTTTTTTGAACGGACCTTGTACAGATTTGGAAGTGTATATGGTTTATCTGTTTATGGTACTAGATTTCTGATGAAGTACCTGTATAATATGGTTGTGTGGTTTAAAATCTCTCTCACCCTTTATTTCCATGGTAATTTCCTTCTCTGTTACAGTGTACATATGTGTGTGATTGTGAGTCCTTCCGTTCTGAGAGTATAAGATCAGATGAACGTATTTTGACTTTCACTATCCTTTCCATCAGAAGCTGTTACTTCATGTTCATAATGATAGAATAACTAGATGAGATTGTGTGGCAGTGACTGTTCATTCACTTTGATTCTTCTTATGGTTTCACTTATTTATCATTGACCCTTCATAATTAAATATTGTGGGAATATTATATCATGTAAACATTCGATTTAATATTTTCTCTGTGCACTTTAACATTAAAATCATAGCTGTTAGCTTGATTGTAAATTGTAATTTAACATATATGTTAGTCATTGTTTTAGTGGGATCTAAATGTTATTGTTTATCAATTAATTTTTTGGAGTAATTGGAATCCCTGATTTTATTACAATATTAATAACTTGAGAGGGAATTTTTCCATGGCCGTAAGCTTCAGAGTAGCCGGCAAAGTTCCGATGGAACCATTCGTAATCCACCAGTGGCCCCAGATTTTGAGAGTAATCTATGATAGTATACCAGAAAATTAAAGCGTCAAAGTGAGGGTATATTTGTGCCAATAGCGTACCCATTGTGACGTTACCGCATTTAATAATCCAAACATTGTTGCTCATCAAAACCAAACATTGCTTCTTCGTGGATAGGAAGGCGAAATAAATAATTGCGCATGCTGTGAATTGTGTTTGGCGTAAATGCTATGAGATTAATGTTGGCGGACCAATTAAAACTATTTGCCGCGACAGTATTACGTCACCCTCATAAATAGGCGATGAGAAGATATCCGGCAGTTTAATTGTTCGTATCATTGAGTCGTATCAAGTTCGTTGATAGCACCCTGTTCGAATATTTTCATTTCTACGTCACAGGAGGAAGGGCTGGCTTGCGTAATTTGAATGCGATTCAACTGTGCGCGCCGCAATCTACGGGCTCCTGAGGTCAGTTGACTGTTTCACTAGCGAAATAATAAGATCACTTGACCCCGTTGTTATGAAAAGTGCTTAATCATCCTCCTGGGCAATATATTTATTTTAAGCATTTCTTTTTTCCGGAACGATTAAAGAATCGTGCATTTTCCGGTAAATAATGTGTAGAGTTCGTTTTCGCTTGAAGTGGAATGAATGTGATCATTGTGATGGATCCATAACTAAAAAATGAAGACTTAGTTACATCTTTTATTTTAATTTTAGAAGATATGAATTTGATATGATGCAGGGTTCCATTGGATGTATAATATATAAATAAATATATAATTAATGGATGTATAATTTGATATGACGCATGGTTCCATTGGTAAAGGTAAAACCGTACACAAAAATATTTGTTAAATATTAAGTCATTTTGCGCCTTAAAATTTCCCGTGTGCGTATTGTTAATATTGAGCAAAGGATACAATTTTTGGTGTCTGCTGGAACATTATAATGCATGGTTTATTAGCTGATGTCATTTAGGGCTCCGAATTATCCTGCTAGAAACTGTCGCCAAGACTTCTATAAGACGTTGGTAGTCCTCTTCGAAGAACAACGGAAGGTCTTTTCATCAAATCGCTACGAAATATAGACTGGAATTAGGCTGATGAATTACGCCATTCTCTAACTCAGATAATCTAATTTTGAATCAACAAAATTAGTAATCAGATCGCTTTTGCGTGCTTGTAAGAAATATGATTGTCATTGAGTCGTGAAATGAATGTTTGCGTCCTTGGATTTCACATATGTGTTGCAGTTGGGCATTATCTACCGTAGTTAAAATTAATCGTGCGAAGTCCGCTAGCTGCACGGAGCTCCCACATTATCCCCTAGTGTGTGTTATACAGCCACCATCCATCATTTTACTTGGAGGTTTGTTTCGGCCACAAGAAATCTAATACCTACGGTTTTAATGTTGAAGGCCAAGAGAGGTTTCGAGCTCAAGGGTTTTATGTTGGTTAACGGTGCTTCAGGCGGACCGATGTAACCGGAATGACCTTGACTATTTGTCCACTCTCTTTCATCTATACTGTGTGGTCAATTGTCATTTTCTCGAAAAGCCGCGTCATTGTAAATTGCTATTTGTCAAGAAGTTCTCGAAATGGTCTTTATTCTTTCAGAATAGCGATTTTTTTAAATACCACTTGTCTTTCAGCAAGGGTGGTAGTCGTTCAAACGCGACTTCGATGGGTCAACGTGAACACAATCATACGCGTGGCGTACAATTAATTATTCGTTGTGCGTGCTCCATTAACAAATTCATATGATAATAGTATTTTAAGTCGTATATGCCATAACGGAGAACTAGAAGAAAAGGAATATTTTATTAAAATGTATTTCTATTTGTAACCTAAAAAAGTTGTAGGTAAATGGAAAATTAAAAGTACCACGATGTTGCATATAAAGTGCATATTTCTATGTGTAGTTTTTCCTGATGGAGTGCGATGTATACTTAACGAATGCTAAAACTATTAAATTTCAAGAAACTGCGGGAGATGCCTCAACAGTAACCTTTAACGGAGTCATCCGCTAACATGCATTTCATTGCAACAATTTCAGAGTGCATAAATCATTCGCCTTGACCGGGATTCGAACCCGGCTAAAGCACTCGGCCGGATATCGAGGGATCCGGGTTCGAATCCCGGTCAAGGCGAATGATTTATACACTCTGAAATTGTTGCAATGAAATGCATGTTAGCGGATGACTCCGTTAAAAGTTACTGTTGCGGCATCTCCCGCAGTTTCTTGAAATTTGTCTAAGGCATAAACAGCCTAAGTGTTTCAAAATTGGCTCTAACATTGTGGACTGTGGCGCGTGGCGCACGACAACGAATTCCTGTGACATTGTATGTACGGTATTTCGTCACAACATCTTGTTCCTTTAAAAAGCCCAAAAATTTCAGAGTTTAAGAGGACGCGTAGATAGCTTAACTGGCTAAAGCACTCGGCCGGATATCGAGGGATCCGGGTTCGAATCCCGGTCAAGGCGAATGATTTATACAATCTGAAATTGTTGCAACACTATAACTATTATCCAAATCGTGGCTTCTCACAGCGGCAGTGTTGCGTAAAACCATTCGTCTCCTTTCCCATCCTATTGTTTACGTGAAAATCCATTTTGAATCCCCGCCATGCATTCGTGCATAGTATTTCGGCGAACATTATTCACAAATGAATATTTTATTTTTAATTCTAGGTACAATTAATTTTTAAAATGTCTCTTGGAGGAAAGCTAAAAGCATTCAAAGCATTAACACATCCAAAATAGTTCTAGAAGATCTTCCAAAAACCTATCTTTGAATGATTGATAGCTCTAGGCTTAGGCTTATCCTACTTTGCTCGGTGAAAGACAGGTATTCTGATTTGCATTGAAAATGTGAGTTGTGAATTCATAATCATAAGATGTCAACACCATATTGAACTAGCAGAGAATCGTGTGAAACTTCATTGTCTATAAAAGCCCGTATCTTTTTGACTCACATCCACGCAGATTTGCAGTCCAGAATGGCACGAACAGACAGCAACACCGTTGTTCCTTCGAATTCGGTTGAATGAATATAATTAATTAATGCTTTTCCACATTCTCCCCATCTTTCATTCTTCTTAATCTTAAGGTCTGATACCGGAACTATAAAAACAATGGGGGACTTTAGGGAAAAGGAAATAGCTGAATTAGCCATTAAGGTTGTGGTCATTAATAAGAATTGGAAATTCGGTTTGGGAGACCAGTGAAAAATGGATGGAAGTCGAAGGTGTACGGGGTGAGCGTTCCTTGAACTTTTTCTGTCAGAGTTCTAACTTTATTCCTATCGTTCCCTTAGTTTCTTATTTTTCTCGTGTCCAAGGTGACCCTACTGTAACCCTGAACGCTGTACAGTGGACTTGATAAAAAAAATAAACGTCAAATTTCAGCTTCCATTAAAAAACTACTCGCCGCAACTTCCAGAAAATAAAAGTTCACAGATGTTGGTTCAGACTACAGAAGTATATCAGATTACAACATTCTCTTTAAATTGCTCCGTTAATTTTATAATTCTTGTCATAGATATGTGTTTATCTTGATGCTTTTCAAGGATTTTCCAGATCTAGCTCGGATGGTTTAAACGTGTATAGGCAGTCATAGTGTAGTTCGTCCGTATTTTTGTGTGTATTTAAATTGTAGTAGTATAAACCGTTCATATGAAAACAACATGAAAATGCTATATCCAATTGTGCGACGGGCGTGTAGTAATCCGAAAGTTTTCGACTCCGAAGATCGCCTCTTTGTAATGCTATTTTTCTTTCTCACGTTGAAGAGGTTTGTTATGCGTCCTTCAAGATGAAGTATCGTGTTTGAGCCCTGCATGACCAAATGTAATTCAAGATATTTTTGGGGGAAGAAAAAGATTTGGTGGGTATTTTTAGACGATGGTGCCCTCAGCACGTATTTATGTCAGCTTTCCACCTTGACGGCCAAGGTAAGTATTTTTAAAATTATCTCGTCCAGTTCATTCGTTTTCACTAAAGAAGTTCATTTTATCTTTTGTTTGCTCCAAGCTATGTGGTACATTTTCGACTCGGAACTCGTGGCTGCGTACTCATGTTTGAAGGTTAATTGCCGTTTATATAGCGAGTCTGCCTTGCATGGTGACTTCTCTTGATATGGGCAACCGTTTTGTATTTTTTTAAATTCGTCTTAAGTGTGCGTTTGAACTCATTAATGAACATTGGGTGGGTGACGTGATTCGTACTTGACATTGACCTCTGATCGAAAGCTGATTTCCAGTATATGGTAGTTTTTCTACAGTTTGTGACAGTCCTTTAGTTCGCACGATATTTAGAGTCGAAACAGTATTGGGTTTCACCCCTTCAGCTGTACGTGTCTTAGCAGATGGTCTACGAGGCGGTAAAACATGCTCCTGTCCAAAGTAAAATAGCGTCTGCGTTCGTCTGACCTTTGTGTATACCGTTTTGCACGTCATAACTCGGAACATTAAAAGTCGTAATGGCGATTGGGACACGAGGACTAAATTTGTTTGCAGTTTTAGTATTTTGTCGTAATTAGATAACTTATAATTGCCAAATTAGAGTTAAGAAATGATGAGTTGACTTACCCAGTCTACATATTGTGGTTAAAGTCACTTCTTTATGGTATGCCGCTCTAATGAAGTATTTGCTTACCTTATAAAACACGAAAGAAACAATTCATTGACAAATGAAGAATTAAAAACAAGTGAAATATTTTGTTCTGCTTCAATGCCTCGCGACACTTTCATTTGTGATGCTATTCGCTGAATGTTAAACAAGTTTTCTGGTCGCTTGCCAATTTATAGTATTCTTTTCACTCCTTGCTGAATTTTGCCATGCGCTTTATTTGGAAATTGGTCTCAGAACGAGGAACATAAGGTGTCTCCGAAACAAAAAAAAAGCATGTAGGTGTTTTCTTTGTTTTAGAGACCAAGCAGCATAAGGTCGAGGCGGAAGAATGATGCAAGAATAGGAAAGGTTAAGAGAAAGTGGTAAAAGTGTCAGCGTCTGTCCTTGTTGTAGTGTTATTATTTTCCTCTCTACCGATTTTTTATGTTCTGTTGTTTGTTTAGAACGCCTCTGAGAACTATTGTAAATCGTTTAGGACTTCTAAAACACCTCTGCACAATAAAAGCACTCGCTTCCGTAAAAAAAATTTGCTTCTTTAGAGTCCCTCGTGCACACTAACTTCACAAATTTACGTCAGTGAAAATGCCAATCTTATCTTTTCCGTGGTAGCCCGTTTCTTTCTTCCGTCACACCCTTCGTTAACCGCGTACCTCTTCATGTCTGCTGCATCCCTTTTTCTTCCAAGCATGAGGGCACCGGCGCTCCCACGCCCTATCCAGCCCTTCCTTCGTCTGCCGTAGCCACATCTCGAAAGCTTCCATTAACGCTCCTCGTAATTCCCCAACGTTCGAGTAATTGAACTATATAACATCACGCATCTCATCAGCATTTTTCCTATATTTTTTGTTATACCGTAACTTCATGTGCCTGGGTTCAGTTCCGACAACCTTTTCTGACGCTATTATCCCCCTAATTTTCTCAATAGAATGCCCTTTTTGTCCCAAATCATTTCTGGAATATGCGAATTGTTCCACCTGCTATAATTTTTTAATCTTCTACTTTGATGTTCAACTTGTCCTTTCTCTTTCTTGAACTGTTTTATTTTCACTTTCGTTGTTAATGATGATCCTTAGCCTTAGAATTCAGCCATTAATTCCGTCATGCATTCAACATTGACCTTGTTCCTTTAAAGCCCCCAAAATTTCAGAGTGTAAGAGGACGCCTCGATAGCTTAACTTGCTAAAGCACTCGGCCGTCGGTGTCTAATTATTAGAAAATTATGACACGGGTACTTGCACCCTCGTATGTATATTCGAAATCCACAATGTTGATTTTTTTGTGGGCGACGCATGGTAGTTAATCTTGAAGTTAGCGTAGACCTTCAGAGAAACGCTGCCGGTTCAGATGCTCATGCTGTTCACCAGTATCGATATGCGGGATTCTAAAAAAGAACACCAGAGAGAACACAGGCCATCAAGTTTTAGAGCGCCTTTCCCATTCATCATTACTCTTCGTCCCTGTCATTAATACCCTCTTTGTGAAATCTTTGCTTCTTTGTCTAATGCAATTCTTCTCCTTATGTCCTTTGACCATTTTGGTCCAAAACACTTCCGAGATACGAAAACTGTTCTATCTGCTCTAGTTTTTGCCCTCCTATTTGAACGTAACTTTGCCTTTTTTTTCCTGGAAAATCGCATAACCTTTGTTTTATTAATATTGATTCTCATCCCATATTTATCGCACTGAACCTCCAATTCACTCAGCAATTCTTGCAACCCCTTGGCTGACTGAGCAACTAATGCTTGGTCATCAGGAAAACTAACCGATTTTACGAATTCTCTCCCCTTCCCCGCTCTCGACTTTCATCCCTGCCTCCAGTTCTTCCCATGCCTCTTTAATCATTTCCCCCACATATACGTTGAACAGTACAGGTGACAATGGGCAACCCTGCCTTACACCTCTTCCTAACACTGCCCATCCGGACTCTCCATCCCCCACCAGCACCTGAACAGTCTGAGGCATGTGCAGGTTGCTGATTACCCTAGCCTCCCATCCTTCCAATCTATTCCTACAATATACTCATAACTAATATACTCGTTAGTTTTTCCCAATTCGCTTTATAAAACACCATTTCGAAAGATACGAAACAGGCAAATACGTCCTGATGGCATTCTATATTTCACTTTATTGGTGACATCCAAACTGCAATGACATCATATGTGCTCCCCTCTTCCCTTCCTAAACCCAAACTGATCACCCTCTTAGTAATAATTTGCTCTGCTCTCCATCCTTTTGTTGATGATCCTGAGAACAACTTTAGCTGCGTGCGAAATCAAATTTATTTGTCTGCAGTTTTCACATGATATAGCCTTTACCTTTTTCAGAATAGTAGCTAACACTGATCTCACACAGTCTTCTGGCCATATTCCTTCTTCTAAAAGCTACGAATCAGACCATATAATCTCTTACTCCCACATTTTCCTTGACCTTTTAATAGTTCCGCAGGAATGTTGTCCGTCCCCGCGGACTTGTTTGATTTCATGTCTTTTAAATGCCCTTTCTATCTCATCGTCGAGTCTGTCTGGACCTAAGCTATCTTCATGTACACCATGTTCTCTTTCTATGTCTAAACTTGTTGCCCTAATTCTCTACCCTACAGTTCTACGTATTCTTTCCATCTCTTGGATCTTTTCTGTTTCGACTATTATTCTACCCGAGTTATCTCTAACTGTATGCCAGATCTTACCCTCGTACTTCCCGATAGTGTTTTAACCTTCTTGTATAGACCACCTATTTCACCCTCCCTCTGCAACCTTTCCACGTCCTCGCACTGCGTCTTCCACCCACCACGCTTCTTTTGCTCACTCGGCTACTTACGAGAATTTATTTCTGCCGAGAAACGTATTTCTGCCACTCTACTCCATCACCGTGCTCTCTGGGCACACCACGGTTAGCCGCCATCATTGCACGACTTGAGGTGGGAATACAAGAATCCATGTCTCATACATAGTGGACTTCTTCCTTAGATTGCAGATTAGCACTATCCTGTTTATTGATTCTTCAGCCGTGGTTAAATGTAGCGTTTAAACTTTGCGGAGTGATCTGCATTGGTTGTAAGTTAAAATAATTTCACATGAATGATATATATGCAATTATTGAATTTTTCTCTGTAGCTGCAGTATCCATGATTCATTTCATCATTGGACTGACGATGGATGAATCTCTGTCTGTTGTTCCCCATATCATTTGTAAATTGAATTGAAGTTGTGATTACGTGGGGATCTACGGGTATAAATATTCCTTTCGTTGACTTGGTGGATAGCAAATTCAAAGTTTTTCATAACAACTAAAAGCTTGACTAGTTTATTTGTAATATTACGGATTAGCCTCATGACCCGAATTCCTAAAAAATGAGACATTCGAAATTTTGAGACATGAAATGCTTACACTATGGAAAGGCATGAGTATTTTTACTTCGTAAAATCGAAATTATGATGTTAAGTGTTTAAAAAAAACCAACCAAGATAATTAAAAAAGGTTTGTATTTCTGAAAAATTCACCCAATGCCATTTTGTTTTCAATAGGTTTTGAAAAGCATTTCATCCAGGTGACGACATTGGTGAGCGATACACATGTTGAGTCATTAAAAAAAAGTTTTCGAAAATTCTTCTCAGCATATCCTGCGTTATTCTAGCGATGACATCTGTAATTGCCTCATTAAGAGATTCCAAGGTCCTTGGTCGAACTTTGTAAACCTCAGCTTTGAGATATCTCCAAAGAAAAAAAATCACATGGGTTTAAGTCCGGGGAGCGAGGGGTCCATGGAACATCTCCTCGTAAGGAGATCAGGCGGCCGAGAAATTGTTCTAGCAGGCTCTGGCGTGAACGATGGGCGTTATGAACCGTGGCACCATCTTTTTGAAACCAAAAGGCTTCTGTGTCATGTTCCTCACCATACTCTTCCATTTCGGGGAGTAAAAAGCTCTCCAGCTTCTCACAATAGCGCACAGGGTTCACAGTAACAGTTTAACCTCGACATTCATAAAGGTAAGGCCCAATAATGCCTATGGAGGACACAGCGCACCAAACTGTCTCTTTGGGGTTATGAATAGGTCATGGGTGAGGTTCGCTAGGATTGTCAGTGGCCCGGGGACGAAAATTTCGCTTATTTACTGAGCCGGAGAGGTGAAAAGGCGCTTCGTCGCTAGACCACAGCGCCCTCTGCGTCGCCAACACACTATTGTTGTTCTTAAAGAACGTTTCTATGACAAAGCGTCGATGCTCACCAGACCACTGCATGGTAACTTCTGAAAATGACATCGTTTCCCCCAGCTAACGCCACTATTCCCACTCCGCTAATTCACCTGCGCGCTCTTCAGTGATTTTTTCAACTAAAGAGTTCATTCTGCCCCATCCTGTATAAGGTCCCATATTAATCATTCGTAGAAGACGTTAAGGGTAAGAGTGAAATTGGCAGTTCCTACAACTTCCAATTGATATAGGTATATTTAAAGAAGATTTTGGTGAAATTTTCATGACACCTGGGTTTATTCAATTTTAGGCCTCGAACTACCTTGAGCATCTCAAATGTCTCCGTAGATACTTTCTTACGGGCGCAGGGCCTCAATTCCGTGGGTCGGGATGGGTTCCCTGGCGGTTTGTATCTATGTCGGTAATGAGCCCGCGTCGAGGGTGAACCTCGGCTTCTTGCCCTCGTCTCCTTAGCTAAGGGCGGCAGAAGACAGCCGAGATAAGAGAAGCATTGTTTCATCGTGAGAAAACTTTTGAGTTGAAAGAAAAATGTTTTTTCTCACTTTCCGCTTAAAAAATATTGAACGAAGCGAAGTGCCCAAAAGCTATGGGAAAAATAATTTTTGATTTGTACGTGAATATCCATTCTTTGAATCTTGCAAGAAGTATCGAGAAAACTGGATCCAGTGTCTTTGTCGGAAACTTTTCAGAATTAAAAAGTTTCTGGAATTTCATATTTTTTGAGATCAAAACTTTTCACAAGTATCTAATTAATATTTTTACCTGAATAATTCGATTCTTTGTCAAAAGTAACTTTCCAACTTCTCGGAGCCCATTAGTTCATAAAAAAATTAACGTCACGCAGTAAATAGTTGGACGTCTCTTAGCTCTTAATTGCCAATCCATGAATAAACCCGCTGTAAGGTAAATTTCAATATATTTACGATATGAAATTTTTCACTTTATTGAATGTTTCCTTTGTTACTCTTTGTGATATTTCTAGATGTAATGTATGTAAAAACGATATCAGTGGATCTCGTGTACAGCTTCCGCTCTCCTCTGTGCTTGACTGACTTGGTTTAATTGTTCTCTTTGTTTATTAGTGCAAGCCTATTTTCTTATATCTAACTACAATGTTATTTTATGAGCATTTTATTCTTCTTCAATAGAAAAGACATTTTTTGTCGATTTAAAATGACATATAAAAAAGTACGGTATAGATAATAGAAACAAGCAATTCCACAGTTAACATTTATTGGCGACCATGGTTTCGCCCCTCTGTGGCATCTTAGAAAATGGACGAGTGAAATAAATATGGCGCATTTAAAGGAATTTGTAATAGTAAGTATGAGTAGAATGCTCCTCTTGAATGTCATTGTCATTGGAGATCTAAATCCACCGATATTATTCACCCACGGAGATTTATATTCATTTAATTTGAAACTGGAATGTTACCAAATGGAAGGCTACCAAAAGCTCTGTAGAGCTTCTGTAGCTAGGCAACATTTTTTTAAAACTTGAGCGTAAAAAAGATTGGACCTAAAACACGACAAGGTAAACAGATTAATGCCATCCATCACGTAGTTTCTCTTCCCTGATACATTTGCATTCGTGATCATTGTATATTTTACGTTGCGGTTTGCGAGGTTCATGGATATTAAAATATACATAGCCGTCGAATATTTTCTGCGCGTTGAATTAGCAGCTTACGCGCGCGCAGTCGGTGTTCGATTGTTCGGCAGGTTTCATTCCGAAGAGTTTTTGCCAAAGGCTTTACGGTTGCCGTCTCAGATCTATTCTCTCGTGACCGATCGAACGTGATTGTGGCATAAGTTACAAGGATAGGCTGAAAATTAATGCACACATGCCTGCAGAGCGCGAGCAAAAACAAATAGCAAGAGCAGACAAAAAGTTCAATTCTTAAGTTCAAAAATAGTATATTTATTTTCAACATAGTCACTGTTGAGGCTAACACATTTCTCTCAACGTGTAATAAGTTTTTTTTATTCCGTCAAAGAAAAACTTCCGACTTTTCTCCAATCCAGAACTTGACAGCTACCGTCACCTCATCGTCCGAGGTGTAATGATTACCCTTGAGGTATCTTTTGAGTTGAGGAAAAAATAAAAATCGCAAGGCGCAAGTTCGGGTGAATAAGGAGGGTGTGGAATCGGTTCAAATTTCAGGTTTCGCAGAGCCAATCCAGTTGCGCGTGAGGTATGTGGACGAGCGTTGTCATGTTGCAAGATTATTGGCGCCAGGCTGCCTTTAACACCACCAACTCGATGTCGGAGGTGTTTTAGAGTGTGTATATACTGAGAAGAATTTACCGTTGCCCATCATTCCAGAAAATCGGTCACAAACTCGGTGGGCATCCCAAAACACAGCCAAAAGATGTCTCATCAACAATTATAGCTTTTCCAGGCGCACAACCACGAAATTTGACTACCCATCGATTTACATTGACCCATCAACAGTATCGTCACCATAAACAGCCTTTAAACGGCGATGTATCTCAGGAGTCAATTATTCAGCGGTTAAAAATTCGACAACAGCACGCTGTTTAACTTGCGTTGATATAGCACTAGAACACGTCTCCATACTTCCGCTTTTCGGAATACACTGGATGAATGAAACAACCTCAAACCTGCGCATGCGTGTTGAGGGGAAATGTTACTTCCACATGCCACCAGGAGTGTTTGTGAAGGTCATTTTGTTTGTGGTCTACAACCATGTGTGCATTAGTTTTCACCCTACTCACGTAAATGGGGGCGGAAGTCTTATAGCGCGCTGAGCAAGAAAAGTCGTGGATGTGGCGTTGGAAAACCTGGGCGGACGTATTCCTCAAGCATGCCTTATAGATAGCACCCTTCGAAAGCGAAATATGGCTGACGTGTTATTTGGAAGGCGAGGAAAGGAGAAACCTGCAAATGTCTGCGTCAAAGTGCCAGTTTTTGGTCCATGATAACCCATTCATGTCCAATCCGGGAGCCTTCGGAAATTGACGTTAAGCACCCCTTTTGCCATTCATCATGATGTTCTGGGGGAGGGCAGCAGTGTTCACCCACGAGTGATTAAAATAAATTATTCTTCCATATCTCAAATCTGATGTGGTATTCACACAAGGCAGTGTTGTGACACCTCTGGATCGGTGTGTGCCACAATGGTGAAATCCATAATTTCTAGTTCGTGGGTCCGAGGACAATAATTCTAAAAAGACGTGTGGGACGGGAGTTAAGCGCGAACGGTTATTTTGTATTCTTTCTCAAGGATATCAATTTAAAATAAGAGTGAATAAGCTCCTTTTTTTGATATTTTCCCCTGAAATTGAGTCATTGTCCATGTTTGGTTAACACTAATGTAATATTTATACGACGAAATGATGGTCCTCCGGATCTTTTTGAATGAATATTAGTCCTTTGAGTTTTAATACATTGAGCATTAATTCACTCTATTGGGACGATAACCATTTCCTCTCCTATGAATCAGCTATTGGAGAGTTATTTACGTTGGTATTTCATCTCTTCAATGAAGATTCCAAGAAAATTAATCTCGTGAAGCCGGGCTCGACTACGAATGCATGTGACATTGAATGTACGGTATTTCGTCGCAACATCTGGTTCCTTTAAAGCCCCTAAAATTTCAGAGTTTTAATAGAACGCCTCGAGAGGCTAACTGGCTAATGAACTCGGACGAACGATTTGGGTTCGAATCCCGGTCAAGGCGAATGATTTTTACACACTGAAATTGTTGCATCTAAATCTAGGTACCAATTGTTCAAAAGTGGCTATCATTTGTCCATTGTTCTCACGATCCTTTTTATTTTCTTTATGCTGCTATAATTACTAGAGAATTCCTTGGTCAGTGAAAGATGCAGGTCAGTCGTTTGATGATTTTGCAAATCTCAATAGATGGAGAGTGGCTGGCTAACACTTTCTTGCTTTGCGTCACATTCGAAATACGAGGGATGGTGAAGTGGTTTTGAAGTTGCGTCAGAATTCGTCCCTTTCTCAACTTTACTCACTACTTCGGGATAACTGGAAGCTTCGAATTCCAACAAAATACTCTCCAGCAGCCACTACAAATAATCAAATATTTTTTAACTTGCGTTGGATCACATTCCGGTGAGGAGACGCAATCCTCGGATTTCCATGCATCGGGAAATGAAGTGGTGGGGGAGGGTCATCTAGGTCAAACTGGAAACTGAGAGGAATGTAATACACGAGGCAGCATTGGCTCGATGTTCCTTCCTGGACCCGACCTCGCCTTCCGTCATAAAATAATACCACCTGGATGGTGTGTAATATTCATTAAACAATTTATTTCATAACATCTCTAATATCTCGTAAATGTTTTCAACGCTCACGAAAATCATGATCACCTAAATGGACACTGTGCGTAGCGCGAATGATACCTACAATTGCACTGATGAAAAATATTCGATTACAAGATTGGGGTGTAAATGATCGTCTGGATATCCACGATGTTTTTTCCCGCCTTAATGCGATTGAAATTTTTGGGAAATATTTCTCAAAACCTGATATCCCCAAGACGCCTTCTCTTACCGTAACCCTGAAGCTTTGCCAGAAATGCCACCTTTTATGTAGGGAGGAGAAAACCATCACAGTAGTCATCACTAAAGTTTATGTTGTTGGGTAAGAATTAGAGCTGACCCCAATCAAAAACTTAGGCACAGAGACGTATGAAATTCAGCTGGGGTACGGAGGGCCAATGCTGTTCCCTGTCACTCACAAAAATGTGACCCGATTTAAAGTCTACGAAGGACCAAAATCTTGTGTGAGTGAGGGAAGGGCCTTCAGGGTGGCCGTTGATCGTTTGAACATCAAACATCGAAGATAGAAAATTTCATTAGTAATCTTGGTACTATAGTCTTTGAAGTTACCGAGAAGGTGTGTGAGGTATGAGTGATAATTGAATTCGTATTGACACATTGAAGATGTGTGAAGTCGGTATGATTTGTATCCATACTGTTCACTGGATATTCTCATGATATGAAAGACTTCCGCTCGGATTATGTTGTCGTTGTGTATGTGGTACATATTGCGCCATGGTCAGTAGCGTAAAATTGAGAAAGTGAATTCAATAAAATTACGTGAAAATGGAACAATTTTTTGGCATATTAAAAAACAGTTTGTCGTGGAAACTTCATATGCATGTGATATTTCTGGTTTCCGCATTCCTTGTGGTTTTTGTCTTTTTTTATAGAATATAGAATCTGCAGGCAAGAGCTGATCACTTCTAGATTATTTAGATCTAGATTTCAAAGATATTTGTCCCTTCTGATATAATTATTATTGATACGGGAGAGTAAAAAAAAACCGTAGAATAACATTGACATTAAGTTTTTTGAAAATCGTATGTATTCATCGATTAGAATGTGGTATAAAAGCTATTAAATTATGTTTCCGATATAATTATGTCTGTGTTTTTCGTCGACTTGGAGAGGCGGCTAACGCAAACGGTGGTCTGCTTATTGAGAGCAACGTCTAAAGAGGTTATGCCTTCGCTCATTCCTCGTCCTTTGTGGTTGAATCTGCAGAGGCGTTTATAGCCGCAGTTACGCAATTTTATGGTTACGCTCTAACACTCATGGCCATTCAGAATACAATGGCGATTAAATCCACGTTTTATAAAGATGCTCTTGTTAACAAAGAAGGAAGAGTCGTTTATGAATATTTACAGAGGCCTTAGGGTGAATTAAAAAAAGGTATATTACTTTATTAGGTAATTAGTATTGGTAATTGAAAAAACATAATGGTTGATATGAATCGTAATCCAAGATTTTTCTTGGCTTCATGTTGCTAACACATCCTTCATTTCTACGTTTCCTGTCGTCTGATATGAGACACATTTTAGTTACGCAGGTCCTATACATAGTTTTCATTTGTTGACAGTCTAATCTGCCTGCGAAAAGTGTAAACAAAAACAATGGTTGAATATTTAAAGCGTAAGAAGCAGATAAACGAAAATGCTCCAACAAAGACTCCATTTTTTAGATTGTCGACTTGGGATTGATGGATAAGGCATAGGAGGCTTAGCCTTAAGATTCTCTTCTCGTCATTCGCTCTCAAGATTATGATGAAAACTAGAGGATTTCCTCTGCGTTGACCCCGTTGATTGTCCTTCACCCTTCTGGATCTTAATTGGATTGTTGGTAGATGTTGTCTGGTCATTTGAGAATTTTTTAGATTACTTGTTTCGCCACTTCTATATTTCAAGATTATGTTTGGGAATGTTAACTAACAGAACAGTGTTTGCGTGCAGCAATCACTGTTGTCCAATAAAACGCCACTTGCGTCATCGGTTTACTCTCCTCATTGAGTCAATTTGCAAAATTTGCCGCTTGTTTTCTCTCTCTCTTTTTGATTTGTGACAAAGAATTCCGTTCAAGTTTTGTATTTTTTGTAATGAAGCAGTTTCGCGTATTTAACCTTGTACTTCTCGAACGCAAGAATTAGATAATTGGCAGTATGTCAACAAAGGCTTGATGTTTTAAGATGAAATCGACGAAGTGATGAAGCTCTGTAAAATGCTCTAATCAAAATTAACTTATAAAAAATGCCCGAATCGAAATTCTGATTTTTAAAAACCGTCCGAATTCTTGTACTTTCTAGTGTTAAACGTGGTGTCGCAACGTACCCGTTCATTAATGCATGTTCAGGTGAAACTTTCCGCTATCGAATGAAACGGTGTCTCCCCCGTTAATCGCCCGGCGAGTTCCCGATTAGGTGATTTTTTCGTTGCTTTTACACTTTCCTGCGCGGGTCACCTCTTTGAGGGCCACGTTACGAGACTTGCCTTTTCCGCCTATGTCGAATTATTTTTTTTATTATTTTGTCTATTTTCTTCGGCCCAACAGGTGGGCCCGTGGTAGGTTGGCATTGCGCTGCCGCTTGCGGCTCAGCGGAGTTCCCATTCTATCACTGACCACCGGCCAACTTCGCGGCATGTCTCTGCCCTGCCAAGCAAGTTCGGGTGACGTAATTCATATCTCTCGTGTCGGCGCTCCGCCTTGCTCGATTTCTCTCCCGGCGATCCCCCTCTCACTCCACATTTCAATAGGTTCGACGTGTCGTCGAGGAGTTGATCTTTTTGGTAGCATGCAATCTTATGTGGTGTGTCTGTTGTGTAACCGGCTGCTGAAAGATATCGGCAGTGGTGGCACTTAATCAGCGGAGTCTCATGAACCTGGTTCGATTATATCCCTGTGCAAACTCTCTTGTCTCTCGAGGATTATTGGTTTTCACTCTAAAAGTTTTATTAGAAAGGTACGCACTACGCGAAGCAAGTTGTAAGATAATGCTCGTCCGTAATCCGTGACATGAAGAAATGAATGACCTTTGCTATTAGTTTACAGTTGGGAGAGCCTAAGGAAACTAAAGAAATCCAACAGAATGAGATTGATTATATGTAGCAAAATGAATTCATTTTCATGCAGTATGTAGTTAGCTTTGATGGGGAGTGAAATCATAGAGAAGATGTATTTGTTGTAACTTATCGATGAACAAAGGTATGAGGCTAAAAATTTGGCACCAGTTGTCTTGATCATTTGGGAGTTGATGAGAAAGGTAATGCCAACCAGTCCATTCAGTTCAATATGAGAGGGTGTAAATAATGTGGAGAAGTTTTACATTGTAAGAGAAAAAAATGGATAAAAAAGAAAGTGCAAAACCAAGATTGCAGGTAAAAGTTAGGATCAAGTCGAGGAAGATTCATCACAAAAAGCTTTGAGGAAATAAGATTGGCAGAGGAAATTATATTTTGGAGAGCTGCTTCTTGTCAAGTCCAAGATAATTTATCTTTGGTGATGCTGCAGATAGAACTAAAAAAATATTTATTTCTTAAAAGATTATATTTAAAAATTTGAATTATTAATGGGCCGACTCATGGCATATGATCTTTGAACTTTCACTTATCATGATATCATTTATCATCCTATTAATAGATTGGCCCCTCTTCTCTATAAATGGTCTTGTGTAGCATTATAATAAGTATCATCATCAGTATATTCAGTATTTCAATCCGAGGATTGGTTTACTGCAGCCCTCCATTCTACTCTATTCAATGTCAATTTCCTCAATTTTAGATACCTTCACTGTTTTATGTCCTTCTTAATTTGTCCTATGCATATGTCTCTTGGTGTTCCTTGTGGAATCTTCCCTTTTATTTTTCTTTCTATTATATTCCTAATCAATCCATTGTACCTCTGTGTGTGTCCAATCCACCAGTGTCTTCTTTGTATCTCTAAATTCCCCTAGGCAATGACCAATATTTGTAGCAATTCAAAAATATTAATCTCGCATCCAAATATTGAAAATCATAAAATGTTTTTCATATTCACTAGATATATTCCATATGGAATGTTTTTCAGTCATTTTGTTTTAAATTATTTTTCTCCAACATTTCATGTGCTGGGTGCTGGCTGTTTCATGATGTTGTACTTGGCTAGCATAGGTTTCATAATGTTGGAGAAAAATAAATCTACATAGAGGAGCTGGAAAACTTAATCGTAAAATATTCTATTTTTAGGGTAGAATTGAATATTGATTTGGCACACATTCGCATATAAAGAAAATGCCGGTGCCCTGAACCCTAATTTTAACTTGAAAGGTGATGGTAGAGCTCTCATGATACTTGAGCATATGACAGGTAGCGGGGCAGGGTCTTTCCAGCCCAACCTGTTATTTCTCAAAAATTTAGTGCTCAGAAAATCACTCTGCTTAATTTATTTGGGTATGTCAAAAGCTCCACTCGTATTTGAAGTCAGAACTCTCTAGTGAGAAAACATAGACCTACTGAGTTGCCACTCTGCCTAAAAATTCAAATTTTTGTTGAAAAAGTGCAGAACTGTCTCACTTTCTGTTCAGATCTTGACTTAGTTAGTTATGAACCCAAAGGTCAATTTGATGACGTTAGGTGGTGGTAGAGCTCACCCAATGCTAAACCCAATGGTGTGTGAAATTTACTCATTAGGAAGCTATAAAAGGGTTCCTTTCCCTGTGACACCTATGGTATCCCAGGTAGATCTGGTGCCCTAAAAATCACAAGGTTTGGGTAAAGCTGAAGGTGCCCTGAGGCATAACCTAAAATGGAGCCAGGGCCCTCCAGTCAGTAGCCCAGTGCTCTATCCACTGGACTCCCATGTCCCCATATCTTAATGTTATGGAATTAAAAATATGTATTAATTTGCCTGGAGTAACTTGAACAGAAATTACATATTAGAGAAAATTAAAAAAAGGTACAAGGTTTGCATAGAAAGTATCAGTAACAATATTTTTCTGATGTTTGCATGATGTGCTAAATTCAGTCTGTCGGTTAAGTGTGGGCATCATTTCATATTGTATTGGCATTGCTAAGATGTTGGTGCACACTATTATCACTCACAATTTGGCCGTTTGAATTATCGTTGGTAATCTCATCTCGGAAGTCTTGATGGATGTCCAAGAACAGAGTCGAGTGTCTGCTTGCAAAGACCTTATACAATGGCATTACAATGATTCCCCAACCCCCTTACAGTCATGACTTGGCACCAGCAGACTTTTATTTCTATTCCCAAAAGTGAAATTTTCTCCCAAAGGACATCACATCAAAGAAGTTTGTACATGTACCCCTAAGGACCTTCTGGAATCCACCCATCAGGGAACCTTTGAGTCATGGGAAAGCCATTGGCTAAACTGTGTGGATGCTCATGGAATGTACGTTTAAGAATCTGGAGGCATTGTAGCAACATCTGAAATTAATCTATTTTCAAAGAAAAATTTCTCGATGCTTTTTATACACACCCTATAGCCTATGAAATGATAACTAATCCCAAAAATTGAAGTCCTGAATCCTCATTCCTTGAGAATGGGTGTGTTGCAAATTTCTGCTATCTTGCTCTCTTAATTTTGGAAAGAGAACATTAACACAAAACATGTTACTCTTTTACTTTTATTAATGTGATGAGTTCTATCAACTCATTCACATGCAGTCCACCGGACAAGAAGTCCCCTAGTGTGCTACCTACAAATTATGTTTTTCTAATAGTGTCTTGAAATAGCATTTCTGACTATGAGTCATGTTTATTCGTAAAATATGCTCTGAGCTTAAGCATCTTTACCAAGTATCATTTTGACAATATCTGTAGTGCTTTGTACATATATTCATGTACATGTGTGTTTTGTTTTGTAAGATTTTGTTTTGCTTGTGTGTTACATAAGTGAGTTCATTGGAAAGTGAATATATACGTTGAAAATAAAATGAAAAACCTTAACCACATACACTTCCATTTCAAATATTTGTTAATTTTTCCATTAAGTGTCATTTGAAATGATTGTAATTGTTTGGTATGAATGAAATCTCACTGATATTTCCTTGTGAATGTTTTACAGGTGGCTTTGATGGTACAAGCAATGTTTTGGCAGGAAAATTATTCAACATCCCAGTTCGTGGTACTCATGCTCATTCCTACATAACATCTTTTTCTGATTTTGGTGAACTCCAGACAAGGGTTAGTAATTTTAAGGTTGCTCATTTAGTTATCTTTATAGAGCAAGAGATTAAAGGAGACTTTCATCTTTAATTCTCTAATTTATAACATATAAGTTTCAGGCTACATGAAAACTTTTATATGAATAAATTTAGTGTAATTTTCGTGTCTTAGTAAGCTTTTCTCCATTTATTAAGAAAACATCAGCATCTCAAGCTATCATTTGCATCTGGGATTGTCTCATTTGTACCTTTTGATAGAAAAGTATCTCAGCAAGTGAATGAAACTGCTTTTGCCCTGGCTGGAATACTTCTGATCTTTCATCTGCTACGAATATGATTCTTGAGTTACATCTGGGGCAAGGAAAATTCAGAATGTCAATGAATTCACTTTTTAAATTAGCATTGAGAAATTGAATGTTTGACAGACCACTCTTTGCTCTGACCTTGGGAGCAAAGTACACTAGTAAATCCTTGACATATGATGTGTACTGTACAACATGTAATGTCATACTTTCCCAAGATTTTCCTTCTCTCTGTTCTCTCATCTCTGTTCTCCCTTGCACTTGATCTGAGGGTCATCATCATTTGACTGCCTCTAATTTAAGACTTTGAATCACTGTGGACAATAATTTAAATTATTCTGAAACAAATCCAAAAAGCAAATGTAGCAAATCCAATTGAATCAGGGCACCTGAATAATACAGATGAGGCCCAGGCATGTAGCATAGGTGGTTTCTTATGGGGTCACAAGATGACTTTACCGTAGTACTTTGCCAAAAAATGTACATGAATCAAAATTCAAATTTAAATAGTTCATCATTTTTCCATAAGTATTTAAAATAGGAATTACCAGTGCTACAAGAAGAATCTAATTCACATGTTCAATTAAATGTCACATGCTGCATAGTTATGAAACATTTACATAAATATATGTATCCTTGTTTTCAATACATACATATATACATACGTTACATAGTATCCTGCAAGCCACCGCTAGGCTGTGTGGCAGGGGGTGATAACACATCAGACCACTTTTGCTACAAAATATGACTTTTACTTCTTACATATAAAATATGATTTGTACTTTTCCCCAAAACAGCATTTGAACAAAGTTATTCAGATCCCTTATCATTAATGGAAAAAATGACATCATAAACCTTCTACACACTCGTGAACGAGTTACAAATACATGCAAAACCACTTTGTATTGCAGTTATGGCAGTTGTTTTTCACGCTTTTCCAAAATCACCTTTAATTGCATACCCGCATTCAATAAGATAAACAATTGAAATTGAAAAATAACTAACTTGGCTTTTCCACATAGAAAATTTATTTATGACCTAGGTTTCGTTACAGTGTAGCATCATCAGGTCACTGTGTACTGTACTGCCACTGTATGCTGTAAAAAAACCTAGGTCATAAATAAATTTTCTATGTGGAAAAGGCAAGGTCGTTATTTTTCAATTTCAATATGAAGATTTTCCACCAAGTGACACCTGAAGCAGTTTTATTTAAGATGAACAATCAACAAAGAACAAATGGCAAATAAAGTTCAAAAGGTTGTTTTTCGAAATAGGAACAATGCTGAAACGTGCCCCGAATAATGAAAATGCAGTCTGATTCCTCCTTCAGGTTTAAATTTCACATCGGCAAGACTTCCTTCCTAGACTGATTCTGTATTTCTGCCACAATCGTGGTATTCACAAGGAAACATCAAAACTGGACTAAATTTGCTGGTAAATTCCTTGCAATAGGTTGCCAGTTCTTTCCATGTGCTTTTATTTGTTCTAAAGTGCATGGCTAATTATTTTGAGTTCTTCTGGTAGGAATAAAATGGCATAAACTTATGTGGTACTAGAATTAAACACATTACCTTGAACATTGTGGAGAAGGTCCAGGCACTTGAGATGTTAGAAGCTGTGGTCCTTGCTACTAGTTTGATTCATGATTTTGATATTGTCAATGGGTTTGATTAAAAAAATAGCTGGATAAAATCAAGGTATTTGCTCTGAAGTTTGTTAACACCCAGATCGTTGACAGGATGGCTTAAGTTACCAGAAGATTAAAACCTGGAAGAAGCCGTCCTTTGGTGGTGTGCGTAGCTGCAATCAAGTGGTGTAGGAATTTGTGGTACTGACATTCAAGATGCAACTCAAAATTGTGCAAAACACATGTAGAAAACTTGATTGCAAGGAGTGGTTAGTAATGGTGGTTTAGTAGGAGACAATGTTTGTGATAAAACAATGTCGGGTGTAGTCATGAATGCTTCAAGTGATTGCAGTTGAACCATTTAGTAGGACATTACATGCTCTGAAGACTGAATATGCTTTACATTTATATCAAATGCATAACATAGGTGAAAGGGGCCTGTGCAGTGAGCACAAACATGCTAGTTTTACATAGTGAATCAAAGGTTCCTGGACAAAAAATCAGTAAGGACAGGGCCTCTACACTTCTCTGGATTAATGCAGATGGTGGCCACAAGTTGACCACTGTTGTTGGAAAATTTCAACGACTCAGAGCTCAGAGGAAAATAATGAATGAAATCCCTGTACTTTATAGGAATTCGGCAAATGCATGGCTTACCGGAGTTAGCACAATGGATTGGTTCCACAATGACTTTATTTCTAAAGTTGTGAAACACCATCTATGTTATGGAAATTCTAAAGGATGAAGTAAAGTTTTTGATTTTGGAGAGTGCCTCCTGAAATTGGTTATTTGTGCAATAGAGATGTAAAATTAGATGTTTTGATTTTCCTTCAAATACAGCTTCATCATTTCAGCCAATGGATCAAGGAGTAATCATTGCTTGCAATAGGTAGAGAAGGCAAAAGTTTTTGAATGATGTTTCAGAAGTGCTAGAGTCAAGTGATGAGATGAGGACAGCAAAGGACTGAAGAGAATAATGAATATAAAAAAATATAATTTCAAGTCTTGTGTATTTTAACTGGTTTCATTCTTGGAAGTAGGTTAAACAATTAACTATTGCAAAGGTCTGGAAAAAGATGTTGTATGAAGAGGTTTATGTCCACTTCACAGGATTTGAACTTGCGTTTATCAGGACCTTTTGCAATCTGCAAGGGAAATATCCTTGACCATCACAAATGTTTGGGGCTAGCTTTATGGTGATGAAAGTTGTCTGGGTTAACAATTATTAACAGAAGAAGAAATAGCTGATAGTGTTTTGGCAGTGGAAAATGTATTTTCTAAATCTGAAGATGAACATGCTGAAATTCTGAATCTCTTGACAATCCAGGAGAGCTGAGATAGTATTGTAAATTTGACTGATGAAATGCTGGAAATTAACATAAAACAATATTTTGAATATCCGAGAATTCTACTGGAGATAATAATTTGTGAGTAACTCCAAAGAAGCAAGCAAAGTTTTAAGCACAAGTTTTCATGATTCGCTTCCATATGTCTATGTCAGTACCAGTGGCCATTACTAATTGTTTTTCTGTTAGAAAGACATCTTTGCCATTCCTATTCTACATGTATTTACTGGATCCCTCTTGCTTCTTCCATCGTTGGTGACCTTGCTAGCCACATAGCAAAATCTCTTTACTCTTTCTAACATGTTTTTCCCTACTCTTACTTGGAAATTATCTCCTTTAATTTGACTGCAGACAATTACTTGTTTTATTCTTGTTTGTCTTGAAGTTGTACTTTTCATCAGCTTCTCCATGCCTTATCCATAGTATGTATAATTATAAGGTCTCGTTTCTTCTCTGAAAAAATGGTGAACATATTTATTATTTTTCTCTTATAAAATGATAAATTTATATATATCTCATGAGTGGTTTTCAACACACTGGAGAGTATTCCTAGTATTTGGAGAGTATTATAGTTGTATTAATTTTTATTCCAAATATGGATTCAATAGCTTATATGTCATGGAAAAAGAAAATACTTAGTTCTTCCATACAAAGTGTGGAAGAACTAAGTATTTTCTTTTTCCGTTATGAATCGCTTACACAAAGTGACACCTCAAACCATTCTTTTTAGCTTATATGTCATTATTTTAGAGGAGAAAAGGAGAAAACGTTTATCTCGTAACTGATTATATTACCCATCACTGCTTGAAAGGTGATTGTACAACCTTACTATTTGAATTTCTCTCAATTCCTCATGAATAATGTTTTTTTAAATATATTAAATTCTGTTGTTGACATGAAAGTGGAACCACTTACTTTGCAGGAATGCATAACTGTTTTATGTTTCAATAGTCAAAAATGCCTCCGTTTTGAAATTAATATCAAACTTGATTGTCTACGAGAATTACCCAATATTTAGATAGTGTGGTAATGACTTTGTGATTAAATTATATTAATTTGATATCATTTGTATAAAATTTCTGGATATGATAGAATTCCTGTTTACCTTCTTCTTTATCAGAAGCTTCGAGATAGGAGGACAAACCAAGAGCGAGATTTGGTGGCCTTAAGTACCGAGTGGCGACATGAGCTGTCGTCACTGTTGCATGCCTTGCCAGAAGAAGCGTCGGATGGGGAACTGGCAGCTCTTGTTTCATTTGCGATTGCTTTTCCAGAAGGCTTCGTGGCTCTCGTCGACACGTACGATGTTCAGAGGTATCCTCCTAGATATAAGCACCTCCCCATCCTTCTCCTTTCCCAAACCTCTCTTTTTATACTATTCCTGCAAAGATGATTTTCACACCTACCCTTTGGAAAAAAGGAATTGTCTAAGTACAGTTGGATAATTCATCCCAGTTATTTGATTCACATCTAACAACCTATTGTTTAAATTGACATTATTCCTTTATATTTCAAACGTGTGGCAGTTTATTTTGGAATTAATCATGAAAAAAGCATGAGGATAAAGATAAGGGGTGATACATTTAGGGATCTATGAGTATTATTATGGTTTTGTGATCATTCCTTTTTGTTGCAAATCTGATGTTGGAATCCTTTTGGACAGGACCATAAAATCCATTAAGCACATGCCTCAGGCCCGGAGTCGCATGGGGCTCGGGCCGGGGCAGCTCAGGCTGCATTTAAACCGGTAAGTCTTGGTATGTTTACTGCCACAACTCATGTTGCATGAACCATTTTGTTTTCATTGCTGATGAACGTTATGAGCATTACCTAACTTAAGTTGCTGGAAAAGTAAGTTTGTTGGGAGAAAAAGTATGAATGTTGACGATGGTGAATTAACTCTATTAATGGAGAATGAAAGATGAAGGCGGCCTAGATTTTGTTTATTTTTTTTGTGGGCATATTAATTAGGTGTGCTTTTTAATATTTGAATGCTGTGCATATTTATAGACATGGAAGAGAGAATTTGTTCCTCATTCACTTGTGGCTGTATGATTGCTCGTCTTTACTTACTTTTGAGGATCCATTTAGTTAAGTTGTAAAGCATTTATCATTGCATCACAAACATATACTGTACAATTCAGAATTTAAAGTTAACTCTTTGTAGTTATACTTTAAACAATGAAAAATAATTTTTATCATTAGGAGTATATGATGACTGTTCTTGTGGTCAACTTTTTATTTTATTAATCTTTGATTACAATGAAGGTAATGGGATTGATTAATTTAAAAGTTTTATTTTTAACAAGTAACTGCACATGAATAGGTGTGAAATGGGCAACGATTCATTCCTATGTATGTATTAATGCTCAAATTCGCTCAGCAAAGTATGGAATGTAAAAATAGAATTGCAGGTTAGATTTTGAACTGAAGCTTTGTGGCGTATGATGGTGATTGCTGGAGAAAAAAAAACGGCTGAAATTGCTAATGAATTTTTAAGAAAGTTTAAAAGTTGTAGTGCTTAACCAAATGTATATTAATTTATTTAATGATTTTTCTAATACCCTCAGCAGATTATGGATTTTATTATGCTCTGAGTTAGAGCACACTTCCAATATTGCATGATTTTTCTCTCTTTTTAGGCATTGCAGTTATAGATTTGGAAGAACTCTATTTTAGGAAACTATTCACTTTTAATTTTTTATTCCATAATAAGCATGATCAGAGTATTGGAGACTTCTAGGTATTACAACTAAGAATTAATTAATATGTGTTTTTCATGGATAATAAATAATGTTTTAGAAGTAGAGCTCTTGCATTTTTTTAACTGGCAAGTTTTCAGGTGAGCACAGTTTTCCTCCTTCACTTTTCATGGGTTTATCAATTTTGTACCTATAGATCTTTTTATAATTAAGAATTGTTGAAAATTTTTAATCGATCCATTCCTAGACTAAATTTTCTTAGTTGCTATTTCAGCTGTCTCTGAGCAATTTAATATTTATCATCTCTAAACAATGAGTACTACTCTTTATTAAATTGGATAATATTTTTTTTAAATATACCTTCCGTGGCCTCAAGTTATACAAATTCATAGACAAGTATAATTTTGTTTAGGTATAATGAATAGTTTTCAGCTGTAGCCATTATTGTATATTGGTATTGCCTTTGGGATGTTTTTCCTTCTGTTAGGCTAAAGACATTTCTGAAAGGTTGGTGTGACCAATCACATTGCTTCATTTTACCCAAAAGTAGAACCTACATAATTCCTTTCTGCCCCCTCTCACTCTTTCTCTCCAAAACAGCAAATGAATGGGAATGAAATATAGGGAAGGTAATAAAATTATTGCTTGCACTTAAAATCTAATGATTCTAACATAAATTTGTATAAATGCATGCATTATTTTGCTGGAGTTTTAAAAGTTTTGGTTGTGTATGAGACTGAATGCATTTGACAAGATTTTGGAAAGGCATAACAACTCTGATAATAAAGGTCAGACATGCATTAAGTCCCAAGTATACCAAGCTGAAGTATGTACATAACATTATCAATCCTAAAATTATGATAAATTTATAGCGTGTGTATGCATATGTGTTGGTAATATAAATAAATATTACACTTTTATTGTGTGTGTGTGTATATATCTCCGGCGACGCACAAACATATATATATATATGTTTGTGCGTTGCCGGAGAGCGTCATTTTCAAGATTATATATATATATATATATATATGTATATGTATGTGTATATATATGTATATGTATGTATGTATATATATATATATATATATATATATATATATATATATATATATATACACACATATGTGTGTGTGTGTGTGTGTATATATATATAAAACTTAGACAGCATAAAAGAGCATGAGAACACACAAAAAGAACATTCACAATAATGTCTTGATAATTTCGACGGACTCGAACTCCGTCTTCTTTGGAAGATAAGATATGACTGAGCTCAGCCATATCTTATCTTCCGAAGAAGACGGAGTTTGAGTCCATCGAAATTATCAAGTTATTATTGTGAGTGTTCTTTTTATGTGTTCTCGTGCTGTGTTTTACTGTCTAAGTTTTTTATTCAACACTTCCATGTTACTTCGAAGAAATCATCAATTTATGTATATATAAAATATTATATTATACATATATTTTATATATATATATATATATATATATATATATATATATATATATATTTTTTTTTTTTTAGGTAATCTACCGGTTAAGGTAGGTTTTTGGATGGACCCAACTATCAAACAAACATTTTGTGACTCCCCACCTAGCAAACTAATCTATATCAGGTCCCTCTTCATCTCGGTGTACTTCTTTCCTCCCTTCATCTCGTCCAACATCCCTATCCTGTTCCTACCCTTACCTCGCTTGCCCAACATTCTTCCCTCTATTACCCCCTTCAACATTCCACTACCGCTCAATACGCCCTTCATCCATTTTTCCTGCCTCCATAGGATTTCTCTCAACAAACCCCTCTCCTCCCCCACCATTTCTAGTACTTCCTCATTTGTTTTCCTTTCGGTCCATTTCACCTTTTCCATTCTTCTCCACACCCACATTTCAAAAGCCTCCAATCTACGTCTATCCTCCTGCTTCAGCGACCACGTTTCCGCGCTGTACATAGCTACGCTCCATATCAGAGTTTTTACGAGTCTTGTCTTAACATCCCTACTCAACGTCCCCGTCATCAACTCCCTCCTCCTTGAGAAAGCCTCCTTGCCTAGCGCAATTCTTCTCCTTACGTCCCTACCACTTTGACCGTGTTGGTCCAAAACACTTCCGAGATATGTAAACTGTTCTACCTGCTCTATTTTTTCCCCGCCTATTTTAATATTTAGCATAGCCTTTTTCTTTCTGGAAAATCGCATAACCTTTGTTTTATTAATATTGATTCTCATCCCATATTTATCGCACTGAACCTCCAATTCACTCAACAATGCTTGCAACCCCTTGGCTGACTGAGCAACTAATGCTTGGTCATCAGCAAACCTAACCGATTTTACGAATTCCCCTCCGACTTTCATTCCTACCTCCAGTTCTTCCCATGCCTCTTTAATCATTTCCTCTACATATACGTTGAACAGTACTGGTGACAATGGGCAACCCTGCCTTACACCTCTTCCTAACACTGCCCATCCGGACTCTCTGTTCCCCACTCGCACCTGAGCAGTCTGAGACATGTACAGGTTGCGGATCAGTCTCCTGTCCCTCCAATCCATTCCTATTTTCTGCAATACACGCATTAATTTTTCCCAATTCACTCTATCAAACGCTTTTTCGAAATCTACAAAACAGGCAAAAACGTCCTGATTGTATTCTATATTCCTCTCGACTAGTGATCTCATTACTGCAATGGCATCACGCGTACCTCTTCCTTTCCTGAACCCAAACTGATCCTCCCCTAAGTAATCATTTGCCTTACTCTCTATCCTTTTGTTGATGATCCTGAGAATAACTTTAGCTGCGTGGGATATCAAACTTATTGTTCTGTAATCCTCACATGACGAAGCCTTTGCCTTTTTTGGAATAGGAACTAACACCGATCTCACAAAATCTTCCGGCCAGATTCCTTCCTCATAAATACTACGAATCAGTCCATATATGGCCTTCTTCCCACCTTTCCCTAACCATTTCAACATTTCTACAGGAATATTGTCCAGCCCCACAGCCTTATTTGCTTTCATCTCCTTTAATGCCCTTTCTATTTCATCGTCGAGTATGCCTGGACCTAAGCTATCTTCTTCTACGTCATGTTCCTTTTCTATGTCTAACCTTGTCGGCCTAAGTTCTTTACCATACAGTGTTTCTATATATTCCTTCCATCTCTCTTGGATTTTTCCTGGTTCAACTATTATCTTACCCCATTTATCTTTAACTGTTAGCACACATCTTGCCTTATTACTTCCCGATAATAACTTAACCTTGCTGTATAGAGCACCAATTTCACCCTTCTTCTGTAAACTTTCCATATCCTCGCATTGCGTTTTCCACCATTCTTCTTTTGCTTTATTTGTGGCCCTTCTCAATTTATTGTTTAACTCTTTGTACTTCATTTTGCCTAACTCTGTGTTTACATTTTTCCATATATATATATATATATATATATCTATGTGTGTGTGTGTGTGTGTGTGTGTGTGTGTGTAAAAATGTGTATGTATGTATGTGTATTCATTCACTTGGATAAGGAAAAGGGATATGAACACATATGAAAGGTAAGCTTACCCCCCACCATTCCTGTGCTTGTCTTATACTTGTGTTCCTATCCTTTTTCCAAATTCTATTGGGTCCGTTCCAAAAATACGGTCAAATTAAACAATTTTTCCAAACATATATATTTTAATTACAAAATTAAAAATGTTAACAATATTTTTTGCTTGAATGGCAGTCTCCATTCCTGGTCTGAAGCATTTGCTGGCCCATGTTAACATGCCACAAGCCATATTGGTAAATGTTGTTTCAATAATGGCTCTGAATGATGCAGTGTTTCAATGTCTCAACTTGTTGGTGACCCTTTTGACTATGCTCCACACTCATAGTAGTCCAATGGATTTAAATCTACCAATATTGTACCAAATGACTCATATGGTCTGGAACATCATCCTGCTGAAAAACATATGGCATTCCACATGACACAGTTTCCATCCATGGCTTCACTACATTTGTCAGAACATACAAATAAATAAACATGTAAATAAACTCCTGTGTTGATATTTTCCCCTTTGTTAAAGAAGGTTGTGGTGGCATGAGATCACTGGACACAACTCCTGGCACGTGTACATTCACTGAGCATTCCATCCTGTAAACAGCGGGAACATCTTCAGGCCTTTGGGAGAGCCAGCGGTCATTCCTACAATTGGTTTTAGCTTCCACAGTAAAAATTCGTAGAAAAATAATCTGATTTGTCCAGCAGCATTATTTTTTAAGGAACACAAAAGCAGGTTGCAACATTCAACTTGCTCTGCCCTGGCAACTTCAGAAAGCATGTATTTTTTTAAATGGTGAAAGACTTGTAGTGGATGTCCTCCTTGACAATGACACATAATCTTTTCACTCACACCGACAGTGAGCTTCTTCAAGTGAGTTTTCCTTGCCAGTGTTGCAAAACTATTTTTCAACAGAGGTAATTGTAACCACCCCAGGGTGAAATTTCCTTATTGACATTGGGTATTTATACAACAGGTTGTTTGGGGGCGTTGTTTCGGTTTGTTCATGCAAAATGCTCACTTCCCCTTTGAGTTCTTAAGTTAGCTAGACTTGCATTAATTTACACAGTATGTAAGAACATTTAAAATATTACCATGAATACATGAGACAATAATGCATTGAGAGATTATATGCAGGCCTTTAGCTGGATTTACATAATTTTACACAGTGAATAGGAACAGTAAAAATATTGCCATAAGTACATACTACAAGGATGCACCGAGAGATGACATGAATGCAATCTTTCTGCAAACAAGTGGCCAGCGCTCTTCTTTTCACAGTCTTCGTGTTCCTTTTATTCCTTCATGTTATTTTATTCCTTGAGTAACACTTGATTAACCTTATCAGTGTAGTCTTCATAGCAAAGGTCTCATTTTCTCACTTTGGAATATCTTTTGAATTTCATCTTCTTTCTGTTGAACATACTACAATTTATTTTTGTTCTACAGTGTTAACTTCTCCAGTTCCTTCCGGATGATGGAGTTCCTGAATGATTCCCATATGATTACTCTGATGTTCATAATTTTTGATTCCATACTATGCTAGATATTATATCTTTTTTCCTCAAATTTCGGGCAGGTCTGTATTTTCTGTGTAATTGTGTCTTCCAAGTTGCAAGATTCACATTTTTCTGAGGGCTATTTGCAAATTTTCTTAAGGTAGGACTGAAAATTCCCATGTCCAGTTATTATCTGAGTTTTTGATTGTAGCTCATCCTGATTTTGTGCCTGTCAAATGTGCATGGGATAATCTGGAAAGTGTATCTTCCATTAGGACTAGAGTTCTAGTCCCTTTGCCAATTTTTAATGGTCTCCTCTCTCACTTCTTTTTGTAAATCCTTTTTGCTTAGGTTGGTGTGGTCCGTGGTTACCTTATCGTAGTGTTTAGCCTGAAACCCTTCATGATAATTAATAATGGCAGCTCTTTCCCCTATGATATACTGACGCGGAGGTAATCCTGTAATTATGCACAGCGCATCTGTACTTACAAACTCTGCAAAACCATTGTTGAACTTCTCTCACTCATTATATTTTGCGATGGCATCATATAATGTTGATTTCGGGTACCCATAGAATGGAATAATTTCTGTAGCTGAGGGACTGGGGTGTATGCTTTCAATAATCATTACTCTTGGGTTACTCTGCACATGTTCTCAGCATTGCGACAATTTTGATGTTATGACTTCTGTACATATGTCAAGCTAATTTGGGCATAAATGATGACTTCTACATGTGGTATAAAACTGTGTGCATTTCAAATTATGCCCTGAAGACGATGGATGACTCGACCATCCAAACGTCAGCAAACCTACGAACATGGACCCGGTTGGAGACCCGAATAATTTTGGAAAATCTTGGAAAATTGTGTTTTGTCTGGCCGCACCCATTGTTTGGTAAAATTGTTCAGAAAATGGTTATGTTCTAGAAGTGTGTGTGAATAATTCTTTCTTCAGAGAGAATGCTCTTATCCTTTATCATAGGGGGGGGGGGTTAATGATTCATCAGAAATTCATTGTTTGTTACAATCCTAGATCAGTGCAAAATGAATCAAATGTGCGTTTTTGGATGAGCACATAAGTGGCAAGTTCTTCTGCCTTGCTGCGTGGGGAAAGTTTGAGGGAATGTGGTGGAGAGGAAGGAAATAGAAAGGGGAGAAGGAATGGGAGTTTGAGGGGTGGGTGGAGGGGGAAAAAAGCGGAAGTGAGGCCTCGCCACAGTCCCTCTGTCTCCATAGAGTCAATACCTTGTTTGCCTTAATGTGCTTGACTGTTGCCTTCTTAAGGACCTGCTCATTAGATATGCTTTCTTTGTAAGACATCCCTGTCTACCTTACCATTTACTTACTCATCAGTCTCAATTGAGTGGTGGAATTAAGGATTTTGGTGAAACATTGCAGTGAAGGGGTCCATTCCATTATACATGCACATGCATGTATTCATCTATGTTTAAAAGAAATGCTGAAAGTGGTTTATTTGAAAATATTATTTACATATTTGGGACCATGTTAGCTTAGTGAGCTGGGAATTCACACTCTGGCTGAAATGTCCCGGATTCCAACTGTGGGTGATGACTTGGAACAACCCCATGTGAAATCCAAATGATCTGATATTCTGTTTACTATAACTTTGTGGGAAACTGAGGTATGGCAGTGGAGAAGAAACCAGCTCCCGTCCTCCTCCTATCCTGGAAATGTGCAAATTTCATGTGCCATAAGTTTTAGGTAAAAGTAGCTCTACCCTTACCTATTGAAAACACTCTTCTAGTTGATTTACTGTTTAGTTTTCAGTTCTGAATTTTATGCAATATTAATGCAGTTGTTGGATTGAGAGGTGGTCTTTAGTCCTAATGCTTTGTTGAAATTATTAAGATAGCGTATATTCCCTGCCTCAGTCCTTGATCTCTTCCTCTCTCTCCTTTTGCATTCTGAACTTCGTCATTGATCCATGGATTCTTTTTCACTGGTATCCTTAGGCCTGTAGTTTTATTTACATTTTCTGTAAATCCAATTTTCATTTCTTGCCATCTGTCTCCAATTGATCATTTCCAGTTTCCATTGGAAGTCCATTCTTGCTTCAGTTTCCTTCAATCTAACCAACTTTGAGTATTTATTTTCTTTTTTAACATTTTAGACTATTTATGGAAGTTCATGGAAACTTTTGTTCCTGTCAATATTTGCCCTTGGATAGCTTCTGTGGTTCATTATTTGATTCCTAAATCTCTGCCTCTTGAATATGTAGTCCAATCAGTTATTCCTTGCATCCTCTGGGATGTTCCATGTGTATTGCCTGCCTTTGTGGGGTTTTTCTGCTCATACAGTAGTATGTATTAATTACAATGCAATAATAAGAGTGTAAAAATCATTCCCCTTGACCAGGAACCTAGCCAGTTAAGATATTGAGGTGTCCTCTTAAACTCTGAAATTTTGCTAATGATTTTTACCTTCTGAAGTTGTTGCATTGTAATGCACACATAGTGAATGACTCCCTTAAAAGTTACTGTCGAGGCATCTCCAGCAGTTTCTTGCAAGTAGTATGTTGATATTCAATTTAATGACTCCATATAAGACTTTGGTAGCTTCACAGCTTTTACAGATTTAGAAAAAAGAGTAAGATGGCATTAAATCATGTCAGTGAATGCACCTTGAAGTATTAAACAAATATCTACAAAGTAAATCTTTTATTTTTTTAAATTGAATATATCATTTCCTTTTTCCAGTTGTGAATATATTGCCTCAATTGAATAAATATGATTGTGATTAATGCACACAGTTAGTTGTAAAAAATATATCCCATTAAGGGAAAATGGAACCAGAAAAATATTGGAAAAAAGTAAAATCCACCTGAAAATTTGTGATGTGTAAAATTTTGTCATCTTTAGTCAAAGAAAATTCTTCCCATGGGTTGGACCAAAAATAATTAATTTTATAATATTTCGTGTATTTTCATGCCACAAATAGAACCATATCTACCCAGAGTAGCAGGCCAAAATACAATATTGTTTTCAAATAAACTTCTGGTTATTCAGCGATAAGAGGATACTTTGTGCACTTCCAATTAATAGCTACCCGACTAAAAGTAATGGTTTCAGGCGTAACTTTGTGGAATTGCTTCATGGTAAAAAATTGAAACACTGTAGACTTCCACATATAGAATTTATTAAACGACCCTCTGCTGAGGAGTGGTGTGTACAAACTGATGTGCAACGTGTGCAATATGGTTTATGTCGGCCAGACTGGCAGAAATATGAAGTTAAGAATTAGGGAACATGAGGCGTGTTTTAGGAACGAAAAACACACTTCATTATTCGCCAAACACCTTTTGGACTGCAACCATTTTAGTGACTTCCACCCGGAAATCCTGCACTTTGCTAAGAAAGGTCCCAAGTTGGACGCCTTAGAACAAATAGAAATTTTAAAAATTGTAAAAACGGACAAATTTAAGATTTTAAATGATTTTTTGTATCAATCCCGCTCCCCTCTCTTGAACCTTTCCTTTCCTAACCGTCCACACCCCCGCTCCCCCAAACCGTCCCACCCCCCTTCCCCTTGCAATGTTACTGTGACTCACACCGACGCTACCACCTTTTCTTCAATCACCACTACCTCTCCCGCCCCCTCACCCCAAGACACGGATGGGAAGAACCCACCTCCGACTCTTCCCTGACCACTTTGCCTCAGACCCTATCCCATCCCGGTGAGGCTTTCTCACTCTTTCCCCCCCGCTCGTGACCTTCCTTTCCCTTGCCTCCCATCTCATAACCCGGCTAATGACTTCCCCATTGTGTGTCCCCACCCCTTCTTGACTACATTGTTTCTTCCCCCCCCCACCGAACCTTCCTCCTCCCTCGCTGCCTCCCCTAATCTCCTACCTCGCCTCAGAGGGTATATATTGGTATGTAACCGAAAAATTTTCACCTGATGATGTCGCTCAGCGATGAAACCCGGGTCGTTTAATAAATTCTATATGTGGAAGTCTACAGTGTTTCAATTTTTTACCAGCTACCCGACTGCAAATTTTTAGCCAAGTCCCATTCTTGATCATTCAAACCTCTGTTACTGTTGTAAGCCCTGGGGGTGAGCACTCTGTAGTGCTTAGCTGGATGCATTACTAGGAGGTTTTGTGTGTGTGTGGAATTGTATCATCTTGGAAGTTGTGATTGAAATGCATTGCTGAAATCAAGCTCAGTCAGAGGTACATGCGAAATAACTATGGAAATGCAGTTGATGAATAACTCCGATGATAAAATTGTGATTGACATTTTGCTGCACTCTGAAACTTGTATGCCTTATTTTTAATTTAGATCTATAAAAAAAAAAGGCTCCTTCTATTTTTTTTATGTTTTTGTATAAAATGTTTCAAGTACCAAAATGATTTTTCCCTACCAATAAAAAATTAGCATCTTTCTATCCTTTTTGCAAATTAAATTTATTTATTCTTAATCCAGTTTAATTAGTTAGCTGATGTTTCCTTGCAATATACTTCAAAGGTTGTTCTTGTAATTCATTGTCTATTTAGTTGTTGGTATTTTCATGGCAGAGTACTTTGTTCTTGGACTGTGTACCAAATTTGCAAATTTATTTTCAATACTTTGATATTGTTTTGCATGACTGAATTTTTTTGGTGGGGTATGTTTACTTTGTCTTCCCTATGTATAATGATGTAGGCCTCCATAAAATACTCCATGCTGCCATGCCAGTATAATGCACTCAAAATCATTCCATGTTGATTATAATCAATAATTAATAATTATTCATTACCATGAGATTTTTTAGTATCTTTCTGATAAATATTTAACTAAACAGAATTATTCAAACAATATTTAATGGGACAAAATATGCTTTTAATCTTTGCACTAATGAGATAACAGAGAACATTTTACTGCTTGATTCCCCCAGTCTTATGTCATCACAGAATTCTGATCCTTTTTAAAATTGGGCATAGTAAGCAAATATTATATATCTTCAATTATTTTTGCACTCTTTATTTTTTACAGTAATTTGGATTTTTGTAGATAAATGAAAAATTTCTCAATATTTTCCATATAATTTTGTTCACATAGCACTCATTTTCTTTGGGATGAATTTCTATTCATATAATACAAATGATGAGCAAAGTAATAATTAAATTCATATTACCTACAACAAGCAGCAAACAATTTAGGTTTTAACTAGAGATGGAACACTACAGTTGAATATCATATTGCAAGGGAAAATAGGAAATTCTGCAGGCACCCAAAAGTTGTTTAAAAGCCAAAAATGTTAATGATCTAATTTAAATAGCATGCTATCTAAATTGTCCCAAGTCATGCTGTCTTTAATTTATCCATTTATGTGATTTATTAGATGTTTTAAGCTTTTTAAATTAAGCCATTCATAATGTTTTCCTTTCTTCAAATTCATTGTTATTCATTTTTATTAGTAATAATTCAGAAAATAGGATTGCATTATTTCTCCTGTGTTGTTGAATCAAGTATGGACTGAATTCATCAATCGAATCGACTGAATGTAATCATATTTACAGTGAAATCAGGGATATACAGTACTCAGCAACAAGTAATTTTTCATTTACAGTTCTCTATCTTTGGACCCAGCTAAAAGCATAAGTAAACACTTACATTGGAAATGTTCAAAAATAAAATTAAACTGAGCTCAGTTGAACGTGGTGTTTAATGGCTGAATGGGTAGAATGTTGAGTAACCAATTAGGGAGCTCTGATTCATTTCCAGGATGAAACCCTAAGCTTCACTCAACCCACTTGGTTTATCAGATACCAGATCTTCCTGAGAAACCACATGCCGTGCAGGGGAAGGAGTTGTCCCATTCACATTCTTCTAAGCTTAATCCAAGTTGAGCTCCCTTTCACTCCTCAAACCAGTATTTGGGTTGATTACTGTGATTTTTTTATCTGTACATAATTGTAATGTACAGAACTCATAAACAATCACTTGTCATAGTATCTCATATTAAAATTTTTCTTTTTATCATCATTCTCATGAGTTTAGAGGATGCAGATTCTCTAGTTGAGCCTGACATCAAAGTGGAGATGAATATTTTACTCTATGAAATTGACTTTAATTGGTAGAAAGTTACCTGATGAATTGCAGGCTAGATTGTGCATATTGAATAGCATTTTTCATTTCATTGTATTATGCTGCACATAAATATCTCCCATATGCTTCTTGGTGAAGCACTATTTCAAAACCTAATAATATGTTTGTGGGTTGTGGTAGTCCAGGGGTAGAGAATTGAACTACAAACAGGAAGGTATGGGTTCAATTCCCAGACAAGCCTCTCTGGTCACACTCGACTCCACCCAAACTGTGTGATTTTTCGGATACCAGATCTTCTTGGGAAACCATAACCTGCACAGAGAAAAGAACTGGCCCCTCTATCCTGCTAATGTGTGAATTTCACACTCCATTGGGCTTAGTAATGGGTGAACTTGATCTTCATCTACTAAACCAACCTTAGGGTTTATTACGATGCTTATGGATTTTTGTTATATTATGTTTATGCAGATATCTCCTCAGAAAGTTTTGTTCCTATGCATGGCTAGTTGGTAATTCTGATTTATTCATAATATGGTCTTGGAAAGGATTATTTTTGTCCATCTCCAGGGTTATGTATATCCATAGAAATGGTCTAACTCAGATTTCACTGAACATATAACTTAAACTCCTGATGTTCTTAACCCAAGAGTAAAACTATCCCCTGGTTATGGCCCCATTCCTTAAGTATAGAAACTTGTAATGGAATTAAAAAACACTCAGATTCACGATTCCATTTAAGTGAAACATGTAACAAAGTCTGATAGCAATGTAGTTGTAATTATGTGGCCACTATTTTATAAAGTTGATCAGAATCTCTCATTCATGGTAGGGAGGTACGCTTTGCTGCTGGTTGTCTGATATGTTTCCCTTCTGTAAATTGGTTACGGGATGAACATTTTATGGTTGACAGCTCTATATTATTGTTTTTAAATATTGTGTGTGCCAAAGGCAGTGCTCTGGGGAATATAATTTTTTAATCACTTAGTTGATGTATATCTATAGTAAAAAGTTTTAATGTCTCTATAGTCAATGGCATGCAATAATGAGGTAGCAATTATATCAAAATACTAATATAATTTTCTTTTCTCTGTTTTTTTTCCCTGCCCTTGACTCTTCCTTCTGGTTTCCATATCTTCTAATTGTTTGTAAAACTGCTCCTGCATCAATGAATATTCTTCCAATACGATTTTGCTCAAACATTCCTTTTCGGGCCCTTGTGTAACTTTTTTCTCATCCCCAAATCCTAATCCTGCTGCCCATGCTTCCAACTTAATTTGCCACCCCCGCATACTTTGTTCTTAACTGTTGTATATCTGCTGTGCTCACCTTACCCTGTGTGGATGTGCCCTCTTATCCCTTGCACCTTGTAGGAGTGGTCTGCTGAACTTCTGCTCAGTGGCATTAGCCCTGAACAATCTTGGCTACCGTGCTATTGGCATTCGAATTGACAGTGGTGATCTGGCATACCTGTCGAATAAAGCACGGGAAGTCTTCAGGACTATTGCAGAGAAGTAAGTTGTTAAGTTATTAACGTTTATAACTGTAATGATGATCGATGTAGTCCACCTCAGGCTTAAATTGGCATAAAGATAGAGTTCACAGTGGACTTGTGGGTCTGGTGTAGTAATGGTTGGATAGTGAGTGATAAAATCACATGACCCAGGTCTTCTGAGAGATTAAAAGATTAACCATTTGTTGTGATGTGTTGTTTTCTTTGAATTTCAAGCAATTGGGAAGCCTATTTTTAAGGTCATTGCTATGCTTCCCTTTAGTCCATTGTACCTAATCCATTAAGCTCTGCTCAAGTAAACCCAATCTGTGATGATTTGTCCCACTTACATTGCATTAATTTTGTTTTACAAGGGTTTCATTCCTGATTACTTAACTTAGTGTTAACCACTCTGAAGCACTGAGTTCCCTGGTATTGTGGATAAATAGAGCATGGAATAACTATGCATTATGTTGCCAAATAAATGGACTTCTTTATGAAAACTATTAAAGAAAAACCAGTGACATCTATGTCTATTGGCAGTGGTGTTTCCAGTGCTATGGTGACCTGAAATTTTGCTTTTCAATTAACTCTTTTTCTGAAAGACCAATTGAAATGAAAAAAATCAACTTATAAGTGTCTTACAATGGCAAGATTTCCATCAAATAGCAGAATCTCCTCTTTACAATAAAACTTCCATCTTGCCATCCACCATTAAATGGTGTGTAAAAATTCATGTATCACACAGTCTATGGCATTCACATTTAGCAATCTGTAGTATGAAAGTTGGAAGGTAGCCATGTGTGTGTGTGTGTGTCTAAATCCTATCCTGCTGAATGGGCTTAAATAGCCTTTTCCAGGATATTTATTGGAATCATGATTCAACTAGATCTTGGCTTGGACCAAAATTCAAGTTTCAAGAAAAAGAATAGTTTTCAAGTTCACTGATTTGTTTCAGTTGCCAAGGTTCATGCCAGATTGAAACAATGTATTCAAATACATAGTTTTTGTACCAGACTAAAATTAAGTGATTGAGTAAATTTTATAGTTTCATTCTGAAATTAAACTAGTTGTTTGGTTTTGGCTATCAATCCTGTGTTTGGCAAAAGTGGGTGTGAAGATTTGATTTGTGTTTTTTTTAAATTATGATTTATACAGAAAAAATATCATTGGTAATATGCATGAAATTGAGTTTCCCTATGCTCAGGCTTGCTCATTCTGATGACATTGCATTGCCATGGTAGGTTGAAGGTTATCAAAAACAGACTTATTTGAAACTTGTTATGCTTTAGTCCCATCATCCATCAATGCATTCATTTTTGGCAGAACTTCACAGACTGTCTACTTTAAGTAGTCCTATTAAAATTGGTGTATGTACTGAAAAAAGAAAAAATATCATGACACAATAATTATAGATTTTGACTTGGCATTTGCTTACCCTGGGTGGACAATTTGCTTATGTCCAGTAGGTGATTATTTTGGAGGATTATTGAAACGTGACTTGAATAAACAATACGAGGTATCACCAATAAATACATGAACTGAGGCCATAAAAACGTTATTGTGCAAAATTTAGTCTACATCTATTTTGTCCCCTTCAAAGTACTCTCCATTTGTGGCTATGCACTTATTCCATCTTCTTTTCCACTGTTTAAAGCACCCTTGAAAGTCCTCGGCAGTTAGGCTTTTTAGTTTTTTTATTGCTTCTTGCTTTATTGTGTCCACATCTTCCCAGTGATGTCCCCTCATAACATTTTTGCACTTTGGGAATGGGAAAAAGTTGCAGGGGGCAAAATCTGGCGAATAAGAAGAATGATCAAGGATGGTGATTGAATTTTTTGCCAGAAACTGGCGAATGATCAATGCTGAATATGCAGGTGCATTGTCATGGTAAAGGAAGGATCCGTCCATCATGTTCAGTTAATATACTGATTGCCACTGTTGATTTTCCTAAATTCAGTTCATCAGCTATCATTCAGGCAGTTTTTCGATGATCGGTGAGGAAAAGGGACCGCACACAGTCAATGTTGCCATCGACATGGTTGAAGGTCGTCCCAGGTCCTGCATCATCCGTGATATCTTGTCGGCCATCTTTAAAATGCTTAATCCACTAGAAAACGGATGTTTTCTTCAGAGCATTACCACCGTAAACAGCCATCAACATTTCAGTAATTGCTTGATAACTTTTACCACTCTTAACCAAAAAACTTTCTGTTGAGTCGTTGCTCCGTGATTTGGCCAATTTCCATTTTTGACCAACAGTAAAAACAAAGACAGCAGAAACTAACGTAACTAGCATCATACGCACAGCTTGATGATTCGCCAAGCACAGACGGCTCATGGGTCTCCGACAACTAGTGCCACTAGTGGGCGGGGCTGTTGTCTGTGATATGGCCACTAGATTGCACCAGTTCGCGTATTTATTGCACAGACGATGTATTTTTAATGATTAGATGTATCAAAATCCAAAAGCATCTGGTTACTTTCATAACTCCAACTTGCTCATAAAAATCAAACACTAATAGGAAGTCAGAGATAAAACTATCAACCAGCCAGTAAAATATAGAGAAACTGGCCCTTTTTTGATTCCTAAGCAATATTCAGGGACATTTGTCCATTATTCCATCTCCTACTTTATCCTGTACCATATTTCCAATATCTCTAGCATTTTAATTATTTTCCTTCCATTACATAATGACTAATATTTCTGCCTTCTTGCAGAATGTATCTATTTTACTTAGCTAATTTCTCCACATCATCACTCTACTTGGTCCACCTCTCCTTTCCTTCATTAGTTTTATTCCAGAGTTAATTATTTAAAAATATGGCTTATTCTTCTTTGCTTATGTTCTGTCTAATTTCTTCTCCCTTTCTAATCTCCTGAATATTCCATGGTGTCCTCTCTGTTCTCATGTTTACCCTTCGAATTGTTTTTTGTACAATCTTGCTGTCCCTATTTTTTGGATTTTTTAATTTTTCCCCTGTTGGCATTGTCCCTAATATCCCTGATAAAAATACTATACTTTCAAACTTTACCATTTGATTCTAGATCAAGCTTTTTCATATCTCCTTTGCACCCTCCCTCTACTTTTAGAATTTCATTTGAAAAATGCCATTGAGATTCAATTCATTAGGAATAAAACTTTGTACTTTGTGTATTCCAAAATATTTTTTTATATTCTTACACAGCCATGGTTTTGATGCTTGACATTATATACAGGCACAATTACAAATTGTGAAGCACTAGTAAACAAAGCTGAGGGTTAAGGGGGGGGGGGTGTGGGGTTGGGTGTTGGTGGTGGTTGCCTGAAGAGTCAGCCATGGATCTGGATTGTGTGGGAGGTAGAGGAGGGGCGGAGCTAGTGTCTTCAGAGCTGGCTGTCTCCTGCATTGGCTGAGGGTGTGTTGGTGGGTAAGGGGGAGGTCATGAAGGGTGGGGGTTAAAAGAGAGAGAGAGGGGGAAGGAGGGGAGAGTGGGAAGCATACCAAAAGTCATTAATGATTAAATCGAAGGTAGAAGCTTTTATTTTGTGGAAGGATGTCATATTTAGAAAGAAATAAGCACTTTTTGACTTCCACACTTCATTCACGTCATTAATGATTCCAAACTCTGCTTGCACACAATTTAAAATCTCAATTTGCTCGAGAGGCAGTTGGAATTAAGTTTAAAAAAATGCATAGTAATACATTTTTGGGAAAAAAGTAATTCCCTCCCTTATTGTTACAAAGTGAAACAAACCAAAATCGCGAGGGTAGATTCCTTTAAATACTTGGGTGTAACAATTACTCACGATCTGTCCTGGGGAAAACACATACGAGAATATGCACTCGTGCCAATAAAAAATCGGGATTTGTGAAAAGGTAAATGCGACGAAAAAGTGAAAGAACGATGTTTCCTTGCCTTGGTCAGGCCTCACCTAGAGTATGCTGCCGGTATATGAGCATCTTGCCGGAGACCTTCTCTATTCAGAACTAAAATTTCCAGGGAAATATTGATATTTTGACCATTATCCACCTAGCAAAGTTTGAATTAGAATTGCTGTGCTTGAAAGAGGCAACATGATCCTTTAGTCTCCCCAATAAACTTTCTGCCACTTTGCCTGATGTATGTATTCACCTGAGCGGGCACACTTGAGTTTATTTACTCCACTCCCAAATTCAGGATAATGCCTTTAGATTTAGATAGGAGATTTCTCAGATTGCAATTATTACAGAAAACAATTCTAATATAGAGACTCGGGAGAGAGCCTTGGTTGCTCGCAGGGACAAATTACTCAGGAAAAGGAATTTCCTGCTTCTATTTGGACAGTCACATGGTGGTGGTTCCATGAAATGGCCTAATAGCCATTTCTCCTCTTTTTTCCTAAAGAGCCTATCAATCATTTGGGTCTGGTAGCAATTGCTAATTGCAATTTGTTTCATAATCTTTCACTCTTTAAGAAAATTGGCATTGGACATGGGAATTGTAAGTAGACGGTGGAGCATGAAATGGAAAGTAGAAAGATTTTGAGAGAAGTGATGTTTGGATGTTGATAAATGACTTTGTCAGTGAAGTTGTCTTTTCTAAAAATGGAGAATTTAAACTTTTCATATTCCCTGGAACTTTTCAAATCCAGGAAGTTGAGGGAGCCTGTAATTTCTTTTTCGATTGTGAATGTTATGGAATTGTCCAGTGAATTCAAAAGGTGCAAGAAAGTATCAATTTGCCTTGCAGATCCTGGCCATAGGCACGAAAAGTCATCGACACAGATGCTATCAAGCACAGATGTTTTTAACAAAGGGTTCATTCATGCAAAAACAGTTCCTTTTCCAAATTGTCCATGACGATGTGCACAAATGATGGGGATAAGGCATTGCATTTAGACGTGAATGGGTATTTGCATTTGTACCTGAAGATTGATGACATTATCTTCGAAACCATGGTCATGTTAAATATAAGAAATTGTGAAAACATTTTCCAGTTGGCATTTTCCTAAATCCCTTCAATTTTTCTGGTATAAATAGGTATGTGTTGGGGTATAAAGCAGGTCAAGTACTGTAACTTTCCACCTGCATTACTCCTTTTCTGTCTTAGTGTGATCATTTCTTATTCTTATTGTGATAATTATATTCCCCTAAATGTTCGAGTACTTTCTCACTTTCCATCTCTATTACCTTAATGATTCTTTCATAAGTATTCAAATTTACTCCGTCTATCATTGATAACAGAATAAGCAAGTCCATATTTTACACAGTACATATTGTAAAAATTTCAAGGTTGAATGGATGTTTAACTATCACGTGGAATAAAGTATTTATCCTTTAAAACCATAATTTCATTTTGTAATATTGAATACGTGTTCTCTATGAATGGCCAAAACTGTCCATTTTTATCTTGAAAATTTGCTATCTTTTGTAAGTTTTCCCTATGTCCTTGAATATATTTTAGATGTCAAATTTTGCTTTGATAGATACTTTTCTTTAGATCTATAGAAACCTTGAGACTCATTTTGTATCAAAATTTCAAAATCCATTAAATTTAAATGTTAGGGCCATATGGTTCGTGAAAGTATCTGTGATAACTTGGATGGTGGAGGAAAGGCAAAATATGAAGTAAATGGAATAATAGAGTTAAACTGAAGAAATGATGTAATAAACGAGTGAATTCTAGGGACATCATTATATGATGCATTAGAAAAATTATACTCTAATGTCTAGCACACCATTTACCCTCTTTGAGTAATGTTGCCCGTGGCTCTTTGTAGAGCTTATTTTAGGTTTCGATATGCTAATACAACTCTGAAAGCTATTCAAATAGATTGAATGAGGCAAGTACAAGAAAATGTCCTTTTGACAGGATGCCTGTGACCTGACTGTTAAGAGGTAGCCATGCCGTCCAACCAACTACTAAGAACAGCTGCCCACTGTTTTAAGTAAAAGTTTTACTTTTCCCTTTATGCCCCTGTATTTTCTTTTAATAACATTCTTTAGCTTCGTAGAAGTTTTGATTATAGCATTTAATCCTCTTGATGTATTAATCATAAATAACAACACAAACTTGTTTGATAACCTATTCTATACATTTTAATAAATCCCATTGGATGTCAATAAGTTCACTGCTTTAAGAGAAGATCTGAATAACAGAAGCTGTTGTTCAGAAATTTGCATCCATTAATTTTTTGTGTAGCTTTCTTTCAAATAATCTCTGAATACTGAGAGACTGCAACATGACCCTAGTCCAGAATGCAGTACCCTAAAATTCAGCAACTGTGGATGAGGTTTTTAAAGACTAATGGGGTTGCCAGAATTCTTCAAGACTAATGTAATTAGTATTCAGGATGTTCTAATAGCTTCACGCATAGATTCCATCATGTAAGAAACAGTCTTGGGCATAATTTGGTGGAAATCCTTCATGCTTTGGAGTTTGTTGAGATAACATTGCTATTTCCATAGTTTCATAGTGACATAGCATCATCCGGGGACAATGTGTAGCAAGTTGGCAGTATATTTACTCGTTGACTGTTGGGGAGCATGGGTTGGTTTGTGTTACAAGGCCTAATCCATCATCAGCTACATACCTCCTGGGAAAAACTTTTTGACCTAATTCTTCTTTTTATACCCTTACTCTGACTGATTTGATCCAAAACAACTCTTAAGATTAGTATATTGTTTCCCCTGCTCCAGATAGTATTCTCTAAATAATGTTAACATTTAATTTGCCAAACCCTTAAATAGTATGATGATTCCTGAGAGTTAAGCATACAATAAATTCAATAATGAGGTCCATGTTTTCGTGCTTGACATTTTGATGGCAGAACATTGTTGATTCCTTATTCAATTTTTTGTTCTGTTTTTAATTACTCATCTGTGGTTTAATATTCCACTGTGTACACTAGTCAGTTTTTCAGTACCACCTTTCAGCGCCAACAAAATTTCTATTTTTCCTAAGGAATATGTCTATCATGAGGAAATAGATGATGGGTATATTCCCAGAATCTTCTCTCATGTAGCCGGTATCCACCACCTTCTTTAAATAAATCAACTAATATTTTTATATAAATATATTTATATAATAATATATATCAATATTATATAATAATAATATATATTTTATATAATAATATATTTATATAAAATACTGAACATTTCATAGTGATGTCATTTCTCAATAAAGTGTCAGTTCACTTGTAATTTACATTTTGACAGTTCACCACCTCTACTGTGTTTGGCATAACTGAGTTAAAATATGAACTTACATAAACCAAGTAGGTATTTTCAGTTTTCACTGTGGCTCAAAATGTTGCCTGAAATTTGTTTGGTGAATGCATTCAATATACTTTAAAGATTGGTAATGATGAGAGGAATATATTGGCAGGGTATTGTTACAGAACATTACTAATGGATTTTAAGGCAAATCTAAAAATATGGATGTAACACTCACTATGCTGTACAAAACACTTTATATGCAAAGATTTTTTTGTGGTTTGATTAATTTTGATATTCCCTATGACATATGCAACCTAAAATTATAATATGTGAATCAATTCTCCTAAAATGTTTATCTATGCCACTGCAATGAACCATTCATCATGTCACAGTTTCAGACATAACATGGTGGAAATCCTTCATGATGAAAGAAGACACTTTGCTTTTCCATGTAGAATTCTATGTGGAAAAGCAAAGTGTCTTCTTTCATCAAAGGTCATGTGTTTTCCTCTTGCATGCAATTTGGATAAAATGAATATCAGAATGATATTTTCTGTATTTTTTCCTTGTAATGATATCCATTTATAGTTTTTATGGCATTTGAAGCTATCCTTTTGCCACGATGTCCTTTATATACGTGCGTCGAATAGAAGCATATACAAGGATTCAGATTGGTTAACTTGGACTTGAAAAGTCAAAATTGAAACGTTTGCACAAAAAGTCATTTTTCGACAATGAATAATCTTGATTTAATTTCTAATTTGAAATACCCTGTTTGTGAAATATTTGTGTTTTTGGGATAGATATGTATGTGTTCTTGTTAAGTGAATGTCGTTTCCAATGTCAGCCATGGAAAGTTCCTTGCTTGGCAAAAATAGTATCTCCTTGGGCGTTGCAATATAGGTGGTAGGATTTGTTGAAATAGGGAAAAAGTGAAGCCTCTTTTATTGATGGTGAAACATCTTTCATAAATGTGCAATTTCATAAGTTCTGAATTTATAATTGGCTCCATGTGTAAGATATTGTTCAATGTCCTATTCTAGCACCTAAATTTATTGTATGGGGAAGTGTGTATTGCTGTTGTTATGAGCAACTGAGTTTAATTGTCAGTAGCCAGAAGACTGAAGAAGTTGTAAGTCCAAATATACTTTGTATATAAAATAACTTATAATCCACATCATCCCAGAGTGTATCTCACTGATTTCTTCTTAACCATTTCTAACTGCTTAATCTGTTTTTTATATGGGTTCCATGCTATATTATGGAAATATTCCAGAATATGCCGAACTTTGGAATTGTTGACCAATTCTTTTGGTGTTCTGCCACTCTTCTTAAAATATCCCATCATGAAGTGTAAATTTTTATATGCTTTTATTTAAATACTGCACGTCAATATATGTATTCAATCATAAATTGTTTGTGAAGAAAACACCAAAGTATTTCATGATCATACTGGATATGATTCTATTGATAATAGTCATCAAAATAGTGTATTTCAGTATCTTGTGTGAAAATTATGTTTAAAATTATCTGCATTATTATAATTATATTTTTAGCAACCCAGTCTGCAAGATATGTGATTTGTTTGTAAAATTTCCCTATCTACTGCGCTTGGTATAATTCTTTATAAAATGCTGTTGTCCACAAACGGTCTTAATCCCAACCTAATAAAGCATGTTTGGTCATTTATTTATTAATGTATGAAACAGAGAAGTAGAGCCATGCTGAAAGTTAGGTGTAATATCCCTGTCATTGAATTGGGAATGGTCGATTATCAGCCTGTTTCCTACCATTCAGGAATTCCTTGAACCATTTACCTTTTCTCTGATCTCTGCAGTATTTATATGTTTTCTACATACAAATCATCACATGATCCACCGCATTGAAAACTTGGGAGACGTCTATCACAACCACCTCAACTTCCTTGTCCTGAATTGTCAGTCAAATTTTAGCCAAGGCTGAGCAGTTGCATTCTGCAAATGACCCTTCTTAAAGTCCTTATAGTTGTTATTGAATCTGCTTCTTGTTTTCAAACAATCTCCAAAACTAATTGACTAGTATCTTGTCCATAGTTTTCTTTACCCACTGCTGATGGTCAAGTGTACTGGTCTGTAATGACCTACCACAGTTCTCTTCCCACTTCAGTAAATGGAAGAAATGATGAAAGTTTTTCAATCCTGAGGGATCGAACCATTATTTTAATGATTAAAAATAGTGCTTTGAGGTATAGCATTACATCTTCACCACCACAATAAGCTTAAGGGGCACTGTTTTGATTAATAAATTTTGCCACCAGTAAATTTTCTCTCTGTCAGAATTGAAGAATGAAAATAACATGCATTCTGTTTTAATCATGCACAATTCAGGTGGCTTCTTTTGTATGTCATCACTCTGCTCCTATATTACACCTTTGTGTTACCCTTTCCCCCTTTGGGTGTTGATATCATGAAAACAATCCCTTGTAATATGGATCAAGCTATTGAGTCTTGATACAGATTCAAATTGTAAAGTATTACATATTTACTTCCAAAATTTATATTCGGTTAGGGTTTTATATTTATCAGCATAATAGCATTTCAGCTTGCAAGTAAATTATATTCTGTCCAACTGATAGTGATGACAGGAATAATGATATGCAATACGGTATAGTACGATACATACACTATGCATAATACTGCATAGCATTCAGGTAAACTGACTGACTGACTTCATAAGTATGTATTCATTTTATAACTAGCATTTGTAATGACTCTGTTCTTTCATTTAAGTTGTTTTAAAATAATTCTGATACATTTTATAATTGCAGAACCTATTTATTATCATTTCATGGAAAACCTTCGTGTATATTTAAATAGCTTGTGGTACATTATTTGTTAAGAGTTTTTAAATGGCATTGATTTACTGATATGAACTAGTTAAGTGTGTTGATAAGTGTAAATTCTTAATTGGATGTTCAAATTTTGTATTTGTTTCATAAGCAATATTTATCTTGTTTGGCATTCTTTCTGCTTCAATTATTTTGAAAAGGAGTTGTAGTATATTATGAAACCTATTATTTTTTTTACTTGAACTGACTGGAAGCCTTCATTTATCCCTGTGTGAAATTTGTTATTGTGCATATAATATTAGCAAAAACTTGAGTAATATGTTTAACTGAAATTCTCATTTCTTTTAGATATGACATTCCTTGGTTTGCTGACATGATGATAATGGCATCCAATGATATAAATGAAGAAACTATTCTTAGTCTCAATGAACAAGAGCATAAAATTGATTGCTTTGGGATTGGAACTCACTTAGGTAAGGAAAGAGCTTTGTTATTGGTAAATTATTAGTAATTGATGATTATATTGGGAACTCTGTGGTAGTCTTTTGTGTGCATCATGATTAGGGACCTGAAAATCAATAATTCTCCTCGAAAACCAAAACTTAAGTTCTATGGATTTGAATTTTGATACTGTGGGATTATGAATTCCATGCCACAATTAATAAATACATATGTCATCAAACAAAAATCCATAAATTCGCCAGCCATGCTGCATGTATTATTTATAATTATTATTTTTCATGCTGGGAGATTGTCTTGGTTATAACTTTAAAATCATAATGTTGGGAAAAGATTAGGCTAGGATGATGCTAGTGAATTGAACATGTTGTATGGGCAAAATTGTACTCTGCTGCACTGTAAATTTAGTTCAATAATTGTAATTTTCCAGTTATTATAACAACCATTGAAATATGTTTTGAGGAGTGAAATGTGAAAATGTGCTTATCTTGTATGTGTAATCATAAAAATCAGTTTAGCCTCCCCACTTGTACATCCTCACACCTCCTACATTTCTGATGCAACTTTCTGAATGGAGCAAAACTCCTCCCCTTCTCCATGGCATGTATGTTACTGAGCATAGAATTATGTAAGCATGGAGTTAGGTTGTCATGTTATAAGTACAATAATGTCCAGACCTGTTGTTATTTTTATCATTCACTGACTTATTAAATACATGTAGACCAGATTTCATACAGAGTGTATATTATTTCATCCACCATTCTTCCTCTTATTCTGTTGGAATGACTGAAATGTCATCATAGATTGTTGTAGAGTATCATAGTTAAAGTTATTATTTGAGGTGATCTCTCCTATAATTGCAGTAACATGTCAGCGGCAGCCCGCTCTTGGTTGTGTTTACAAAATGGTGGAAATAAACAACCTTCCAAGAATAAAACTTAGTCAAGATGTTGGCAAAGTTACAATGCCTGGGAAGAAGACAGCATTTCGATTATTTGGTGCAGATGGTATGTTGCTCACATTTTATGTCTAATGCAGTTTTCCTAGTTTATATAATTTGTGCATCAATAATTTGGCAATTTTTTATTTATTTTATGATCTCATTACAGCCATTGTATTGGTTAAAGATCATGCCAAAATAATTATACATTGAAGCTGTGAATTCTGTCAGATGTTAGAATGATTTAAAATCAGCTACTTTTCAATGCAGAAAACATTTAACTGATTCTTGATATTTCCATTTTTTATCTGTAATGCATATGTATGTATTTGTATGGATTTCCTTGTTTGCTTATCATATTTCTCAAGGGAATTACTTAAATTATACATTGAATTAATGCTATAACTTTAATGTTACATTGTATTAGTAAATTGTGATAGCTGTGGCACCTTTTGTGGAAATCCTTATACTTTTTTGCAGCCATAAAATCTTCTCACACTCTCATTGTCATTTAAAATCAATGTTTTTGAAACATAGTGATGAATTTGTGTATGTATATTAGTTGTGGAGGTTCAGTGCGATAAATATGGGATGAGAATCAATATTAATAAAACAAAGGTTATGCGATTTCCCAGTAAAGAAAAAGGCTAAGCTAATTATTAAAATAGGCGGGGAAAGAATAGAGCAGGTAGAGCAGTTTACATATCTCGGAAGTGTTTTGGACCAATACGGTCAAAGTGGTAGGGACGTAAGGAGAAGAATTGCGCTAGGCAAGGAGGCTTTCTCAAGGAGGAGGGAGTTGATGACGGGGACGTTGAGTAGGGATGTTAAGACAAGACTCGTAAAAACTCTGATATAGAGCGTAGCTATGTATGGCGTGGAAACGTGGTCACTGAAGCAGGAGGATAGACGTAGATTGGAGGCTTTTGAAATGTGGGTGTGGAGAAGAATGGAGTACGTGAAATGGACCAAAAGGAAAACAAATGAGGAAGTACTAGAAATGGTGGGTGAGGAGAGGGGTCTGTGAGAGAAATCCTATGGAGGCAGGAAAAATGGATGAAAGGCATATTGAGCGGTAGTGGAATGTTGAAGAAGGTAATAGAGGGGAGAATGTTAGGCAAGCGAGGAAAGGGCAGGAACAGGATGGGGATGTTGGATGGGATGAAGGGAGGAAAGAAGTAGACAGAGATGAAGAGGGACCTGATGTAGATTAGGTTGCTGGATTGGGTTTTGTTTGGAGTTACAAAATGTGTATTTGATAGTTGTGTGCATCCAAAAACCTACCTTAACCGGTAGATTACCGAATAATAATAATATTAGTTGTGATTCTGATATTTAAGGTCATTGCTTATTTTCATTGGTGGCCACATTACAGTATAATACGGAAGAATTTTGCAGCTGTAGTCAGAGCAATGATTGATTACTGAATAGGAATAGAAACTGCTTCTGCTGAAGATAGTTCATTTAGTCCCTTTATGTATTAGTCTTGTCGAAGACTATTTGTATATATGTCATGAATTTTGGCTCTGAGATTGCTTATTGAATCCACGACTAATATTTTTCAATTTTTTAATGTTTTAATTCTCGCTAATTTTGTTGTGATGCTTTTTATTATCAGTTTTAGCATTATTTAAATTTTAGCATCTGTTGGGCTGTAATTTCTTATCTTATTTGTTTGTATTTTTGTTAGATATTTTCATTTAATTTCTTTTCATGCTACAGATTATTGCATTTTATTTTCATGACAACATTTTACTGGGAAATATTTATGTTTATAGCATTGAAAATGTTGGTTTTGTTGGTGTCAAGATTGTCACATTTTAAGGAATTGTTTCACTTGAAGTGGGTGATTTTTTTTCTGAGGAAATCATAAAATGAAAATGTGGTTACTGTGGCACTATCACCCTAGCATATGCTAGAAAGAAAGGAAAAAGGTATCAAAAACTTTATAAAAAAATACCAAACTCAAATTTCCCATTCTAAGGATGAAAAAAAAGTAGAAGAAAGCTGTAACCAACAATAATAAGGCTTCGCAAAGAAATTATAAAATATAAAAACTAGTAAAACTGAAAAACATTGTACCTAAGTCATCGTTGAATCTGCCACTTAGGTGACATAGCCTTAGGATGCTGCCACTACACCACACACTGTTTCATGGTTATAAAGATAAGTAGTCATCTTCACATCTTATTGCTATTTTAAGTGTGTTCATCTCATGAACTATTGCCCTTCTATGCCCATTGAAGAGGTTTTTGATAAGGAAGACGAAAGGACCATAGATACCAAAATTCAAGAAAATTGGTCCATGAACCTGGTCCTCCACTTGCAAGTAGTCCTAGTGTCCCTGAAAAAGTAGCTTTAAACTTGACAATAATTTGAATTTGTTTGGGGCAACTTAAACAAATGAAACTATTACGCAATGGTAAGATTCATGGTATTAGCTTTTAACCTTCAACATATTTATGTCAGGCCTCTTTTTTATTCGTTGTTTATTTAAAAGAAGGTAGTCAGTTCATCATTCTATTAAAATTTATCTGAGTGAATATTGTTTGATCAAACTTATTATTTTTCTCATAATTGATCATTCTTTTTCTGGTGGTACTTTAGGTCATGCTCTCATTGATTTGCTGCAGAGATCCATTGAGTCTCCACCAGAAGTTGGACAAAAAGTCCTGTGTCGGCATCCTTTCCAAGAATCAAAACGAGCTTATGTCATTCCTACCCGGGTAGAGCCTCTCTTTAAGGTTTGTAGTCACATCTCTCATTAATGAGTATTAAATATGGTATGCCTTAAGGAGATGCAAAAATTGGAATTTATTACTGTTGAAAAAGTTTAACATTGTCATCATAATCTTTGTTATCCCTGAAGAAACATACATTTTCAATGTTTTATTGTGTGTAAACGAAGTGCTTGGTTGGGAAATGATTAAATGTTGCCCCAAGATTGTTTCAGTAGTTTTGAGCTTTAATGTTTAAAATATCGATGTCCCTCAGAAAATGGTTTCATTTCTTTAGCACTGTAATTAGTAGAAAATTTAAGGAGGGGACTAAATTGCATTCAAAAAGATAGTATGCCTTTGAATACACATTTGATTACCCTGTTTTGTTATTTAAAAAATGGTACGAATTGGTTAAAGAATGCAATTTCCTTCATTTAAAGAAGTATGTTGCCTTTCTAGTACAGTGAAACTTCAAATATACAAGGGTGGTCTGAAAAGTTTCCAACCTAATAAAGATACAAGACATTTTTTCTGAAATGTTTTAGGAGGGAAACTTTTCAGACCACCCATGTATATGTACCCCAAATTTGTACAAACTTCAAATATATGTAATTTGCATTCAGGAGCACTCGCCATAAAAATCAATGCAATCAAAAACTCATTTTACATTCCTGACAGATTTATATAAAATCTTATAGCCCCATTAATATGGCAAGCCAAGGTTTATTTAATTTTTATTCAAGGTTTCATTGATAACTAAGTTTTTACGCCTACTTCATGTATTGTTTCATTAAAATTAGTTTCGCCAAAAAATTGGTTATTTTTGGGGTGTGTTTATCAGTTTTAAAAATTATTATTGAACTAGTCCAAACTTGGCAAAATATGTTATTTGTTTTCCCGTTGGTTTGTACGGTATTTTTAAGTCACTTAAAATTCCACCAAGCTTTTAACGGACCTTAGTTACATGTTCTTTAAAAGTTAATAATATTCCTTTAAAAAGATTGAAAAGAAAAACTTTGAACTTTGAGATTGACATGTTACACATATGCAAATTAATATATATAAAGTTATGTTATGGACCCCAATAATGGTTTAAGAATAACACTAATATCAAACTTTGAATGCCAGACATTCAAACAGTGAACTAAACAGTTAACGTCATGACATCAATCTACCTGCAGAATCATTTTATTATGTAAAACGTCTAAAACTTGAGAAAAGATGGAAATTCTGTTGCATATCATTAAATATCACTAAATGAGTCAACATATGATGCAAATCTCATTACAGTGGAACTATTATGGTGCTACAATTTTTAAACTAACTGCAAGTGAAATCATTTTTTGGTTCATTCTCACGTGCATTATATGATTAATTTACGTATGAAATAACTTTTGATTGATGCTAAAGCTCTAAGTGATTTCAGAATTGATGGATTGGCAATGAGTTTATTAAGGTATGAATGTTATTATGCCACTTTCTTACATCTTTTGACTCCCCTAAAATTTAAAAGGTTATATCTTCATGATTCAAAGCTAAAAATACAACACATTCCAGGTTCCCCAGCTTACTTTGGAAATTTTCACTAGGAAAAGAGCACAGAAATCTCAACTTTTTTCAAAGCTATAATGGCTACCAAGATTTGTTTTGAAATGAAAACAAATCCCTCCCTGGAAGACGCTTGATTTGAGGAGGGGGGGGGAAGGAGGCTGGTTGGCTTCTTTAGTTGGGAAACTCTGTTGCAGATGGCCTGGAATAAGGCCGAGAAAAGGGCGGACCAGTGACACTGGCCTGATATGTACCATGATTTACTGCATTGAATGCCTTAGCCAAGTCAATCTCAACAGAAATGTCTTTACGTAATCCAATTGAAATCACATAACAAACTCTATAAATTTTTTTTGCTAAATCTGGTAATCTATGTATTTTGAATACTATATCAGATTTTGAAATGATTTTTCAGGTATCTTTTTTCTTTATGATTCCAGTGCCTGCTATGTTATTATTATATTTAAGTGAAAATTACGAAGATTATTGTGCCACAATTTATTTAAAAAAAGAACACCGTATCTTGATCCCTATTATTTATTGCATATCATATTTTACAGGTCTATTGGGAAAATGGGCAGATAGTTAGAGAATTGCCTGGATTAGATGAGGTCAGGCACAGAGTTCAGACATCACTAAAAACACTTCGCCAAGACCACAAGCGAAATCTCAATCCTACACCATATAAGGTATGTATGTCATTATGCATAAAACTTTTTGTTTTTTGATGCTTTGATTCCACTACTATCATGTTTCCAATATCCTTCTATCCTTTTCTACCAAAATTTAACTAATAATTTTTTGCTTTTCACCCAATCATTTTTCTGGTCTGTTGTGCATACAAATAATTGTGAGCAGGCAATCTATCTCTCAAATTCCCAACAAAAGAGAAAGATGAAACTTCCTGGAAAACAAAATAGCCAAGACCGTAAACTTAATTGGCACTAGGTTTTTTAAGGGGAGGAGGTAAAAACCAAGTGACAAGTGATTGGAAGATAGGAAGCACCCACTAGGTCACTTGGATGTGTATGTGAAACAGTGACCAACACGTACCTCAATCACATACAAACAATGCAAAATTAATAAATAAGGAAATGAAATTACAACCTCTTGATCAGTAGAGTGTGTTAAGGAATGACAGTCACTCTCTTGAATCACATTCACACACACTCAGGGTTTGCAAGGATATCTCCTATGCCAGGGACCCGTTGTAATCACACAGGAATGAAAAACAAATTGAAATAAAAAACAAAAAGAAAAGGCAAATTAGTTTTCACTCAATGACTCAGGTCTGTTAGACTTTTGTGAATCGCACTCACTCACTCGTTCAGGGTTCACAAGGATTCCTCCTATGCCAGGAACCCATCAATCACACAGATGGAAACAAAAATACTGGGGGAGGATAGTAGGTAGCAGGAGTAGGTAAATGCGTAGAGAAAACCTGACACCAGGTGTTTCATCTGCCAAGCAGGACTCTTCAGAGAAGAATGAAATATCCGGTAGGGAGATTTGAATAAATGAGTCCGTGAGAAGGGAGCCAGGGGAGGTGGGGAAGTTTGTGGTTGGACAACAGGAGAGGGGTGGTGAGAAGTGAAGTATATTTAATATTCAAATAACAAAATTATGATCATTCTACATTTGACAGCTCTTGCAAATGTTTCCAGAATGTGGCCAAAAGTGGAAATGAAAGAGTTTAAAAAAATGATGAATAAAAGTATGTGAAAGATCTAAGTAAGGTAGGAGGACCAGCTGGGGATGAACTATCTCCAACTCACCCATGATTGAGGGTAATGATTAATCAAAATAACTTCCTGAATGAACATAAGTTATTTGACTGTTTGGACTCTTCAGAAAGCAAATCACCCCACATGCATAGTAAGTTTCGGAGAAGTTCAACTGGAAAAACTAGCAATTACATCATGACACCATTTTTTCAAAAACTAATAACTGGATAAGTATGATGCCTTATGATGAAATATCTGGAGACTGGACGGTATAACCTACCAGAAATGGTGTTCAATGCATTTGGCCAGACTCTGAATTTGAAGGATTTTCCAAGCATGCCACTAATGTACTTGTCTCAGCTGGCAATTTATAACTGTCAGTCTTTAAAATAGGAATTGCACATGCATTGAGACATCAATAGTCCAGCCGCATCAGATTTTTCTATTACTGCATTGGTGTTTTAAAATTCAGAAAGCAATACATAGCATTGAATTAATACAATTAATGTCTCTTTGATTGGCAGGTAGCCGTTAGTGATGTCCTGTACAATTTTATACATGATCTGTGGCTTCAAAATGCACCCATTGGGGAACTTTCCTGAGGTTGAGGTGGGGTGTCTCCTCCTCTTCAAGTGCGGCTGCATGCACGTTTAAGGGGTTGGATGTTGCCCTGCCATTTGGTGCTCTGTCTGTTGAGAACCAAACAGAAACATAAGTACCTGCTGTGGTGGTGGTGGTGGTAGTGATGACACTTAGGTGTTAAAAGGAATGTGCAGACGACGTGAGAATTTATGTTTCTGTACCTGCATGAGGGGAGAGAATCTCTAAATTTGTTGGTCATTATCACTAAGGTTGCTGATTGGCATGATGGAAGTTGTGGAATTATTAATTTGCAAGTGCTTGTCAGTTACCACTTGCTCTTTTCTGCTACCATTGCGTGTAAACATCCTGGGAAGAAAGGTTACAGTATGCAGCTCATGGAGCTTGTTAGTTAGAATAAAGGATTCTTCAGCATCATCAGTGATCAACAATGAATTTATGTAAGAGCTAATTTAGAAGGCTATGAGCACGGTTAGAGTTATATACATTGAAAATAAACATTACATGTTGCATATTTTTTTCAAAATCGATGACTTAAAAGCTATCCTAAACATTCTAAAGATTAATATTTTTCATGTTGGAATATAAAACAGAATTTTTATTTTATACAATTTGTTAGTCTGATGAATATTACAAAATAGATGTTTTAGATGACACAAGATCCAATGAAGGCATTTTCTTGGCACAGTATACATACAAAATGATTGATTTTACATTTTATGACGCTTGTTTTTATTGCTTAATCATGTGCTGGGAAAGCAAATTGTGTGTGCAATGAATGTTATCAGAAGACAATGAATAAATGGGGATGAGTAAATGTTAGAAAAAGGTTTGAAAGCATATCATGGTGATTTGTATATAAATTTATGTCCTTATGAATAAACGTCATACGAGTTGTGGGAAGTACAAATGTCTCTTTTTATGACATTGGCACAAAATGCTATTAATATTTATTTTGTCTGTTTCTCATTCTTTGTGTACTTAAATCAATTTTTGTCATGGTACCTAATTGCAATTATGATCTTAAATTCTGTGGTGTAATTTTATCTGCTAAAGCCATTGGCTGTGAGACTCTTATGTCAGCCAACTAAGTTGGATGCATAACACTCAAAGTAAGTATTGTGTTGTGATCCATGGAAGTGCCTGTTTGAAAAAAGCTCTTTAAAATTTAGATGACAAAGTCTGTACAGTTTAGGCAAGGCACCCAAGTAGCTGGTAAGAGATTTAAATTTTTTTGCTGAGCTACTTGCATGATTTTCAACATTGGACACTGCCTTGACCCAGCAAGGCTGTATAAAAAATTCTAAACATGTTAACATATTTTCAGTGAATCCATGGTCTTGTTGAATGTGTCTAAATATATGGAGACTATTACATTGCAAAGCGTGTAACTATATGTAAATGCATTTAATGTCATGAAACTAAACTTGTAATAAAGACATCTTCAATATCTGCCGGAAATATCCACGTTATCATTGAGTTTATTTTAAGTTATTCCCATGCTTTTTAAGTTTTGTTACACTGTTTGTTTTCTGTGAACTTATCATACATTGTAGATAATGACCATCCTCGATTGTTGTAAAAATATAAATTCATACTGTTAATGATTGCATACAAATTTACTGATAGAAATAAAAAATTATTGTATTTATATTTTTGTTATTATTTATGCTTGTAATAATAAACAATGTTGAAGTTCAAGTAATGTTAGTTACATCAGCTATTAATTTTGTCCAAATAGTCTGTACATGAATATTTTTTTATCCAATTATATTGGATTAACTAGGGAATATTATGGAATTTCTTGTTTGTAAAATTATTATTAAAGAAGATAATCTACTGGTTAAGGTAGGCTTTTGATGGACACAACTACCAAATAAATATTGTCTCTCCTAAAAAAGCACAACCCAACATCCTACAATACAATCAAGTCCCTCTTCACCTCAGTACACTTCCTTCCTCCCTCTTCGTTCCATCCAATGCCTCTTTGCCTAGTGCAATTCTTCTCCTTACGTCCCTGCTACTTTGACCATTTTGATCCAAAAAACTTCCAAGATGCTTAAACTGTGCCACCTGCTCTAGTTTATGCCCTCCTTTTTTAATGTTTATTAGTTAACATTATAACAATTAATTCTCTTTCTAGAAAACTGCAAAACCTTTGTTTCATTCACATATATTCTCATCCCATATCTATCTCACTGAATTTCCACACTTAGTAATGCTTGCAACTCCTTGGCTAACTGACAAACTAGAGCTTGGTCATCAGCAAACCTGAGTTTAGAAATTCCCTGCCGACTTTCATTCCTATCTCCAGTTCTTCCCATGCCTCTTTAATCATTTCCTTGACATATACGTTGAAATTGTAATAAACACCTACATTTTAAAGGTATGATTGTCAAATCTAGAAAGCAGTCTTGTACTATTCAAAATGAGACTATATTTCCAAGCCTTTAAGATGCACTGTAATTTTATTTCAGGTTAGAATTTACAAAGAAGTACTTGAGCCAGGCAGAAAAGATCTAGGTACTTTGATGCTAACACAAATATGAAGAAAATTGCTTTGTTATATTACAAATAAGAAGCTATACACCTGTCAATGTTTTCTTGTATAATTCTAATAATTGAACATTAATGGACCAAATTTCTTTAAGCTGCCTTGTTTCTATGTTCTGAAGCATAATTCATGAATGCAACTTTAAATGACTGTCTTCTCTCTTAAGATCCCATGATGTTACAGGGTTCGTCCGGAAAATAAGTTTATGATGCTCATTGTCTTTTTTGACAAAAGGGGAGTCGTCCTCTACGAATTTGTACCTGAACGACAAACTGTAAATGCTGCATTTTACGTCCAAGTGCTCGACAGTCTTCGAAAACGAGTCGTCCGCGTCCGGCCAGCGATCAACCGTATGACTGACAACCTGAGCGACAATGCGCCGTCTCACACCGCGCTTGTCGTGTCGGACTTCTTGGCCAAGCACGGTGTGGCAACGCTGCTGCTCCCGCCCTACAGCCCAGACTTGGCACCACCGGACGTTTTTCTGTTCCCGAAGATAAAGAGGAGTTTGAAAGGAACGCGATACGGGACTTTGAACGCCGTGAAAGAGGTTGTGACGACGTGTCTTCGAGAGGTTCCCGGAATGGGAACGCCGCTGGAACAAGTGTGTCGACTCACAAGGGTCCTATTTTGAGGAATATTAGCTTAAGATATGTAAAAGTGTAATAAATTTTTTTTCCTGAGCTCAGTACACTTATTTTCCGGACGAACCCTGTATTATCATTTTAACTTTTTATGTGATGCCGAGTTTCTTTTATTATTTTGATATTATTGAAATTTGTAGTTCAGTCAACCATGTTCTGTGGCTAATGCCAGGAAACATATGCAACAAAGTATTTTCACTGTGAATCAGCTTGCATATGATAGGTGGAAGTTATACCCTTAATATCCCCGGCCCATAAGAAGATACAGGCTGATTTTAGAGCCCATTTTTTGAGTTTAAAAAAACTCATGAGCCAGGAAATATGGTATGTAATTTACAATCTTAGTAAAACTTAACTGGTCACTTTTTAGAGTCGTGCGTTCTTTGATCTGTTGGGTCAAGAAAACTTATTCATATGAGAATGCATAGGCTCTGAAATTAAGGTTGAAGTGAATAGATCAGTGTTTTGAAGTTTGTTCTAGCTTTCAGTAGATCTATATGTTACCTTGCTAGCCACCACAAGGTATTATATACATGGGTCTTAAGTCAGTAACCATCAAGTGAAATTCAGTATTTAGTTATAACAGATGATGTAAGGGTATTATTTTTAGATTGACCTAAATGGTTGTGTATTTTCCTTAAATATTACCATTGTAAAGTATGTATCAAGAGAAAGATTCTGCCAATTTCCTATCATCATATCTGTTGGAACCTCAATCATTTTTTAATGGATTGGGAAAAATGAAAGAACTGTTGAATGCAGGTGGGCAGGAAATATTTCACGAAAGTTCAGTAGGAAAATGTTTTTGCTTTTAATGCAAATGAAGACATGTATTATGGGTGCTTGAAGATTATGAAAACATCTGGAGAAAAATAATTTTCATTTTCATTCCAAAGAAGCCATCAAATGGCATTTTTTTTAGGGAAATGTTTTCATTCCAACAATTTATTTTCTTGTCTACAAGTGCTGTATTTATTTGTCTGAATAGTTTGTTCCCTGATTGTGTTACCTTCGATTGGGAAGTTCACGGCCTCTGACTGCTGGTACAAAGTGAAGTGGTTGACTGCTTTCTTATTTTTCTCTTTTTTGATGTTTCTCTGAATTGTACTTTTTGTTAGTCTAGATGGTGGTATTCTGACGAATTTTAGCACAAATATTTTCCTCACTTAGATTAGTATCCATTTCTTCAATACTATTTAGTCTACTGCGAAGTATCTTCAGATTTGTTGTCAGGCAACTTGTTGCTAAGGGTAAGCAGAAAGTGGAACAAATTTCAACCAAGGGTGCTATATATTTTACAACTGTCAAAACTAAATAAACAAGCATAAATGAAGAAAATGTAATCAATTTCTCATTATGAAAGTCAAAGGACTACTGTTTTAAAAGCAATAGATGGACCAACTTTCACCCATTGATCAGCTGAGGGATGTCATTATCATAGTGGGTCATCTGCTGTAGTTGGTAAGTCCATGGAGGCTTCTTTGCCGCCATTCATTAATTTTCTTTGCCCTTCTCTTCATGTCGTTATACCCCTCACCCTCTTCCCCATCATTTGAGCCTCCTCTACCCCACTCCTCTTGTTCAGCCCTCCTCCATTTCAGTACCTCCTTCAAGAGGCACTCCCTTCGTAGCACATGTTCTGCCCAGTTTCTTTTTCAGCAATCTTCTCTCTTCCCCCCTCTCCTTCTCAACACCTCATTTTTCACCTGTTATGTCCATCTAATCCTCATCATTCTTCTCCATGCCCTCAACTCACATGCCTCCAGCCTTTCCCGGTACCTTTTCTATGCAGTCCATGTTTCACAGCCATATATAAAACACAACACTCCATGCTTAACAGTTTTTCTACAGAATGCTTCCTTGGCCATCACTATCTTTATTTTAATTTCCTTTTCACTCCTCCGGGTTTTTGTTACCTCCATATCCAGATATTTGTACCTTTCCACTTGTTCCAGCCCTTCTCCCTCCATTATGGTATTTATTTCCTCATCTATACCTACATTCATCACTTTGGTCTTGCTCCTATTTATCACTAAGCCATACTTCTCCATGCCAGTAAGGTATTGTAACATCCCATTTGATTATTCTTCTTCCTCGGCAAATATAATCATGTCATGAGCAAATCTGATGCGTACAATCCGTCTTTCTCCAACGGACACTCCTGCCTCTTCTCTCCAGCACTTTCTGATCAAGTTTCCACATAAAGGATAGAGAGGGTGGGGTGAGACAGCATCCTTGCCTCACTTCCCTTCCAATATCAAACCAACCCATCCCCTTTTTACCAATTCTAATACACATCACCTGCAATGAATACAAGTTACCCAAAGCCGTACTCTTGGGGGCACTAGTTAGGGGACACGGGGGAGGGTGCAAAGAATAAGGATAACAAAACTGCACACACTCTCTCACTCCGGTATTTGCAGTGCAAATTGACCGTTGCAAGTCACAAACACACACGCACTCAGGGTTTACAGGGGAAAAAACCCCTCGCCAGGGACCACACACTCAGACAAGGCAAACCAAACCACACGCACTCCTTCACTCCGGTATATGCAGTACAAATTGACCGTCGCAAGTCGCAAACACACACGCACTCAGGGTTTACGGGGGAAAAACCCCTCGCCAGGGACCACACACTCAGACAAGGCAAACAAAACCACACGCACTCCTTCACTCCGGTATATGCAGTACAAATTGACCGTCGCAAGTCGCAAACACACACGCACTCAGGGTTTACGGGGGAAAAAACCCCTCGCCAGGGACCACACACTCAGACAAGGCAAACCAAACCACACGCACTCCTTCACTCCGGTATATGCAGTACAAATTGACCGTCGCAAGTCGCAAACACACACGCACTCAGGGTTTACGGGGGAAAAAACCCCTCGCCAGGGACCACACACTCAGACAAGGCAAACAAAACCACACGCACTCCTTCACTCCGGTATATGCAGTACAAATTGACCGTCGCAAGTCGCAAACACACACGCACTCAGGGTTTACGGGGAATTAAACCCAACGGCAGGGACCCTTCACTCAGACAGACGTAAAGATAGAAAAAGTAAAGGAACGGCACGCACTCCCTCACTCCGGTATTTGCAGAGCCAATTGACCGTTTGTGAGACGCAAACACACACGCACTCAGGGTTTACGGGGAATTTAACCCAACGGCAGTGACCCTTCACACAGACTAGGAATACGGAAAGGGGGAAGTACACTGTGATGCAGTGTACGTGGGGAAAAAAATAGTGCCGAAAAACCTGACACCAGGTGTTTCGCCTGCCAAGCAGGCCTCTTCAGAGAAGAATCATTCTCTTTGTCAGAGAAGAATCATTCTCATTCATTTGCCTTGTCTGAGTGAAGGGTCCCTGCCGTTGGGTTTAATTCCCCGTAAACCCTGAGTGCGTGTGTGTTTGCGACTTGCGACGGTCAATTTGTACTGCATATAGCGGAGTGAAGGAGTGCGTGTGGTTTTGTTTGCCTTGTCTGAGTGTGTGGTCCCTGGCGAGGGGTTTTTTCCCCCGTAAACCCTGAGTGCGTGTGTGTTTGCGACTTGCGACGGTCAATTTGTACTGCATATACCGGAGTGAAGGAGTGCGTGTGGTTTTGTTTGCCTTGTCTGAGTGTGTGGTCCCTGGCGAGGGGTTTTTCCCCCGTAAACCCTGAGTGCGTGTGTGTTTGCGACTTGCGACGGTCAATTTGTACTGCATATACCGGAGTGAAGGAGTGCGTGTGGTTTGGTTTGCCTTGTCTGAGTGTGTGGTCCCTGGCGAGGGGTTTTTTCCCCCGTAAACCCTGAGTGTGTGTGTGTTTGTGACTTGCAACGGTCAATTTGCACTGCAAATACCGGAGTGAGAGAGTGTGTGCAGTTTTGTTATCCTTATTCTTTGCACCCTCCCCCGTGTCCCCTAACTAGTGCCCCCAAGAGTACGGCTTTGGGTAACTTGTATTCATTGCATTCATTCGGCCGTAGTACGTTCCCTTTTGCTTTACACATCACCTGGTTTAAGTGCAAATTTCCAATTAGTCTTCTGTCTCTCAAGTTCGCACCTTTTTCTTTTAGGATTTTCATAAGTTTGTCCCATTTTATGCAGTCCAAAGTCTTCATCAAATCAACACGTGCACACTAACCTTTCCCCTTCTCCAGATATCACTCTCTGTTGGTATACACCACTCCTATTAAATCTCATGTTCCCATTCCTTTCTGAAGCCATACTGTTCCTTCTCCATAATTTTGTTCTTTTATTTAGCACTCTAAACAAAACCTTCACTGTGAGTGAATGCATATCCATTTCTCACAATCAACTTAATGGAAATCACATCTAAAGCAAAACTTCAATGAAACCCATGTTGGCTTCATCTATTCATCGCATTGGTACTAAAGTAATAGTCTCTCTAGTAGTAGACTGATCAGATGTGTGACCTGTATTCATTAAAAGTGATGACTGGATTAATTTTGGGCCTGATCTAGAAATTCTCAATGATGCATGATGGAATGTTGACTCTGATATAATTTTGTCTTGCTTTAAGGTGTTCATTTTGAAACTAGAAAGTATGCAGGAAATTGAGGAATAATAGGTTTAGGTTTTGCTGTGCATTCAGTGTATTGATACCTTTAATGAATACCTACGATGATGACAGAGGACATCAAAATTCTGTGGCTTCAGCTCTATCCATGTCACATCTTTATAGTTCATCAATCCTTATACAAAATCTCCACTCATTAACCTTATGAAGTTACATTATCTCTGTGACGAAATTGAGATTCTGAACATAGTAGTTATGCTTCATGGCATTCATTCTGATACCACATAGATATTTATACTCTCCCTAAATGGAGTGTGGTACCTCCAGATCATGAAATACAAATCTTGTCCTTCAGATACCTCACTGTATTATGTAGTATGCATGTGTCCGATTGTAAGGCAATGTTTTTAGTCGTAATTTATGATGAAAAAGTCACATTTACCACTAGCTTAAATGTGAGCCCTGGAGAAAAATCTCTTTCCCAAGGCATTGTAATTTGCATTATTTTTCATTGGATTTCAGCTTCAATCTGGAATTGGCTTGTATTCAGACATACATTGGACCAGAGGGCCCGGGTTGGATTCCTAGCTCCACCCAAAATGACGCCAAGCAGCCTCTTTTCAGGTATCAGATCTTCCTGGGAAACCATAACTGACACAGAGAGGGGAACTGACCCTCCTACCCTGATGTGTGACTTTCATACACCGCATAGGGCTTACTGGGTGAGCTTTACCATCACCGACCAAACTGACCTTCAGGTTGATTACTGTGTTTTTGGTTCTTTCATGGTGTATATGGTTTTACATATTTTGTTGAAGGGAGGAAATTCATTACATATTAAACAAATCAAGGTGGCCTGCTATTCTGTAAAATCAAAAATACTTGGAAAAAACTGGAATTATGGGGATATAATTTTTAATAAGGGTGAAGTAAGCTGTCAGTTATCTATTCTCATTTCAATGTTAAGACCAAGCCTATAATTACAATAAGTATTGGAAACAGTAGGAAGAGAGAGAAGTCAATGACACAACTTTTAAATGTAATAATTTACTTGAGGTTTTTAATGGCTTTATCTGGTCTTAAGAAACTCATTAGATATTTTACGGTGACAACCCACCAATAGTCTAATTAATGAAAAGATAAATTCAATATTGTGGTTTCTTCTGTGCAAAATTGACTTTGGTAGTGTCAATGTGATAAGAATTTCAATTGAATCCTCCTCAAGTTGTAACTAATGTGATTGACAATAATTTTCCAAAATTTCTGCTAAGAAAATTGACCTTGCTATTAGTATACTTTATTCATTATCATTTCATTTTTGAAACTTAAAATTTTCAATTTCACTTCCTCCAATGATAACTAACAGTTGGCCATGTTTTCCTCTAATTAATGTTTCCAAGAAGTTATATAAGAATATTTTAGTACTTATCAAAAATTGTAATAGTCTCTAAATATTTTTCTGGAATCCTCATATTCCGACTGAACCAACTGATAATTCAGTTGAAGGTTGATTGATTGGTAGGGGAGATACATGATGTTTAATAAGAAATCCCACCTTGCTTAGCATGCCTAGGAAATGGAAGACATTAGGAATTCACAGAAGTTTGAGAAACAATAAAATAAAAACTGTTAGAAACAGATATACATAGTCAGCATTTTTACTAAAGTTTATGGGTAGGATGAAACATGCCAAGTTTCATCTGAGGCAATAATGGTACCAAACATTTGTCTTGGTTCAACTAATGTGAAATGATCAATGACTGATAAAGCTCTACACCCATGTAAAATCATCTCCTTTCTTTTGATTCTAAGTTGAAGTGAAACTGCAGAAAAATTTGGATTAAAAAACCAAGCCATTTGGAAATGCTCTTGTAAGTGCTTTATTGTAGTTTATAAAATGATTTTATTACGAAAGAAAAAGTTTTGTACATATAATCCATGAATTAGTGCCAAAAAAGAAAGGCCATTTGAAATAACAAAAAATACAGACAACAAAGCATTTAGATAGGCTAAAAGCATGCCTTTATCTCAGACTACATATTAGATTACATGAAACATTCATGATTTTGAGATTGTTCAACATGTATTGGTTCTTTTCCTTTATTTTTTAAGAAAACTTCTGTCTTCAAAGATTAATATTAGTTATATAATGAAATAGTAGGAATAGGTCGAGTTCACTTAATCTTGGTGTAATTTATATTTATCTGGAGGAAATATGTCCTCAGAGAGTTGCTTGGCTAAAAAGTATATTTCAGCAAGGGCAATTATTAAAGCACATATTATGCCTAGCAACAGACGGAAACCAAAGTCAAGTGAACCAACAATAAGTTCCACTCCCAAAAACCCAAACATAAATCCTGCTACCACAGATAATACAAATTGAAAGACTGCAATCAGCTGTCGATTTATCTGCTTCACTGTAAAAAATAGTAAGTGTTTATTTGAAAGCTATTTTATAGGTTTCTTTTGTGCATGCATAGTACTACTTATGTTTCTTAAATTTACAGATCTAAACTCACTTTTTATTGTTCAGAAATTATAAAAAGTTAGATGGGGATTTGCTTTGGTGCATTCATCATTGGTTTATTTTAAAACAGGATTTTTACTTTATACTGCCCAGATATCACCAATTGGCCAATGGTAACACAGTTTAATTGACCTGTTTTATTGTTAGTTATCAATAATTTTCTATTGATAAGGTGAGATTAAGCTCAATCATTAGGTCGATTCTGTGACTACATAAAGGTGTGATGATCATTTAAATGCACCACGCAAAAATCAATGAAGTATAATTTTAAAGTTTCACAGTCAATAATTCAGTTAAAACAACATTAAATTAAGGTGCAGTTTGTTGTACCCAGTGCCGCTTAAGAGCAGTGCAACTCAAATGTAACTTTCAGTTTATGACTGCCTACTGTGGCTGACCTAACAGCCCATGATAACTAGCTAAAATAAAATTTAATGTCTATGCCAGTCACCATTGGGTCTTCATAAAACGGTTTTATAAAGGAGAATTGGTCTTTTGATTAAAACTTATATATGCATTTACTATCGTCACGCAATGCAAAACACTTCACAGAGTTAATTAAGAGTTGAGAATATGGGAACTAATAAGGGAGAATTTTAATGCATTGAATTGTAACAGGGATTATAAGTAGGATTTCTTCACAAATATATTATCAGAATAGATCTGTCATCACCAGTCTGTAAGGTATACAAGATGAATGAAATATATTATGATCTACAGACATTTAACAAAATATATAATATTAAATGTGACTGTATGAATAACCCAGAATTTGTAAAAATGCATATGGTTTGTGGGAAATGGATAATTTTGCTGAGAGATAACAAAGAAAAAAGAATGAGATGGCTAATAATGATAAAAAGTACTTGATACTTATGTTTCTTAGAGACTGGTATTTCGTCAATGTTTCATTATAATCAATAGCAACTACAAGTAACTAATTCTTCTCCACACTTCATTTAAAAAATTTCAAAATATCTGCTTATGAAGTTTTTGTATTCGTTCTTAGTATTGGTTTCCCTGCTTGCTATGGTTAAAAAAGCAAGTAGGCTGTGGACCCCTAAATTAACATGCTCAAATGGAAATAACAGATATATATACATTGGCCCAATATCCCTAAAGACAAAACATAACCACAATAATAATCGCATTATGCAACGTGTTGTTTTGCTGAATTTATCCCGAATTTTGACCCCTCGAATATGCAGAAATACTTAATTTTTCTAACTTCGAAAGAAAATCCTTCTCCATCATATTCCATGCCCATAGAGTACGGCCTTGGGGGTACTATTTATTTATTTTAATTGCGCTATTATCAGCATAAGTTTGATTCAAAACGAAAATACTCTCTTTGACATAGTCGAATACCTATTAATACCAAACCAAAAGTCAAGCTAAGTCTGCTAGAGTCGATTTTGATCAAATGTTAAGCATAAAAGTTGATACAAAATAATACAGGGTTTCTGATTATGAATAATATCAGAGCACTTCATAACACATCCAATCTTTTTCGTTCATGTAAGATTTCATTGGAAGAATATTTATTCGAATAATAAGAATTTTTACACTAACCAGGTCAAATTTCGGAAGATTTTCATGGCAATTGTTTCCACATTTCATCCAAGAAGATGAAATGAATGCCAGTGAAAATGAATTATTTTAAATAAATAAGAATGAGAGTAATACCAAAAGGGAAATCTTTTCGAAATTTGCCCAACACATCCAATTTCTTTGTAATGTTGCGATATCACATAAAGCACTTCACCGAAATATTAATATCGACATAATATGTATCAAACTTACAATGGTACGAAATGGTTTCTCGAGGCTCATGCTTTCTGCTCACATCAACATTTTTTGTCATACGCCTATAATCTCTCTCATCTTGCTCCAAGCGTAGCCTCTTGACCCTCTCTTCAAGAACTGGGTTTCTCTTTATAGGCTTTGGCATTGGTAGAACCACCTGACAGTCTTCTAGGAGGCTATGTAAACAAAGGTCATGATTCAATCCACGGCTTTCAGCGTACTTTTCATTGCTATGCAATTGCTCAAGGACCCATTCAATGTCTTTAACAGTGAACAGAACAACAAATGAGGATTTTTCATCGTCTTCCTTTTCATTTGATTTCACACTATGAAGTTCTCGAAGATCATTGATGCATTTTGGCATAGATTTCTTGGCATTGTCATCAAGTTCAAGTTCATTAATGACCGCAAATAATCTTTCTGATGGAATTATTTTAACTGATGGATCTTTAATCGGCTCCATTGCAGGAATGTTACAACAATAATTTGCTACTTAGTACTTGCAGTTGAAGGGTTCCTCAATACTAGCAGTTGAATTTACTGTTCAGCTTCTAACTTTTGCCCGAGTTGTTCGTAATATTCCCTCATTTCTTTTTCCTTCTCACCAAATGTTATTTCCACTTTAGAACACTTTTGTGTCATATCTTCCACAAACGCTTCCCATTCGGCTTTACGCCTTTCCCTATTGTTGGCAAGTGCTCGGTCCTGTAAATGGAAAATTAAACTTCTGTTATTACCTCGAACATACTTTGAAAACACCAATAGATGGGTTTGAACGGACTACAACTGAACTTTGCCACAAAATGTAATGTGAAAGAACTGCAGTGCGAACTTGGGTAATGCAACGGAAAAAAGAATACGTGTCAAATTGAAACTCATATGTAATCATATCTTACCGGGCAATATTCCTCTTCTTTTTCCAGGATTCGATTGCACATCCCCACCGCCACCTCTAAATTAGCATTCAATGTGGGGAGGTGGACATCAGATGAAAGCTTCAACCGGTCAATTTGAGTCTCTTTTATCTCAGTAACTCTTTCTAATATTTGAAAAATTTTCTCCACCTCTCTGTCAGCTCTTCTTTCCTAAAATTTAACTCATGTATAAGCTCCACGTCCCAATTAATGTGTAATTAGAGTGAAAATTAAAGATAAAGTCTTACTTCAAATTCCTTCAGGAAATATTTGATTTCACCTTGCAAGAAAGGCCCATGGTCAAAGAGACGAGTCCATATTTCGCCTGAATCTGGAAATGGTATTTTACAAATCAGTCAATACATTTTTTAATTTAATCTAAAAATATTTTATCAAGTATACATTTTCACGAATCATATGATCACAAACCAACCCTTTACAACTGCTGCCATCTTCTGTCACCCACTCGCATGACCACTCTCATCCCTTCCAGGCTCTCTGGTTAACAGAGGGAATGATGGGTAAAGTTGTAGATGCTGCGATGTTGCCAGAAATCCCAGAAATCGTCACAGTAGCCTCTGATCGTTAGTAGTAGGCTGGTGCATGGGAAAGTGAAAGGTTTGTCATCACATCGCAATGTGAGAGGAAGCTCAACTTTGTTTTCATTTTGTGTTTTGTGGATAGTGTAAAATAAAACCTTCAAAATGCCTGGTCTAATTGGTGTAAGTGAATTCGTGGAGGAGACGCGGGAGGATTACAATTCGCCGACGACTTCGACCTTCGTATCGCGTATGCCTCAATTCCGACAGACAATAGCTGCTTTGGAAGAGGTAAGCAGATGCAATGTAATACTGGGCATTTTTGTCGATGACGCTGTGATTTGATAAGCAATGATTTGGATGTTGTGGTAAAAGTAAGAGTGAAACAGATATTGAATGAAGGAGTGGATGTCAAGAGGAAATACGAAAATTGGAGAATTGAACCGTGCTCCAGATTGAGCCAATAACGTCAGTTTTCGTGAATACATGTCAAATACTTTTCCCACTCAGCTGTTTTGCAGCGTCTGTACCTGAACATTTTCATTGGAATCAACATTGTCGAGTGGCCATGATTAAAGTGCTGCACAGTCTGCACCCACGAAGTCGTAATTCCTAAAATTCGAAAAAATGCTAAATTCATCAACTTTTATTGTTTAGTTTCGGTCGATTTCTTTCCTTGCAATTATCATTTTTGAAAAATTCCTTTGTTATTGTTATTTGTCTTGCTCCCAACTTTGTCGACCACGAGTAGTCGATGAATGTTTACTTTGAGGTTCTGGATGTCGTCTTTGCAATAGCCTTAATATAATAAACGTTTTGAACGTAACTTATACAGGCGTGTTGTCTCAGCGGCTTGCCTTCACGATAATATTGATTCTTTGTCGAATCATCGTCCTCGGAGCTTTTGGAAAATCATTCACATGAGTATAGGTATATATCAGGTGGTATTTCGGTTAACGTCAATTTGAAGAAATTGATTAGGGAATACCATATCATATGATTTGAACTCATCCTGGAGAGATCGGTACCCTTACAAGTGCGTTCAACTCATTCATGGAGTGCCCTTAATGGTGGGTTAGTACTATTGCAGTTTTGGGAAAGTGACGGATGGGGGTTTTCTCAAGTCCCATCTTCCGTATGATTGCCATTGCTAAGAGGCCAGCCTGAAGGAATCTTAGCGAAGTAAACAATGACAAATTCCCCACTCCCTTTTCAGTTTTGCTCCCATATTCGAGAAATTGTTCGCTGGCATGTATTTATTAAAATTTCTGTTTGATGTAGATTTTTTCGACACGTGAATCTTTGTTGTGAATTGTTGTTTTTCCTCGCGAACAAGAAATTGATTTCATGGTAATGGCTCCTGCGAAATTCTCCACGCAGACGGCATACAGATATTGTTGTTTTTAATCTCTTGTAAGTATTAATTGTATATTAACCCACGAAAAAACGGGTTGCGTTAGCATATTGTTCCTTAAGCTGAAGATGAAAGTTTTATGTATTTAATCTCAAGGCGTGAAATTCTTATCCGCCGCCCAACAGTCACCTAAATTCTGTCAAATATAATTTAATAATATAGGATGCACTTAAGTGTTTTACCGTCCTTATGTCAGTAGCTGGTACCACAGTTTCGAGTGATCGTATACCGTTTATGATGCTTCCTCTAGTCTTTGTTTTCGAAATGCCTTCTACTCTTTTACCTTCACAACGCTTCGCCGAATTATTTCAAGGTTCCCAAAGGAATCCGCAGCAGTGCACCTTGCATATTGAGAAGCCGTTTTCATAATGGCTCATGCGCTGTGGTTAAAGTATCACTTCAAAAAGAATCCTTATTACTTCAGGATCAACACCTAGAATTGGACAGGCGCACCCAAAACTCTGGGGTGGGAGTGGCATATAGGAATGTGTATTGGCGTTGGCCAGTTTAAAAAACAATCATTCACAAATTTTCTCTGATTTGAGACGAGATAAATTTTCTCTGGTCGTCCTTGAGCATTATTACCAATTTGTAAAAGTGGTGAATTAACCCCAAATGCTAGGAGAATTCGCTGTATGACCGTTTCTTCCACAATATTATGCCGCATACATTTTTTCATGGTATGGCGAATTTCACTTACTCGCCACACCTGTGGCTGTAGTAAAAATAGGTTAACCAATTCGTGCGCTATTTAAACATTATCGAGTTGTGCAGTTGTAAAATAAGAAATACGTTTAATAGATTTAAAAAATATTTTTGTTGATACAGGTAAATTGATGGTGTATTTTTATTGGTGTATTTGTGTTACTGTTTTGAGTTAACTGTCATATTCCCATGGATTTTTAATTTGCTTACTTATTTAATTTTTATGTTTATAGCTATTAAATCATTTACATAGTAACCCGATGGAGAAGGTTTTCTTCATGTCGCCTACGGCGCCTTCAAATGTAAATAAAACTTTTTTTATTTTTCAAAGTACCATGAAATGTAAGATGAACATCACGTCTGTGATCCCCTAGACACAACACCACTTACTGCTTCAATTACTACGATACGGATTATATTACTGTGGTAAACGTTTACCCCTCATCCTGTCGTGAATTCGTCTGTTACATTCATGCAATATGCAAGTATTTATTTATAGCTAACATCCGGCCCGAGTAGTTTCATTTTTTGGAACCAAATATGTTAAAAGAAGGGACTACTATGAAGTCTCAATTTCGCCCCAAAAAATCGTTTAATAAATAAAATACAAACAAATAAAGTAATGGTGATCATAGCTTCGAAAATTGTCGATTTTTTCCTTTGCTCTCTGATCGTGTGAGCGAATTGAATAAAATTTTGGGCAAAATGGATATGCAACATTCTTATAGTCTTCGTCTGTGCTACATTCAGGTCAAGTCTTAATTTTGAAAATAGATGTAGTTGGTGGCCAACGTTACGAAGCATTAAAACTCAAATCAGATCCTGGATTTGGCGAAAAGTATGGGGTTAGCCAGGGCCCCGATTCTCACAGCCACAATTCACTTTTTAAGGCCTTTTACTTAGCGTTTAGGGAATCAATTGTCGGTAATTTATGGTGCAGAGCTTGTTTAATTTAAATTACACGGAATTCGCGTTTGAAAAGTTGATATTACAAGAAGGCCGTTTTCAGAGAATTTCCAAATCGGCTTGTAACTCTGGGAAACAGGTGTAATGTTTGTTTGAATACATTTAAATTTTGGTATTTTTGGATTTTTTTTTAAATTTTGGAAGATTTTTTCATAATAATGTTAAATTGATTCCATATCCAAGATAGAGTGAGTTATAACCTAATAATGATAATAATATTGTAGGCAAGGTAACTTCAGTACATTCTCAATTAATAAATTCAATCCTTCCTCTCCCGTACAATTTTCAACATGATTTTTATTTGTATTTTTCACATCCCGTTCATCAGTTGTCTAATCCGTCAAATACTGGTTTATTTCATCATAATATACAATTAATTTTTACTAATAATAACGAAACTGAAATTAGTCGCGCAAATGTAGCGCGATTTCGATATATTGTCAGGAACTCCTTAATAATCGAGCGTAAAAGTTTTCGATCTCTATGTACCCTTGGTAATCTGTAGTCGAGTGAATTTTTTTGTTCAGGTATCCTCTCGATCGCATTTATCCACGTCTTTAAATTAACTTTCGCCTCTTCGTAGTTGCTCTCGAGTCAAGTCTCGCCACTTTTTTTGGAGGTTCTTGTGTCTGCTTACTTGTCTCTCTTGCCTGCGGCGATGGCACATCTCTGATGCCGGGTAGGAGAGTGCGTAATTCCGGATTAGACTTGAATTCGGTGAGGTTCGTTTGCCAACATGGACATTTGCTTTGGGGTCTCTTGTCTAGTCAGAAACTAACGGATGATTGAGCTGGTCTGGGCCTCTCTCGTAATCGATGGGTGACAACCTATCCTCGACTCCTGGCACAAAATAATTAATTATACAAGAAGGGGATATTTTTACATGCTTAGGATAAGAGATAATTATGCGTTTCGTGGAAGAACGTTTTCTTTTTTTTCCGCCAGAGGATTTCCTAGAACCTTGCACTTATATTTTCATTTATTCGCTCAGGTGGTTTATTATAGTTCTGTGCATGCAATCAATAGAAATGTTCCCTTCTAACTTCCAAGAAAATGCTCCTTTGTCTTTATTTCACAAAAAAATTATATCTCTTCGGAGAGATACTATATACTATTCTTAATAAGTTCCGTTGATGAAAAATAAAATGACAAGATTATTTTTTAAGGATGGTTAAAGATCAGGGACAAAACTAGGTTTCACAATTAATAATGAATGAAACGCGATTTTCCAGAAAGAAAAAGGCTAAGCTAAATATTAAAATACGCGGAGAAAAAAATAGAGCTGGTAGAACAATTCACGTATCTCGGAAGTGTTTTGGACCAACGCGGTCAAAGTAGTAGAGACGTAAGGAGAAGAATTGCGCTAGGCAAAGAGGCTTTCACAAGGAGGAGGGAGTTGATGACGGGGACGTTGAGTAGGGATGTTAAGAAAAGACTCGTAACAACTTAGATATGGAGCGTAGCTATGTACGGCGCGGAAACGTGGTCACTGAAGCAGGAGGATAGGCGTAGATTGGAGGCTTTTGATATGTGGTTGTGGAGAAGAATGGAGAAGGTGAAATGGTCCGAAAGGAAAAAAATGAGGAAGTACTGGAGATGGTGGGTGAGGAGGGGGGTTTGTTGAGAGAAATCCTATGGAGGCAGGAAAAATGGATGAAAGTCGTATTGAGCGGCAGTGGGATGTTGCAGACGGTAATAGAGGGGAGAATGTTGGACATACGAGGAAAGGGCAGGAACAGGATAGGGATGTTGGACGGGATGAAGGGAGGAAGTACACAGAGATGAAGAGGGAGCTGATGTAGAGTAGGTTACTCGATTGCGTTTCGTTTGGAGTCGCAAGTTAATTATGGGATAGTTGTGTCCATCCGAAAACCTACCTTCACCGGTAGATTACCATGAATGAAATCATTTGGATGAATGTAAATCGTAACTTTCAGTGGAATTTTCGAGCCCTTGTCTGTTGAGCACGCATTACCGTTGCCGGTTGATTGGCACTTTCGGTCGCTTCCGCAATTGTATCTCGCGGGTGTGCGCAATTAATTAATGATTCTGCATCACCAGGCTCCCCTAGGAAGGCGGTGAAGGTTATCGTGTGTAACGACTATCATTTGTAATCTATTGCTGTAAATGTTGTGGTTGGTGGGTGAGACTTCTGCCCCTGAGAGGACGATTCTGGCCCCGCATTGCATTGATGAGGAGAGGGAACGGACTGAGTGACTCACGAACCAACACGGGACATCATTTTCCCCTCGGACAATCCCCGGATTGCAACGGCAGAAAACAAGAGATAAAGCATTCTAATGATCTCGAAAATTAAATGTTACGCAATGCACATGATAGCCACACTAATTTCCCTGATGGATGACGACCCGAAACTCCGTGCCTCGCTCCCGTTGGCTGCTTAAATGATACTATTCATGAGATGATAGAATTTGGAAAAAACTCAAATCCAACTCCGTTTACAAAGATAGGGTTCAATCACACAATGCAAAAAATATAAAATTAATGTAACTAGAATTGACTCTGGCGTGATGTGAAAATCATACAATATACAGTAATGCACGAAAGAGGTGGAAAGATGTAAGTTAATCAACGTTTTGGAAGGTGTGGAGGCAGTCAGAAAGTGGCTTGCGAAGGTTGGTTGTCTGCACTCACTCCGTGAAGAACGCTGCTAGGACTTTTTCGACCGTGTTGTTAGATATGCTGAAATTCAACCACACACACATACAGACGCGTAGTGTTTGTGTTTAAGCGCTGTACTTGTCGTAGGATGTTAGTGTAGGCATACATGTGTAACCGAGATGAGAAGCGAAAAGAATTAACAGAAATAAAACGCAGGATGCATATGGTTGTCGGATAAAACAGTCCGTATCAGATTGCTGCGGGAAAGAATATAGTACCAGTGAAGAGGGTGCGTATAAACTTCCTCAAATGTCTTTAGGTGTTTGTATTGGTGAGTCAGCCTCCTTTCAGCCAAAAAATACTTGTGTGGATCGAGACTCATTAATAATTATGGAGATTGATCTGCATTTCTGTTCTGATTGAATATGTTCGAGGAATCGTCGTCGCTTCGTGCTGCCTTCCAATTTTCTTGTTACTTTGCTTCCACCACGCAGTGGAAACAAAGCCCTTCAGGATTACTAAAAGCCCCTGGATCACACCATATTGTTATGAATAGGCGCCCCTGTGTCGTGTGTTTAAAAATCTTCGGGAAAATTGTACTTTTGTCGTGTGAAAGAAAATGCCCTTTTACTTTTATAATGGCATACATTCTCAGTGATATAAGTGAACGTATTAGTCTTATATCATTAAGATGAGGGTAGAAAAAGAACCTTTGTACTTCCACATAAAGCTTAAATACTTCACATGACCTTGGTTTCGATGCTGCGCATCATCATCAGTTGAGGTACATGAAAAAGTTTTGGATCATCATGATGATAATTTAAGGATTAAAGTTTGCTTTCCTTAATTTTTGGTTCAGATGAAGATTTTCGGGGAGAATATTTCAAATTGGAAGAGTATATCGATCCATTAGTCGATTTAATTTAGATAAATATTCCAGAGTATACGTTGCGGTATCAAGCTAGAACTGTTCCGCCAGGCAGTGGAACTGTTCTATAATAACGAGAAATACAATTGAGTGTTGTCTTCAATAAGTTTTTATTTCTTCGAGACTTCTAGTTTTACATAGTTTTCAAGTAAGTCAATTATGTATTGAACATTATGTACAGGTATAAAAATTAATGAAATGTATATATTATTAGCGGAAGACTGCAAAGTTATTTTCCGCCCATATGTTTCTTATTTTCAACTCCTTATCCGCCTCTTTTTAATAGATTTTTCCCCTCTTCGAAGTTTTCCATTTGATCAAACATTTTTCTTTTATCACTTCCACGGTACGAAGCTGTTCCATTATGCCTTGTGGGACTGATTCAATTAAGATTTTTTATATCACGAGTGAAGTCGTCGCTCGAGGATGAAGTCATTGGGTCTGTCCATATCTACTCGTCGTACTGATGAAACAATATTGATCATGTCAGCATCGTTTGAAGTTATCAGTAGAGCTATCCTCACATTGCAGTTATCAACCCCAAGGTTGGGTTTCGAAAGAGAACACAGTAATTCTCAATATTTATTTTCGAAGATACACGTAATTCGAAATTTCACGGTTTTCTGTCCTGAGGGCTGACTGACCGATTTAGCGCCCTTAGGTAGGAAATGCGAGAATCTAACCGCAAAAATCATTCCCATAGAGCGGGGTTATAACATGGATCCCTAGAATTGAGGGTTCCAGTTAATTTTGTGCAGTAAAATTCTCACATTAGCATACACACCCGCGAGCGACACCATCAAAGTTATCGTTAGTCTATTTTCCTCATTTTCTGTAAATTTCTCTTCAATATATTTATTTGGGAATGGTGTGTAGCTTTAAAAATCACAATGCATAAAATTATTTTTACAATCTGCATGGCAGAATTCTTACGATGACGTTTGTTAAGTATAGAAAGTTGGCCAGTATTTGTTTCGATTGATTCCTTCTTGACACAACGTGTCAAAATATCCTCGTGTCCTGGTTTTTCGTTGACAACAAAAATTTATAATTACGATGCAAAAAATGACATTTAATAATTAATGCCAAGGTTTATGAGGTACTAATTGTGTTCCATTATTGTTTTTTTTAGTTTTGCAAGTGTCACAGTAAAATGTTTTGATGGGTGTTGCTGGAAATTCACGAGGGCCTTCTATATAGTCTCAGTGCATGGATATATTTGCATCATTATCCCTGATTCCGCGTCTTTTTTTTACCTCAGCTCATTATGGAAGTCATCCATACGTTTTTCATAATTGCCACATAAGATGCGTGGCTGTTAGCTTATATTAAGAAAACGTATAAGACCATTTATGTGATTACTAATGCTGGGTATCATTGCTGCGCCATATTTAGCCTTAGACGGGGTGTAACTCGCTGGATTGGATTACCTTCGGGTTCTGGTGCATCATCGGTTGAAGTATGTTGATCGGGTAGAGCCGACATATTCGCATATTTCCTCGGAATTGGATGGGGAGAAGAGACAACAGGGTAACCTTGAATTTCGATCTTAGCGATCTTAGTTTTGTCAAGTTAATATGACTCCGATGTTTTCATTTAGTCACATCGAATTACTCTGGTGTTCTCTGCCTTTCTTCAATTCTGTCTTGCCTGCTGTCTTCACGAATCAAGGAGCTCCGACCCTAATACCTACAACATACCCAATACCCTTCACTTTCCTCCCTTAGCAATTGTAACATACGAGAGGATATGTCTCGTGTATAGGGAATTTTCTCTGAACTTTTTCTAATTCCAAAACCCAACTTCTTTAAGGCTGACCTGCATATTCTTCTGATGTGTTTGGCAAAAAGAATTAGATAAAGTCCTGAGAAAATCCGCCAGATTCGTTAAAAATTGTTACAATTTGAACAAAAGTTTGACAGGTCTCTTTAAGGGCTTAGGCTGGGAGCCACTTGAGAAACGAAGAGAACAAGCGAGACTTAGACTTTAAGAAAGGTTTAGAACAAACGATTTTAACGATAACACTAAAGGAATTATAATGGCTCCACACTACTTTGGTAGATCAGACCACAAAGATAAAATAAGGGAGATAGACTCCAGTACAGATAGATACAAATACTCATTCTTTCCCCGAATAATAAGGAATCATAATAGTAGGAAACCGAAGTCACTGTAGAAATATTAAAAACATTGAATTTAAAATTCGGAACAAAATTAAACATTACAAAGGTATCAGGTATATTTTTAGGTGTATGTACGAGTATGTTAATTGATAGTTTGTGTGTTTACATGTGTGTGATGTAGGTCTAAGGGTTTTTGCATGAATGTGTACCATGTTTTGTTTGTGGACTGTATAAAATTGTGGCTTTTGCATGTGTTGTTTTCTTAATTACGGGTGGTGCTCAACGCCCCCCGCCACACGCCTTTGCGACGGCTTGCGGGGTATTAAGTAGATGTAGATGAACGGTTTAATGTCGATGTACCAAGTATTTTGATTTGTTCCGATTTGCTTAATTCGATCCCATCTATTTTATGATTTCCTTCTTGTTCTTCTATTCTCTTATTCCAAAACTTCAGTGTTCTACATTTTCCGACATTTGATTCTAATCCCCATTCCTCTACAGGTAATCTACAGGTTATGGTAGATTTTTGGATAGACACAACTACCAAATAAATATTTTGTGACGCCTGACAAAACACAATCCAGTAACCTACTCTACATCTATTCCCTAATATATGGTCTAAAATGCTGGGGAGTTGACTTTGTATTAGGACATAGTATTGTGCCCTAATATTTTGGAGATTTCCTGACCGATTTTGTTGAAGGTATTTGCTTTGTTTACGCTGTGTGTGATAATTTCGCCGTTATAAATCTTTGAATAATGTACATTTGGACGTTTCCCTGGTATTTCGCTGGGGTAAGACTAAAGTGATTTAAGGCTATTCATTAAGTATTCGCATAACATTTTGGTTTTAAAGGTACTTAAGGCTCTGCTCATAATATTTGTTTATTTTTGCTGGGCGTTCAACGTGTATATCTTATTAACTTCTAATTGGAAATTTGAGATTGCTTTTTAAAATATTTTTAAATTTAAAGTGAATTTTTCCCCGTCTCCTTAACGCCGCTCTGAATTCTCTGTTGTGCTATTAAGGTTCCTTGTTGTCCCATTTGTTTTATATGAAATGGAATTTACTTATCCCTTCACGTATAATATTTACATATATGTTCCAAGCGTTTCTGTGATGTTGCTGAGAGTTTCCCCAACTAGATTATTGGAGTTTGCGTCTTATTATCTCCCGAGCCCATTAAGATTCCGTTAATTGAATACGAGCTGTACTTTTCCCTCTTCCTCAATCTATTATGTTAACTTAATTTTCATTTCCACAGATATAGCTTTGCGGTCGCTCAGTCTTGTCCACTTTCGTAATAGTCTCTAGTCGCAAATATGTCCAGTATTCTGTTGCTTCGTGTCGACTTGTTAGCTACTTGTATTCGAGAAGAATTTTACGAAAAGATTCAGTATCTTTGGATTGTATGGAGTGTTTTTGCTGGTTTTCCTACGCAATTGTGGCCCGTATTAATTGTTGGCAGATTAAGTCGCCGGAGACTACAAATATCCTTTTTCTATATTCGGCCAAGAGTTTGATGTATGGTTGTTGAACTTGAAGAGAAAATACTAGATTAAGGGAGTCTGTAGAATGGACATTTCAATTCTTAGGCCTTTGTGATTATAATCCTTGACGTCACGGCGAACACTTTCTATATCGTTGTTGTCGCATTCATGTCGATAGATGTGTGATAGAATTGTGAGCTAACTGCATTTAATACTTCTGCATTAGGTCTGTCTTTTCTGGAGGTGATGGAAAAACCTCTTTGACTGTCCACTGTCACTTACTGTCCAAAACCACTGTCATCTCTGGGCCACCTTTCCGGTCCTACGACGATATCTGTAGACGAATACATCGAAGTGTTCTATATTTTAGATTGTGAATTTAGTTAATTTTATCGAGTTCTTACCAAACGTTATCGCAACCAAGAGAAAAGCTTTCGGAATTGTTAATTTACTTAGTAATTAAAATTGAGCGTGGGTTCATACATTCATGGTTGATGTTAGTATTGCTGGATGGGCTAAAAAAATTATAACAAGCGCCTAAATATTATAATATGATGAAATTAGCTTAGTTTACTAAGAAGTTCCGTTTCGTTATCGGTTTTTCCACAAACAAATGAGTTGATTTGCAATTAAATTGCAATAATTACTATTTGTTTTTTTCCCACCTACGAGAGTCGCTCGAGGGGGTAACACGATCTTGGACGAACCCGAATATCATACGTCCGAATCTCACTCACCTTTCTCCCGTGGAGGTTTGTTCTATTGGCCTATTGTCGTTTTATTTGCCAGAGCCGAGTGGACGCTGGCCCGCACATCTTGCGAGTCGAGCGACTGATTCCCTTCCCTGCGAACTAACAGGCACAATCACATGAGGCCTCGGGAGGGCCGAGTTATTCTTCGGTTCCCATTGCAGCAGGAAAGCGCGACGCTCAAGGATAATTATTCTGCGTGGAAATGCTAATTAGAGTCAACTTTGGTGTTTTCCGTTTACCCTTCCTCGAATAAAGGTGTATTCACGAAAAGTTCATTCATATTCACCAGGGATCATCATTGTTCTCAAAATTGATGCATTATGTATAATGTCTTTTTTTCAGTTTATTTTGTATAAATTGTCTTGGACCTTGCCTTATATAGAATCTTTCCCCTCCGTGTTCGACGAATAAATTCACAAAAATAGAGTTTTGGTTTGATATGTTGTTTGGAAGAGTTTTTTTGGTGGTTCGCTGAGCACCTTATGGCACGTTAACCAAGTAATCGATGCTAGGAAAGACAGCTTCTTTCCTTGTGCCACCTTAATATCCCTGCTAGATATTCTGCGTGAAAAATCAGGTGGCTTGGGTGACTTGACTGATGGTGTCTGGAGTTGTTTGCACGAGGTAAAAACACTTTCTCCCGTTGAATACTTGAATACTATTCGGTGCAGGAACACATTCTTCCTTGCGTGCTTCCGGACTTGACCTGACTTCAGCTGTGCAACAAATCCGTCTGGATACATATGTTAATTCATTCGAGGTCATGCGTTTGTCTTTTAGGCACCGAGCTTTTCTTTTTCGAGGGAGTGAGGAAGGGTTTGAGGGGGGGTTTAAAGAGGACCACGGTGTCATTTTAAGTTAAGGTTGCTTCAGGTTTTGACGTCGTTTGATCCCTCAGTTCAGAAGGTAATGGCCTCGGGGGGAGACCTTGTCCGCCCGCGCGACCTCTGCGGGCGACCCAGATATATCCATCCTCCTTCGAGGAGAAAAAAAGGTATCGCCGAAGGCAAACGCCGAGCTGTTATGGAGGTCACGGAGCCGCATAGTTACGCTTTGTGCACAAGAGGGACCGGGCGGATTTCGGGAGGCGGGGGAATTCGTCTGTTGTTACGCAGGAATGTTCGTCTAGTGTTCGGGGCATCCCGATCAGGCGATGCGGAGTGGAGTTGCATTTTTACAGCCTCCGCCCACGCCGGTGCGAGGGCGTTGGAAGTGCTTGGAAGCGTTGAAGTTGGGGGGAGGGGGAGGAGAGGGGAGGGGTGTGGAAAGGAGAGGGAGAATGAATGCCCTCTCTCGAGTGCGGAAGTGGAACACTTTTTACACCCCGATTTCACTCGAGATATTTTACATCGTGAGTAAACGAAATTCTTGCAATCTTCAAATGCTGGGCGTACTCGCGCGCCAAGCATTTTCTTCGGTTGGGCTCGGCCTTTTGCTCTTTGCGTAGCTGTGGACGTCATACGCTTCTTTCTTACTCGAGGGGAACCCTCCCACCGATCGGTGAGGAGAAGTTTCACGGAGAGAGAGAGAGAGAGGAGTTTTATCGTTTATTCTTTGTTACGATAGTTTTTCTTTATATATTTGTATAAATAGCGGTACACTGCGGATGGTGTAGATAAAGAACAGAGAACATCTGCACGTGGTTGGTGCTAAGGAAAATGGCAAACGTTGAATTTGCCATTGAAAGTAAATTGGTGGGAAATCAGTTGTGGTATTCGGTTCATATGCCAAAACAATGATCGGTAATTCTCGCATGGGTATGATGTCGGCTGGGATTATGAATCATTCGGGTGTCACTTTTGTATTCCATTAATCGCTTCCATTGGCAATTTCTTCTGCTGTGGCATGCTCGACCCGTTCAAATATTATTTGCTATTCCGCAGGAAATGATTTTAAAGGTTGTATCTGGTGAAGATAAGCGTTTAGATTAGATCCTCCTCTGCTGTCATGCTGTTTCCTAAGAAATAGATTCTAAATACGGCTTGCACCTTGGAATGATAATTTCCCAGTCCATTGGGTTGTCTGATGGATGAATCATAGTGATCCAACTCACAAAGCCAACAGTTACAGAATCGGTCGAATTTCTTTCCCTCGGGGGAGCTTCTGAATCGTCGAATCATTCCATAGCTTTGTAAATCATGAGGCACTTGGCCTTAATCATAATTTGAATAAGGTTTTGGAAGAATCCCTCGAGTTCCCTGTAATTACTTGCCTAAAATGATGACGACTTGAAATACAATTAGAAATCTGAGGAAATAATTGACACATACGTCGAAGTGATTGCCATAATGATATGCTCCGGTATGTTCGTCATAAGAATATATGCTAGTGATTAAAGTTTCGTCTCATCATTACTTTAAACCATTAAAAATTAAATCAAAAATCATTACTTTAAACCATTTTGCACGGATTTGGAAATGTTAAGTCCAACGACAGTCCTTTATGATATTCTCGTCTGAGATAATTTGATTAGTCGACAAATATCCTGACATGCATTCCTTCACAATGTTAGTATCGCTGAGAACATTTTTTTGGACAAATCGATAGCTAATATTACACATTTCGGATCCGTTCCATTATTGTCATTTGAGAATAGTTCTCAGTAGAGGGAGATCAAATGGGGTTCGTACTCTCACTCAATGCCAAGTCCATCTAATCATTTACTAAAATCACAAGGCAGGTAATCTATCTCTTAACGATAATGATCTTGAAAAAACGTGACGAAGAACTAAGACTCGTCACTCATTCAACCATGGTGTTTTTTATTCTTAGCGAATGGACTTTGGATCAATATACCTTTAGTTATTCAATCGCAAAATAGCATATTTGTATTTTAAATCAACGTACGATATATCTTGTATGTTTTATGAGTAATTAAATCTAATTATCAGTTATTACTCCTTTTGGAAACTTAACTTCAAAATAAAGGTTGCTTACATTGAAATCGCCATTGCTGGTATGGATGAGTTCATTGTGTTCCTTAGAATATATTTGAGCGAATGTGCTGGAGGAGCGTGTTATACCTTTTTTATGGTAGCCCACCGTTTAGGATAGGTTAACACGAGCACAGATTAACTACCGCTCCATTTCTAAACCTCCCCTAATAAAACATAACTGACACCCTACGCCAGAATAAATCCTCCTTCCATTCCGCATACTTTCTACCTCACTTAGTTCCGTCCCGACATGTCCTTTCTTTTCCTCCACCTACCTCTCCTGCCCAACTTTCTCCCTTCTATCACAGTTTTGTTTTCCACCTACTTGCAGAAAAAATAATCTCATCTGCTGAGCGCCAACGACACATAACGACTTTCCTCGTCTTTCCCTTAAAGCTTTTGCTGTTATTCTGTTCTTGTTTCGATGCAACGTACAAACTTAAACATTACTGCCACTGTCATCACGTTAAACTGCGGTTTCTGATGCTATTGCTCGATTTATTTACCGTTTATACTATTTAAATATTAATTGTGGCCACATTACGCGCACGTAAATTGCTTGCAGTTGTCTTGAAAGTCGGCTGCTCCTTTTCAAGGGACTGAGGGACCTTGGATACCAAAATTACTGGATTGCATTTCATTATCCAATATTTGCTAAAAATATTTATTGAAGATGAAGGAAAAACTTTTTGCTTAAAACAATTCTTGATTGTGCTTTCTATGCACCTGTAAGGATTGCAATTGACTTAAATTTATTTTTTCGCATCTTGCGCTTAGCGGATACTCATTCATCATTCGTTTGGTATCTTAGCATTCAAATTACGACAGATCAATATTGAAAATCAGCTTAACCGGGAAATTAATGATAATGGTATCCGATTTGAAGTGAGGAAAACGAATTCGGTGAAGTTATGATATTTTTTTACGTAACTCCGTTTATTAGCAATGCTGGAGGCTATGAAAATATGAGATAAATTTATCTTAGTATATTTTAGTAAATACATTTATACTCATCGTTTAACATTAAACGTGTAATGTGAAATTTGTTTTGTTCAGTTGGCAATTCGCTAATTTAGAACAATCATTTTTAACGTTATCAAATACTCTTTATCTGATGATGCCAGTTCCCAACATACGAGTATAGTTGTACATTTAGATCACTGATATCATACTAGAACGAGCGTATGTGGTTTAGCCTTAGTGGTTACGGATTTTTTAGTCTGATAAATATGTTGTAAATTTCACTATTGAGTTAATTTTGCATGAAATTTTCCTTGCTGATAAACTTTCTGCTTGAGAGAACTAATTTAATCTGCCTTCAACAAACCGTCATGAAAGGAGGACAGAGTTGAGAGGGGTTGTCATTGGCTAATAATTGGAATTATTTCAAACCTTCTTGTTTTTGGAAACAAGCATAGAGGCCCGAGAGTCCATCTGGGTTTAGTAAAATAAATGCCTTATGCACGGTCTCAGTACGTTGAGGCGAGTAGCACGCATGTCTTCAGATACGCGAGGGTCTGTAGACACCAGTGTTCCTAATAACGAATGGGTTGACCGCAGTTTACGAGAGGAATCTGCAGAGAGGCATATACATATTTGTTTGAAGACAGGAGGCAATTGAGAGAAAAAGAGAAAATTAGTGTGGTGATAAACACCCGTCTGAAAGGAGGCCAAATCGCCGTTAAGTAGGCTAAGAGGAGTGGAGAAAAAGCCAGGGAAATGGACACGCGGGCACCCACGGTCAGTCGGTGCCTGATTTTTCCGTGTTCTTGCGACGCCTGAGTCATTCGACCGTGAATTTTGGTTAGAAGTTATTGGCGTTGAGCGCTCGCGTTCACATCGTCATATTTTTACCTTCAATTGCTTTCTTGCTGCCCCAAACATTTCCGTCATACCCTGGCCAATAGATGCGCGAACTGAGGCCATTAAGAACTTTATTTTGCAAAATTTAGTCCACATCGGTTTTGTCCCCTTCAGAGTACTCTCCATTCGTTACTATGGACTTATTCCATTCTTCTTTTCCACTGTTTAAAGCACCCTTGGAATTCCTCGGCAGTTACGCTTTTTAGTTTTCTGGTCGTTTCTTGCTTTATTGTGTCCACATCTTCCCAGTGATGTCCCTTCATCATATATTTGCATTTTGGGAATAGGAAAAAGTCACTGGGGGCAAGGTCTGACGAATGAGGAGGATGATGAAGGATGGTGATTGAATGTTTTACCAGACACTGGCGAACAATCAATGCTGAATGTGCAGGTGCATTGTGATGATGAAGGATCCATCCATCGCCTTGAGTCACATTTGGTTAAAACAGTGTGCACTGTTGATTTTCCTAAATTTTCCTGTTAATCAGCTATCATTCGGACGGTTTTTCGACGATCGGTAAGGACAAGGGACCGCACACAATCAATGTTGTCGTCAACACAGGAATGTCGTCAGCACAGGTGGCTGAAGGTCGTCCCGGCCTTGCATCATCCGTGGCGTGTTGTCGGCCATCTTTAAAACGCTTAATTCACTGGAAAACGGTTATTTTCTTAAGAGCATTATCACTGAAAACAGCTGTCATCATTTCAGTAATTTCTTGATAACGTTTACCCCACTATAACAAAAACCTGATGTTGATTCGTTACTCCGCGAGTTCTTCAATTTCCATTTTCAACAAACAGTAAAAACAAGGACAATAGAAGCAACATAAATGGCACCATACGCGCAGCTTGACGATCCGCCAAGTACAGACGGCTCATTGGGTCTCAGGCAACTAGCGCCGCTAGTGGGCGGGGCTATAGTCCGCGTCATGGCCGCCAGATTGCACCAGTTGGCGCACTTATTGCACAAACCACGTGTCTTTGTCCATCCAGTGCAGAGAAGATTATCTCTTGTTTAATATGTCACTCTCTTTCGAAGTGTTTTCACGGTGAGTGATCAAGGCAACGGGTGCTCGAAACTGCTTACTTCTTTATTTTCATGATGATCGTTTACAAATGGGAAGGCTAATAATGTAAATTACTTGTTTACGGAAATAATTCTTTTTGAATTGCTTTGAGTGTTTTGGATAACCAAGCGTTAAACGCTTTGTCTATTATGCTATTTATTCTTTTCAAGTTCATGTCTAAAGAAGATTTTCCGTTTCGCAACACATTTTAATATAAGCATGTTAATCTAAACCCACCTAACCTCACATTTGGCATCGATTCATCCAAATATTGGGATCGCGAACACTCATCTGCTGGTAAACGAATCTAATAGTGCAAAATCATTGACGTAGGCATGTTTATTTAAAACGTTGTCCTACTCCAGTAATCTCGATATTAGGTTGTTTTCATTTTTATTAATTCAACCTGCTTCTGTTTAAAATAAAATCAGTTGACCTTCTAGTATAATAGTGCTGTGATATTTAACGGTTTCCGGAAACAATTTCCGCGTCCATGGACTGCTAACGACCGTGACTCGAAGTTTGAGAGCTTTATTGGACAGTGAGGAAGGGAACAAATATCATTGCATTGTTTGTATCGTGCTGATTTTTCGTTTCGTCTGTTGTGCTCAGCCTATTGTTCCCATATTTCCGTTATGCTTTTGATATCTTCGTGTTTGGGCGGAAATAAAAACCTTGCTATCTTCCCCGGCGAACCACAAACTAATGTAAGCCAACGGAAGACGTCAGCCAATCGGTTAGTCATTGGAATTGAGCTTCCTTAGTCGTCCAATAGGTCTTTAAGAAGAAGCGCATATCTTCATATGCTAATATTGAAGTTAGGCGATTCTTGGCAGATAAGATCATTCTCGGGCCGCCTCCTTAATTTACCTCCTTCATTTTATTTTCCTATCTTTTATTTACTTCGTTAACTATTCCCTTCCCATCATCTGGCATTTTTATTCGTTTCACTTCATAGGGTTCTTGGGAAACGTTAATATTTATGTTATATCGAACAGATACAGGGTGCGTTCAAAAGGTAATGCAATTATTTTTCAAAAGTAATTTATTGAACAGATTTGCACAAACACTTAAAATTCTTCAAATTGCTGTCCTCGGGCCTCTACACATTTATTCCAGCGACCCTGCCATGACCGGTACGCGCTTTGGAAGGCGTCTTCGGGGACCTCTTAGGGCAATAAACTTCTTATGGACCAGTCCTTACTGTCGAAAAAGGCAATGAGCATTGTTTTCACTTTTGATTTGCTCATTCTTGCCCTTTTGGGCTTGGAGGTATGGTCGGTATGCCACTCAGAGCTTTGGCGTTTTGTTGCTGGGTCGTATTCAAAAACCCAGGCTTCATCAGGTTTATTTTTAATACGTTTTAAAAGTTCACTTGAAATTTCCTCTCGGTTGGTCTTTCGTGACACGGTCGGCGCGCAGAGGTTTACATAACTGACATCCTACCGCTTCCGCAGCTTGGAGAGCATTGGGGCTGGTTTCTCGGCAAAGTTTAGCGCCCCCCCCCACCTAATCCAGGTGGTTTGATCACACTCCGACCAATAGGAGGGGCGCGGTAAATTCAATTGCATTAATTTTGGAACGCACACTGTATCTGTTCCGGAGGTTGAAAAAATGACAGCACTTGGGACGATGCGTGATTCCAACTTTTACTTCTTCTTTTCCTGCTAGATGGCGATGTGGAATGTAATAAATATCACTATTGCCTCCAGCGATTGCTCTCCAGATTTCATTTCTCCTGATACATGCAATACAGCAGTGGGATGCAGGCGTCCAAGAACATCCAACTGTTTAATACCTCCAACTATTGTTATTGATTACTGCACGATATTCTCCGAGCGGGTAGGCTGGGTGAGCAGTGTACTCGGCTGCCACCCTAAAGGTATCGGGTTCGAGTTCGGGCATAGGTGTTTGTATTGTAAGCGGTTAAATATAATATGTTTGTGAGGGTGAATCATATTAAAAATATTGGTTGTTCATCCAGGTTTAAGACACACTGATCGCTGTGCAATGTGTGTGCAAGTATTATTGCTTGTGGTGGAAGGTGTGCAAGTTCATAGCCAATAATTCCTGTGCAGAAGTTTTTATGTCATTGATCAGCAACCTCAGGTAACATTAGTATACACACAAATGGTTTTGAAAACCTTTTAGACGCAGAAGTTCCGTGACATAGTCCGAACCGTTTGGCATTTCTGATTCACAAGCCATTTTGTTCTCGCTAGCATCACTAATGTTATACCTGCATTTCATTTTGGTTGCATTATTCGTTCAATTAACATCGACCTGAAAAATACCGAGTCAGCTTTTATGAACTGATGCCGTAGCAGCGCTAGGCGAGTCGCAATTTCGAAAGTAGCCGTCTCAGCTTTTCGGTAGGGTTATTGAAATTTCCGAAAAAGGCGAAAGGAAGTCGATGTTATCGCCATTTTAAGTTTAAAAGGCCAACGTTGAAAGAGTCTAGAGAGCGGAAAGGGAATATGTTGGTTGCAAAAAGGAATCGATCAAAATGCCATTGCAGATCGAATATGGAAAACATCTTCGTATATTTTTCGTATTTATATGCAGACTGAATCCTGAATGCCTATTTTGCCTTTATTACCCAGCCACGACGTTGGGAATAGTGGGTACTTCGTGTTGTTTGGTTTGCTGTGTGTTTAAGAAAATTCAGACCTTAAAAAAGTTACATTTGTATTTTTTTTCGAATGGCCTCCAGTAAACGTTTGCATATGCTAATGCGAAACAGAAGAATATATTAAGTATCGCGTAGGTGCAAATTGAATAGTTTCAAGCGTGATGTGGTGGAATTCGAACATAATAAAGAAAAGATAGTAACAATTTTCCACTAAATATACCTAGTCTCAAATTGTTATTATATGTTTTTTATTATTCCATAGGTGCTGTTTGATGCCTCCACCGCAGTTCGCTTTGCAAACTGATTGTCATTGTGAACGGAAATGCATATTTGTATTTTGTCATATTTGTATCTAAAGTCGATTTATTTGTTAAAAAGTTTATCAAACGTTTCATTGCGCAGTGATAGTCAAACATTGAACCTTTTCGTGAAGGCATTTAAAAATGAAGATAACATATTGCTAAGCCTCGACGATTGACAAAAAGATATATTGTGATTACTCGTAATCGATTTTCCCGGTTTAAACGGTGCAATTTGACCTGGGCCGCAGAGGTACCAACTGCTAGCGTTTGCAGATTGTAGGAACTACATTAATGATGGCTACTACGCTATTCGAAATCCTCAGTTGTTTCGATTGTGCTCTTGGTCTCTTCGATTTGCACCCTCAGCATTGTTTTCACGTGCTGCGTTAATTTGAGGGCCGCGCATTGTCGCAACTCTTTAAATCCTTGGATGCAGAGCTGCTAGTATGCACGTGGGTGAGCTTTTCCAATTTCCGTGTTTTTCACTTGGAGTGAATAATTAATGCTGAGCTCCCTCCGTCGCCCCTCCGGCCCGCCTTCCATAAGAGCGCCGACGGGAGGATGGACATCGGCGGGCAGCCGACTGACGCGGCCGGATGATGCTCGTTTTCTCTCGACACCCACGGCAGTCCCACCAAGGGATGCGTGCCAAAAAACTCCCGGCTCCCTCCTCCCTCGAGAAAGAGTTGTCGTGCACACATTAATAATCTCTGACCTCTTGTGTCAAAAGAAACCACAGTAGAATTCTGTGGCAAGGTGCGTGTGGGTTTGCGGCATTTAGTAGAATGAAAATACTCCGAATATTATTGGCAGAGAGACATCCTGAAAAAAACTAGGGGGAGATGGTTGGGATTCTTAGATGGAAATATTACTGTACACCAGCACCAAGCTAACCGAAATTGGTCATTGGATGCTGAAGGACGAATCACTCTCCAATGTGCACTTGAAATAATGCTGACGAAAAAGGACGTTTCTCCCATTCCCAGAGTAATACAAGAGACCATCTGGACAGAATTTCAATCAACGAATTCACCAGTCGCGAATTTGAACAGTCATAGCTCGCCTATTAGCCTTTGGAAGACTGATATAGTGTTGGTACGTTTAGTGCCATATGCATGGAAAAAAATTGGCTCCACCTTTGACACATATAATGGATTCATTTAGTAGTAGCTCCACAATAATTTAAAGTACTTGGTGACAGGAAATGACATGTCAGAATTTACATACCAGAAGTGCGAGGGTAGGCTGAAAACTAATGCTCACATGCTTGTAGACCACAAACAAAATGACCTTCAGAAGCACTCCTAGTGGCATGTGGAAGTAACATTTCCCCTCAACACGCATGCACAGGTTTGAGGTCGTTACATTCATCCAGTGTAATCTGAGAAGCGGAAGTATAGAGACGTGTTCTAGGGATATGTCAACGCGAGTTCGATGGTGGATTAGTTTTCAGTGTGTGCATTAGTTTTCAGCCTACCCTCGTACCTTGGAAGAGGACGCACACACTACGTCATGGCCAAAGTATACTTAATTGTTCGTGTTAAATTTCAGGGAAAGGTTAAGTTTAATTAATTTTGGTGCCCAGTCTCGGGGGCAGCGTTTTACATTAATCTGGAATAGTCCTCGTATATTTCGAGTCACGTAAATGTGCGATTTGAACCATCGGTGAATCGTGATTCATATATGTTTACCTGGATGTTCTTGGAATTTTAACAAAGATAATTTCAGGAAAACAAATGAGGAAGCACTAGGGAAGGTGGGCGAGGAGAGGGGTTTGTTGAGAGAAATCTTATGGAGGCAGGAAAAATGGATGAAAGGCGTATTGAGCGGCAGTGGGATGTTGAAAAAGGTAATAGAGGGGAGAATGTTAGGGAAACGAGGAAAGGGCAGGACCAAGATAGATAGATATATAAAGGATAGGGATGTTGGACGGGATGAAGGGAGGAAGGAAGTACACAGAGATGAAGAGGGACCTGATGTAGAGGAGGTTGCTCGATTACGTTTTGTTTGGAGTCAAAAGAAATTTTTTTTATCGTTGTGTCCATCCAAAAACCTACCTTAACCGGTAGATTATAATAATAAAATTTCGCCTAGGGTTGGATCAACCTTACACGTAACATTGCTGTCCTCTGATTCACCCAATATTAAACTTTAGGCATCACAACTCTAAAACATCCCCCCCTCCCCCGAGTATCCTGTATGTAAGCTTTTTGGAGAAATGTTTAAATTACACCACATTTTAAGAAAGTAAGAACAATTAGTAAGTGCGAGAGTGGAAAGGAAGCATGCGACACTGGTAAAACAGGAGCAAGCGAAGAACACATTTTAAATGTTCTCCGACTATCGACCGCTGACAATTCTGCAAGGAAATGGGCGCACGAGTGAGCGGTTCCCAGGGAATTGTGTCACCAGCGTATCCCGTAGGAATCGATTACTTATGAAGTGAAGAAAGTGTGCTTTATCATTTCTCTTGTGGTTCCTATTGCTCGCGACAGCGGTTTTGACAACGTCGAACGTTGTTATTAGGCGAATGCGTTTACAATCTTTTGTTTGAAAGACGAAATAACCAATGCAGCAAACTTAATTGGCACTAGGTTTGTTATCGGAAGGGTGGGGGGTGAATAAAATCAAGTTGTAACCTTACAGCGTGCGAAAAAGGTGGCAACATAGGGTAAAAATTGAAAATCACAAAGGGTGTGTTTGGGATTGACACGGGCGTAGGTACGCGGCAGAAGGGATTCCTCGATTTGACGGGTAAATTGTAAAAAAAACAACCAAGAAATTAAAAAGGTTTTTATTCCTGAAAACTACATCCAATGTCAATTTTTTCATTTGGTTTTTAAAATTATTTCCTCCGAGTGACGAGCTTGGTGAGCGATGCACACGTTTAGTAGTTCAAAAAGTTTTCGAAAACTCTTCTCAGCATATCTTGCGTTATTCCAGCGATGATAACTGTAATTGCTTCCTTAAGAACTTCCAAGGTCCTTGATGAAAATTTGTTAACCTCAGCTTTGAGATATTCCCAAAGAAAAAAATCTCATGGGCTTCAATGCGGGGAACGAGGGGTCCATGGAACATCCCCTCGTAAGGAGATCAGGCGGCCGGGAAATTGTTCGTGCAGGATTCGGTGTGGACGACGGGTGGTATGAGCCGTGGCACCATCCTGTTGAAACCAAAAGGCTACTGTGTCATATTACCTACCACACTCTTCCGTTTCGGGGAGTAAAAAGTTCTCCAGCATCTCACAATAGCGCACAGAGTTTACAGTAACAGTTGAACCTCGACATTCGAAAAGGTATGGCCAAATAATGTCTATGGAGGACACAGCGCACCCACTGTCACTTTGGGGCTATGAAGAGGTCTTGGGTGAAGTTCGCGAGTGTTGTCAGTCGCCCAGTAACGAAAATTTTGCTTATTTACTGAGCCGGAGAGGTGAAAATACGCTTAACGCTGGACCACTGCCCTCTCTACGTCGCCACCACACTATCATTGTTCTTAAAGAACGTTTCTAAGACAAGTCTCGATGCTCATCAGACCTCAGCAGGGTAACGCTAAAAATGGCGTCGTCCCCAGCTAACGCCACTACTCTCACTCCGCTAATTTACCTGCGCGCTCTTCAGTAATTTTTTGAAACTGGGGAGTCAATTCTGCTCCACCCTATACGTTCGTTTAACGTTTACAGTCTAGGGCCCCAAAATTTTAACCTTGCCACTCAATACGAGATGAGCTGTACCATCAACCACCTTCGAACCGAACTTTGGTCGGAGAACTATGGTTCTGTATTATTATCACTCGCGTAAGGTGGGGAGGGTGGGGTGAGACCCCTCTTGAAATACATCAGTGTACCGATGGGCGAGTATCGAAGGGTGGGAGAGAGGGGGGTGGGTGTCCCATTTGGCGTCGGGGCGAGAAAGACTCATCCGTGGAAGAAGGGTAAAAGTTTGAGGGGTAGTAATGTTGCCGTGGGAAGCGCATAAAACTATTGCTAACCATTTCAAATGACGCATTATTCTTTATTTTTTAAATTTATGTATGCGCTCTGCAAGCCATCGCTAGGGCGTGTGGCAGGGGGGTAATTGACATTAAAATTGACAACGCATAGAGTAATCTTGAGTACTTCTTTTTTATTTTGTGCTATTGCCATTCTTAATAAAAATTGCCAATTTTTACTAAGAATGATATGCCACCATATCACGCCTGAAACGTCTCTTTTTATTGCCATTCTTGTTGTCTTTCCTTTAAATGCGTACGTACTCTCCGCGTGCTTCCTCCTCCCCGTTTGAGTAATTTTCTCCCATTCACGTTCTCGTACCGACTTAACCTCGTCGCTCGATATCTCCGAATTGGTTAGTCAGGTTTTGTTCTGTGAGAGAAATTAGATTTTTTTAGATCAGATTAATTTTGTCCCCCTTAACCTTTCAATCCAGGTTTTTTTCCTCTCGGGAGCGTGAAATTTGCCGTCGTTTAGCAGCAATGATTTGGAGGGGTGGATGTCATTTATTTGCTATTGTTAGTGATCCCTTTCGGAAAAATTTGTGTAATAGCCACCTTTGATTGCCTTTATTGAATAATTTGTATAATTGTGTTAGCCACCTTTGATACCGTTAATTTTAAATGCGATTCCTCAATTCGTTTTAGATTCTGATGTAGAGATCATGAAATACTTAAGTGTAGGTGCTGACTTGTTGGGTTGGGGCTGAAATTTTAAACCGAAGTTGAATCATGATTTTCAGTGATGATTTCAAGTGATTTGAGATGTAGTGATTTCTACATTTTCTTTTGCCTTATTCTCTTAATAATTGCACGTAATTGCAATTCGTTTGTGGCACGTTTTTCGAAACAGTTTACTATACTGCCACTACGTCTGCATACACCTCGTTTGTTTGTATGCGTAGGTATCTCTGTACGTATCGTCTTTTCTGTATTTTCCTCTTCCGTTCTCTCTGCGGAAATCATTATGCACGCGTGGTGCATATACCATGGGTTTCAGGGTTGTTTTTTAGCACGAGTCTTATTTTCTCGTTGTATTGTTCCGAAATACCATTATTGTGTTTTTTTTTGTTAATCTGTGGTTGTCTCGTCTCAAAAAAAACCATTAACGAACTTTTTCTCAGCATAAAAATTTTCGCTGGTCACGGGAATCGAGACTGGCGATCTTCGGCTCCGCAGGCAGACACGTTACCTCTGATCTACCCTCGCTCAATTTGTGTGTGTGGGTGTGTGTGTATATATATTATTATTAGGTAATCTACCGTTAAAGGTAGGTTTTTGGATGGACACAACTATCAAATAAACATTTTGTGACTCCCCACCTATCAAACTAATCTATATCAGGTCCCTCTTCATCTCGGTGTACTTCTTTCCTCCCTTCATCCCGTCCAACATCCCTATCCTGTTCTTGCCCTTACCTCGCTTGCCCAACATTCTCCCCTCTATTACCCTCTTCAACATTCCACTACCGCTCAATACGCCTTTCATCCATTTTTCCTGCCTCCATAGGATTTCTCTCAACAAACCCCTCTCCTCACCCACCATTTCTAGTACTTCCTCATTTGTTTTCCTTTCGGTCCATTTCACCTTCTCCATTCTTCTCCACACCCACATTTCAAAAGCCTCCAATCTACGTCTATCCTCCTGCTTCAGTGACCACGTTTCCGCGCCGTACATAGCTACGCTCCATATCAGAGTTTTTACGAGTCTTGTCTTAACATCCCTACTCAACGTCCCCGTCATCAACTCCCTCCTCCTTGAGAAAGCCTCCTTGCCTAGCGCAATTCTTCTCCTTACGTCCCTACCACTTTGACCGTATTGGTCCAAAACACTTCCGAGATATGTAAACTGCTCTACCTGCTCTATTCTTTCCCCGCCTATTTTAATAATTAGCTTAGCCTTTTTCTTTACTGGGAAATCGCATAACCTTTGTTTTATTAATATTGATTCTCATCCCATATTTATCGCACTGAACCTCCAATTCACTCAGCAATGCTTGCAACCCCTTGGCTGACTGAGCAACTAATGCTTGGTCATCAGCAAACCTAACCGATTTTACGAATGTGCATATATATATATACATATATGTACATATATATATATATATTATTCTCACACATAGAAATAGATATATAAGGAAAGGGGATAGGAAAACACATAAAGGACAAACACAGGAAAGGCGGGGAAGGCGGATTTGAGCAGGTGACAAATGTAAAAATATTTCCTTATCCGGGAAATATTTTTACATTTGTGACCTGCTCAAATCCGCCTTCCCCACATTTCCTGTGTTTGTCCTTTATGTGTTTTCCTATCCCCCTTCCTTATATATCTATTTCTATGTGTGAGAATAATATTTGTTCGCCGTATGGCGGGATTTTCGTGTTTGCATGTATATATATATATATATATATATATATACAGAAGACTCAGAAGAAGGCGAAAGTAGTTAGAATAGGAACCTGGAACGTCAGGACAATGTTGAGGAGAGGCAAATTAGAAAATATTAAGCGAGAGATGGAAAGAGGTAACATAGATGTTTTAGGCCTCTGCGAGGTGAGATGGAAGGAAAGCGGGGATTACTGGAGTGACAATTATAGAGTAATATACAGCGGCGGGGATGAGAGCCAACGAGGGGTTGCCGTAATTTTAAATAAAGGGGTAGGAAGAAGCGTAGTCAACATAGAGCAAGCGACAGATAGAATTTTACTCGTAGAGATTAAAGCAGAGCCGACGAACTTGGTCATTATTCAGGTATACATGCCACCGAGCAACCACAAGGAGGAAGAAGTCGATAGGATGTATGATGAGTTAGAGGATATCATCGCGAGTGTTCCTGCGGGGAAACATTTGATAGTGATGGGGGATTGGAATGCGACGGTAGGCGAAGGAAGAGATGGTGGTGAGGTGGGGGACTATGGGTTAGGCACGAGGAATGAACGCGGGGAGAAAGCAATTGAATTCTGCAGGAGACAGGGGTTAGTCATCACTAACACATGGTTTAGACACCACAAAAGGCGTAGGTATACATGGAAAATGCCAGGTGACTCAGAAAGGTATCAGTTAGATTATATTATGGTTAGGCACAGGTTTAGGAACAGTGTGATAAATTCGCACAGTTTCCCAGGAGCGGATGCGGACTCTGACCACAATTTAGTTGTTATGAAATGTAATGTTCGTTTCAAGAAGATAAAGCAAGGGCGGCGGGTTAAAAAATGGAATTTAGAAGCAGTAAATGAATTAACGAGGAAGGAGTATCAGGAGGCTGTAGAGAAAATGATGGATGACGGTAAAGAACTGAGTGCTATCGAAGAAAAATGGGGATGTATCAAGAAAGGGATATTGGAAGCCGCTAAAGACACTATAGGAACCGTTAACGGGAAAAGGATAAGGAAACCATGGGTAACGGATGAGATGATTGCGAAGATGGATGAGAGAAGAAGATGGAAAAATGTAAACACAGAGTTAGGCAAAATGAAGTACAAAGAGTTAAACAATAAATTGAGAAGGGCCACAAATAAAGCAAAAGAAGAATGGTGGAAAACGCAATGCGAGGATATGGAAAGTTTACAGAAGAAGGGTGAAATTGGTGCTCTATACAGCAAGGTTAAGTTATTATCGGGAAGTAAGAAGGCAAGAGCTGTGCTAACAGTTAAAGATAAATGGGGTAAGATAATAGTTGAACCAGGAAAAATCCAAGAGAGATGGAAGGAATATATAGAAACACTGTATGGTAAAGAACTTAGGCCGACAAGGTTAGACATAGAAAAGGAACATGACGTAGAAGAAGATAGCTTAGGTCCAGGCATACTCGACGATGAAATAGAAAGGGCATTAAAGGAGATGAAAGCAAATAAGGCTGTGGGGGTGGACAATATTCCTGTAGAAATGTTGAAATGGTTAGGGAAAGGTGGGAAAAAGGCCATATATGGACTGATTCGTAGTATCTATGAGGAAGGAATCTGGCCGGAAGATTTTGTGAGATCGGTGTTAGTTCCTATTCCAAAAAAGGCAAAGGCTTCGTCATGTGAGGATTACAGAACAATAAGTTTGATATCCCACGCAGCTAAAGTTATTCTCAGGATCATCAACAAAAGGATAGAGAGTAAGGCAAATGATTACTTAGGGGATGATCAGTTTGGGTTCAGGAAAGGAAGAGGTACGCGTGATGCCATTGCAGTAATGAGATCACTAGTCGAGAGGAATATAGAATACAATCAGGACGTTTTTGCCTGTTTTGTAGATTTCGAAAAAGCGTTTGATAGAGTGAATTGGGAAAAATTAATGCGTGTATTGCAGAAAATAGGAATGGATTGGAGGGACAGGAGACTGATCCGCAACCTGTACATGTCTCAGACTGCTCAGGTGCGAGTGGGGAACGGAGAGTCTGGATGGGCAGTGTTAGGAAGAGGTGTAAGGCAGGGTTGCCCATTGTCACCGGTACTGTTCAACGTATATGTAGAGGAAATGATTAAAGAGGCATGGGAAGAACTGGAGGTAGGAATGAAAGTCGGAGGGGAACTCGTAAAATCGGTTAGGTTTGCTGATGACCAAGCATTAGTTGCTCAGTCAGCCAAGGGGTTGCAAGCATTGTTGAGTGAATTGGAGGTTCAGTGCGATAAATATGGGATGAGAATCAATATTAATAAAACAAAGGTTATGCGATTTTCCAGAAAGAAAAAGGCTAAGCTAAATATTAAAATAGGCGGGGAAAGAATAGAGCAGGTAGAGCAGTTTACATATCTCGGAAGTGTTTTGGACCAATACGGTCAAAGTGGTAGGGACGTAAGGAGAAGAATTGCGCTAGGCAAGGAGGCTTTCTCAAGGAGGAGGGAGTTGATGACGGGGACGTTGAGTAGGGATGTTAAGACAAGACTCGTAAAAACTCTGATATGGAGCGTAGCTATGTACGGCGCGGAAACGTGGTCGCTGAAGCAGGAGGATAGACGTAGATTGGAGGCTTTTGAAATGTGGGTGTGGAGAAGAATGGAGAAGGTGAAATGGACCGAAAGGAAAACAAATGAGGAAGTACTGGAAATGGTGGGTGAGGAGAGGGGTTTGTTGAGAGAAATCCTATGGAGGCAGGAAAAATGGATGAAAGGCGTATTGAGCGGTAGTGGAATGTTGAAGAGGGTAATAGAGGGGAGAATGTTGGGCAAGCGAGGTAAGGGTAGGAACAGGATAGGGATGTTGGACGGGATGAAGGGAGGAAAGAAGTACACCGAGATGAAGAGGGACCTGACATAGATTAGTTTGCTAGGTGGGGAGTCACAAAATGTTTATTTGATAGTTGTGTCCATCCAAAAACCTACCTTAACCGGTAGATTACCTAATAATAATAATATATATATATATATATATATATATATATATATATATATATATATATATATATATATATATATATATATATATATATATATACACACACACACACACATATGCATACGTGGGTAGACTGAAAACTAATGCACACATGCTTGTAGACCACGAAAAAGACCTTCAGTAGCACTCCTGGTGGCATGTGGAAGTAACTTTCCCCTCAACACTCATGCGCAGGCTTGATGTCGTTACATTCATCCAGTGTATTTTGAGAAGCGGAAGAATGGAGTATGTCATCGGCAGTGCCATCGAAGCGTCTTTTAAATATTTTGTTTATCCTAACAAAATACAACCCAACATATAAAAATTACCACGTGAATTTTGTGTGCATTTAGAAGCACCGACTGCCGAGCGGCGTGTGGAAATTTTAGTTTCTCATTTTTGCTTAGCTATACTTAGCTGCCTCGTGGCGTGTGTAGCCGTGGAGTGTGTATGCCCTGACCAGCACCCTGCTCGGAAAACGGTGAATTCGTACTTTTTTTGCGACAGATTCCTATTGAAGGGAAGGGAGGAGGTTTAGTCGGGAGCATCTAATCGATCATACCGCGATCGATGCTGCCTCTTCGCATCGAAACACAAGCGGCGGCCAAGGAGGAAGCGAGGGTCAGCGACCACACTATCCACGGGGATATTTTTTTAACGACCCTTGGGGTCCTGGCAGGGTACTCTCGTCGACCATGATTGGGGTCGCGAACCGAGGTCGAGAACCTTTGGCCGCCGCTGTATTAGAAACCGGTGTTTCTCAACCCTTCTTGACCGCGAGCAATTCATGAACACACGCAATCCCCTTGCATAATTAATGCACTGTGCGAGCATACGATTCTCATAGTGCCTCGCAGAATGTGAACAGTCGGGACCTCCACATAACTTATTGTCTTCAAAACTGAACTTGTATATTGCTTTTCAAACGGTGCAGTTAAACGACATGGGCTCTTAATAGAAATGAAAAGGCTTAATGGCCCTCGTTGAATCTTAGGCATGGCATGAGCATAAAGTGAATGCGATTACGTTTCGGGGTTTTAAGTCAGTCATTAAAAAATATACGTATACGTATATTCCTCTCTCTCAAACGCCATGGAGTACTTCCATTCCTAACATTGACGTTAATCTTGTGGATGAATTCGACACTGGCAGAATTCCTGAGCCTTACAATGTTGAATGGAGTGTGTGCATTTATCCAAATTCTTCGCCTGATTACGCAACGGAAGTCTAGTTTACTAGACTAAGAGTTAGGGCCTACGTTTTAGCCATTGCACTATTAACCTGGTCGCTCCGTTTACGAATCTTGCGTCATCCTCATATAGCCTAAGAAGGAAGTTATCGATGAAGGGTGGGCGGGTTCAATTCTCCAGTCAATAGCTTATTTTACTCTAGGAAAAGGAATGGAAAAACACATGTAATTCTCTCTGAAGTGTTGTTATTACGGCTCAATTTACTATTCCTTTAGTCTTCTTTAGTTGATTATTATATTTAATAGCAATAATTTAGTGGAATATAAATGTGTTCTCGGTTCCTTTTCCAATCTAGACTGTTTTCAGGAATTGAAACCTGCGACTATACGATTATTTCCTTCAATGCAAAAATTTCAGAGTGTAAAAATATTTCGTCTTGACCGGGATTCGAACCCGAAACCCTCGATGTCCGGCCGGTGATTTCGCCAGTTAAGCTATCGAGGCGTCCTTTTAACTCTGAAGTTTTGTTTAAAAGAGGCGTCCTTTTAAACTCTGAAATTTTGTTTAAAAGAGTTTAAGAGGACACCTCGATATCTTAACTGGTTAAAGCACTCGGCTGGACATCGAGGGATCCGGGTTCGAATCCCAGTCGAGGCGAATGATTTTTAAACTCTGAAATTTTTGCATTGAAATGCATATTAGCGGATTAATCCGTTAAAAAAATAATGTTGCGGCGTCTCCCGCCGTTTCTTGGAATTATTTCCTTCTCTTTTGTTTCATCCAATTGTTTGATCCGATCAAGAGAATAAACGTTTTTTGAATTAGCACATTTCAAAAAGTGAGCCTCTAGTTAGGGCAAAAAATGTCTAGGTGGCTTACTAAACGCTGATAGAATGTCGATGACCGCATGAATAATGAAGAATGCTGGAGAAGAGGAGGACTGACGGCGTGAAAGCCAGCAGAAATAGTGAAGAAGTTATGAAGAAAATAAAGTATGGCAAGGTTGAGGATGTCTCCCCGATTATGTGGTAACTTTTAGGGTCAGACCGAAGCGTGCATGCCGTTGAGAGAGAGGCCTCTTAGCACTGCATGTAAGAACATAAGGAACACGGAGCGCATGCATGAAAATGCTCACAACCCGCCGTGATGACTAAAATGGGTCATGCACACATTTTAGGTTGTCAATACGTAGTCTGCCGAATAAATACGCGAACTGGTGCAATCTGGCTGCCATGACGCGGACAATAGTCCCGCCCACTAGCGGCGCTAGTTACCTGAGAGACAATGAGCCGTCAGTGTTTGGCGGATCGTCGAGCTTTGAGTATGGTGCCAATTATGTTAGTTTCTCTTGTCCTTGTTTTTACTGCTTGTTGAAAATGGAAATTGAAGAAATCACGGAGTAACGAATCAACATCAGGTTTTTGTTAAAGTGCGGTAAAAGTTATCCAGAAATTACTGAAATGATGACAGCTGTATACGGTGATAATGCTCTGAAGAAAGCATCCGTTGTCATGTGGATTAAGCGTTTTAAAGATGGCCAACAAGCCTTCAACCACCTGTGTTGACGACAACATTGATCGTGTGCGGTCCCTTGTCCTTACCGATCGTCGAAAAACTGTCCGAATGATAGCTGATTAACTGAATTTAGGCAAATCAACAGTGCATACTATTTTAACCGAACATTTTGGTTTTAAAAAATGTGTGCAAAAATCGTGCCCAAGATGCTGACGCTCAGCATTGATTGTTCGCCAGTTTCTGGCAAAAAATGCAATCATCCTCCATATTCGCCAGATCTCGCCCCCTGTGACTTTTTCTATTCCCAAAATGTAAAAATGTGATGAGGGGACCTCCCTGGGACGATGTGGACACAAAGCTAGAAACGACGAGGAAACTAAAAAGCCCAACTGCCGAGGACTTCCAAGGGTGCTGTAAACAATGGCAAAGAAGATGGAATGAGTGCATAGTAATGAATGGGAAGTACTTTGAAGGGGACAAAATCGATGTAGACTAAATTTGCAAAATAAAGATTTTATGGCCTCATTTATTGGACAGATCTCGTATGCTATCCAACATCGAGGGATGAGGTACTCCACCCTTGACTATTGTTTCATTGGTAATTCTCTTATATTTAAAAGCTCTTTTTTCTGCGAACAATACACGTTAGCTATGGATTAGAGATTCTTCTGATTCAAACAAAGAAATCCTTTTCTGAAACCTTATCCTGCTGCTTTTCATGCTGCCCTTACCGTGCTTTGTAAATACATGGTCGATATAATTTGACGGTGTCGGCACGTTCATATGAAATTATTTCCTTCCATACTGTCGTTCTTTACCCTAAGCTTACCCTTAGTTGTTTATAATGTATTTATTCGACGGGAATAAGATCACCTTACGCCACAAGTATTGCAGTGCAAACCCTTTGATATGTAGATATTTTTATTCGTCATTTTTTATGCTCGTAATTTCATTCAAAGCATGTATAGCCTTGTACAGCAACAAAAAACTCGACAGTTGATATATTTATGCGAAGAGTTCGGATGGTGGTATTTCCTTGAAGAATTTAGGCGGTTAAAACAACACTCGAGGCATGGGAAAAATTCCTTGCCCATCCGTTTTCTAAGGAGTCGAAAGTTGGGTGAAGTTTGATGAAATGTCCTAAGTCAGTCGCAAAGCCTACGATGGTTGCGTCACATTAACCTGCGGAGTTAACCAGCGTGTTAAATTCAATTCCCACCACGCCTCTGTTACATGAATGGCATTTCCAAGCATGAATTTCATAATTCATCCAAAATGAAGTCGAAGGAACCAAATTTTAATTTTATTTCTTTTGTTATTTTGAGATAAGATAAGACTGTTGATGTGCACAACTGTCGTGTAGTCAATCCTTATTGGTGTAGTCTTTCGTGAAATAGTGCTCAGGTGAGTTCATGATTGTAGTTCGACGTCTAGCAGGTGTCACTACCAATAGCCTTGTTATGGACGCCAGTTGTTACGATAAAGTTTTCAACAGCGACGTGCCATTGTAGCTTTCCTGGCATGTACGGTCGAAGCACTATCATTAGAATTAAACTTAAAAAAGTACGCAGTCATACATTTTAGGAGAACGAGCAATGCCCCCTTGAACTCCTACTGCATCGGGAACACCGAAATGGAATTTGTAGGCTCCATTAAATACCTAGGGGTCACCCTCACTCACGATGTCTCTTGGGTGAAACACATACGGGGAATATGTGGATAAGCTAACAAAAAAAGGGATTTATTTGAAGGGTACTGGGTAAATGTGATGAAAAAGTCACAGAGAAATGTTATGGCTGGTTGGGCCTCGTTTAGAATATGCTGCTTGTATATGGGATTCTCACGAAGTTGGATTGATTGCCGAATTGAATCGCGTACAGCGTAGAGCCGCTAGATTTGTAAAATCGATCGATCGATGTGCGTATCGAAAATATTAGAGCAGCTAGGCTGGGAATTTATCACGGAGCGAAGGTTAACTTATGGATTGAAACTTTTGCATAAATTGGAAGGTCTCCTTAGGAGTGATGTTGAAAATATATTATTACCCCCATCGTACTACGGTAGGAGGGATCATGTCGATAAAGTTAGAGAGATCGAGTGTAAAACAGATAGATTTAAGATATCATTTGTTCTACGAACGATAGGGGATCTTGACCGTGGCTTGCAGGGTAGATAAATAAATTAAGTCCCTTGCGGTCCCTTAGGTCGTATCAGGCGATCCAACCACCTTCTGAAATTATATTCACGAAGAATACGATGAATACATCTTAATGACCCAGGCAAGAGGTTTTTAACAATGGATTTTTCTCAGAATCTCCGTTAATGCCTGTAATCCTAATGTTTAAATATGCTATGATTTATTTTAACACCACTATATCCCCCATAACACTGGGCCCGGATGGTGTTTTGCAGTCTATTATTTGGCCCTTGGTACTCATAGTGCTGTACATTAATTTTCAAGTGCGTGTGTTAAAGTGTACGTTATATTTTTTCCATCCATGCTTATACATTCAGGATAACGTTTCTTCCAAGTAGGCGGCATACCTTGCTGCTTTTTAAAATTCAAATTAGCAAATTATCCTGCCGCGCCCTGTTTTATGTGATTCTTTTGAAAATGAGATTAAAATTGGGACTTCTGGGAAGCTGTGGCGACTTCACTATACATGTGTTCATACATCTCTTAATTTTATGCATCCAAATAGTATTGTGTACTGCAACTACTACCAGGGTTTGGCTATACATAAGGCCCGGCCATATTAACAGTCACTCAATTCTTGGAATATTTTGGCAGAAATAGTATCTGTTCCACACATTCTTGTAGAGCGCGAAGAATAACAAATAGCAAGATCGGGCAAAAAGTACATTAAATTGCAATTCTTAAGTTTCAGAGTCATATTTATTTCTCAACATAGTCACCGTTACGGCTAACACATTTCTCCCAACGCGTAACAAGTTTTTTCATTCCGTCAATGAAAAACTCTTCCGACTTTTCTTGAATCCAGGACGACAACTTCCTTCACCTCATCGTCCGAAGTGTAATGATTACCCTTAAAGTCTCTCTTCATTTGAGGAAAAAAATAATAACCGCAAGGCGCAAGATCGGGGGCATAAGGACGGTGTGGAATCAGTTCAAATTTCATGTTTCGCAGAGCCACTCCAGTTGCGCGCGAGGAGTGTGTACGGCCCTTGTCATGTTGTAGGAATATTGGCGCCAGGCTGCCTTTAACTCGACAAACTTCTTCCTTGGATATTCCAATATGGTTTGCGATACGCTTAATGAGTGATTCGCCGGTCATTTTGAATCAAATATTCTACGAGTTCGCGATGTTTATCGTCCGTGGCAGTGATCGGAGTTCTTCTGAGTGTTTCACCATTAATTATGGCTTTTCCAGGCTCACAACCACGAAGTTTGACTAGCCACCGTTTTACAGAAGACCTATCAACATCATCGTCACCATAAACAGCCTTTAAAGGACGATGAAGCTCTGTAGGAGTCACTTTTTCAACAGTTAAAAATTCGATAACGGTACGCTGTTTAACTCGCGTTGACATAGTACTAGAATACGTCTCCATACTTCCGCTTCTCAAAATACACTGGATGAATGTAACGACCTCAAACCTGCTCATGCGTGTTGAGGGGGAATGTTACTTCCACATGTCACTAGGAGTGCTTCTGAAGGTCATTTTGTTTGTGGTCTACAAGCAGGTGTGCATTATTTTTCAGCCTATCTCGTGTATTGCATATGTGTGTGCGATTGTGTTCAGGTATGCATACGTTCTTTGGAAACAAGAATCGTGTTCGCGATAAAATACTCGCAGGGTATTTTTATTGGAATTTATGAAAGGGATACATGCGTAAAAGGGCGAATTATCTAGTTGCGGAAGAATGTCGAAGGGGACCGTTTCCAAGAATAAAAAAGTTGGCCCCGTCGGAAATCGAGTCGCGAACTTTCCAGTTTATGTCCTGGGTATGCCTTATGGATTTCATGTAGTATTAATGCGTCAAATTTTATGTTGTGTGTGTCATGGGTTCGTTGTATGCATGCTTGTTAACTGTTCATAGTAGACGTTAGGGAATTATTGGCGACCTTGCGACCTTTATTTATGTAGATTTACAATTTTCTTTTGGCCTTTACGTCGCATTACACTGAAATGTTTTGTGGTTGTTTTTCCGATTCTCATGCAGCTGCCATTTCCGATAACTTAAATTATCTAGCGGGGCTTTGGTGCCAAATGTTCATTTTGTGCGGTCGTTAAAACGAAATATCATTTCCTTTTTCCTCCGCTATCACTTTAATGCACGTTCTATGTGGTTGGTATAACTTACCGTGGCGGAGGATTTATTACTTCCCCTTTAAGGTCTTCAATTATGGAAGTTGTTCTGATTTGTCTATGCATCGAGGAAAATAGTTCGAGTTTTATGACCTCACTGCAGTAAAAAGGCATCCTTCCCGGGGGATGGTGTAATTTCAAAACTCTCCTCGAGTGACTAATTCTTTGAATTTTTTATTCATATTTCAATATTTTTTAAGAATTTTCCTCTCGCGACTTAAAATATTTATGGAATTCGGAAAACTCATTAACTGTTAAGAGTTATCTTGGGTCATTTGCGATAGTCCTTGATTCCATTGTGCATGTGTGTCATGCGAAAGCATCGTCCGTTTGTTTAATGTGCATCATTTAGGACCGTCGTTCACTTATCGCACGGCTCCGTCCCGCCCCAAAGGACCGCGGCGCGCATTGGAGGAATCGTGTATTGCTTCAAACCAATCTTGCTCCGCTTCACGGCAGGCGTGGCTCTGAACGCCAAACCGATCGCTGGTGTTTTGTCCGACCAACGACTTGGGGTGGATAGAGTGGAAGCCTGTTCTAAATTGGCATGCTGTTGGCCAATGTTTGTGAGACTAGAAATATCCATTACTGTTTGACCAATGGTAGTGCATCATCGAATGTTCGAGGAAGACTATACATAGAATGTTCCCGTGGAAACGATTTCAACTAATCTAATTCCGCACGTGATTTGGAAATGCATTCAGATAATGTTTTCGCTATTCAAGCACCATCATCAACCACCGTTCAAGCACAGGATTTATTCCTTTATAAAAGCATCCGTTCGATTAACATTCTCTCCGCAGACATTACAATCAAAACGGATAAATTTTTAACTCAGCAGGTCAATTTAGGCGTGTGCTCTTCTCTAGATAGAGGGAGGTGAGCCGCGGGGGCACTGGAGATCTTTTTCTGCCTCGGTCGATCATTTTATAGCCTTAATGACTTGACAAAGTTGCCCACCGAAATTCTCAGCGTTGTGACACTTTTATGTTTTCAGTTTAAAATTATTTTTATTAGTGAGCACAGTTAATTTCATATTCGTATCATGGGAGAGGTTTAAAATTATTTCAAGGATTTTTGCCGTTTTGAAATCAAAACAAACATGAAGGAATTCGACGCAAGATCTTGCAGGAAGCCAATTTCGGAAGTAAAAATAAATTTCATGTCTATTCTACCCTCGCGACAACATTTCCAGTGAAAGAGTTTTCTTGAATTCACTCCCATAGATCAATTAAGTGTGATTAATCTAGTTAATCCATAATTTTTTTACTTTTGCTTCTTTTTATTCATTTGAGGTATCTCATTCTCACGTTTTCTTTCATCCTGTGTAATAAACCTAAATACCTTAAATACCTAGGCGTTAGCCTCACTCACGATTCTCCTCAGTGAAACACATACGGGGAATATGTGGACAAGCTAACAAAAAATTGAGATTTATTAGAAGAGTACGGGTAATTGTTATGAAAAGGTCAAAGAAAAATGTTATTTGTCGTTGGTTAGACCTCATTTGGAATATGCTGCAGGGATATGGGATCCTCACGATGTTGAGCTAATTGCCGAATTGGATCACGTGCAGCGTAGAGGAGCTAGATTTATAAAACGTTGTAATGATAAACTTAGTAGCGTGTCCAAAATATTAGAGCAGCTAGGCTAGGAATCACTCACGGGGTGAAGGTTAACTTACAGATAGAAGCTCTTGCATAAATTGGAAGGATATCTCTTTATCAGGGATATTGAAAATGCATTATTACCCCCATCGTACTACGATGGGAGAAATCATGTCGATAAAGTTAGAGAAATTATGTGTAGAACAAATAGATTTAAGATGTTACTTGTTCCACGAACGATATGGGATCATAATAACATTGTCCTACCGCGGTAGGGTCATGTTCGGGTCAAAATTATTCTGATGTATATTCACCCCCTGCCACACACCCTGGCGGTGGCTTGCAGGCTATAGACAAATAAATTCTCACGTTTTCTCTCATCCTGTATAATAAACGGTGTGACCTATGGCCGAATCCTAGCTCTGCCCCAAGTTCGGCCGTCCAGCAAATGAGGAAATTACTGAAGTATTTTGCGAGACAAATTGGAATGGATATTTTGAAGAGAGCGGGGTTGAGAAACATCATTTGTAGTAATTGTTTCGACCCGAGGGAATGTGGTGGAATGGGCAAGAAACTCAATTTCATGCCGATATTGGTTTGCTGCGTTTCCGCGAATGTTTTATGATTTGTATCTGGTGTCGTAGTGGGAAAAAGCTCGAAAATTAATGTACTCATCTCGTAACTTCGCTCGGTTTTACTTAGCGCGTCGAAGTAACGATAAATTTAGATTCCGACCACTCGCTTTTCCTGTTCACTCCTATCTTATTTGAATCATATCCACGTCCGGCCTCAGTTGCGGTGTGTTGTCCGCGATTTTTTGTATGATCTTCTCGTGTAAAAATTGCCGTTAGTCGTCAGACGGAAATGTACTTATTTTTGACGAATAGTTTCCTGAAGGAAGAGGAGTTGCAGTTTATTATAGCTTCCCACTGGTCGCCATTTTTTGGCGAAATGTCGGAATGGCTATGCAGCACAAGCTGTCTGATTAGAACTTGCTCTGCTTTTAGTCGTCAAACGGTTAAATAGGATTAGTTCCGTAGCGAGCTAAAATACGAGGGTAGGCTGAAAACTGACGCACACATGCTTATAGACCACAAACAAAATGACCTTCAGAAGCTTTCCTGGTGGTCCTATGTCCATGCGATTTTTCTCGAATCCAGGACTTGACAGCAGCTACCCTTAACTCATCGTCCGAGGTGTAATGATTACCCTTGAGGTGTCTCATGAGGAGAGGAAAAAAATGAAAATCGCAAGGCGTAAGATCGGGGAATAAGGAGTGTTTTCTTTTTGGTGAAGTTTTCTCGGGTCTTCCATTTGGTCAGGGGTTCCCGGTGGAAGACCCGAGAAAACTTCACCAAGCAAATACGCCGGAAAAGCACCAGTCACCATAGACAACCTTTAAACGATAATGAATCTCAGTTGAAGTAACTTTTTCAGCAGTTAAAAATTCATTCGATTACAGCACGCTGTTTAACTCACGGTGATATGGCAATAGAACACATCTCCATACTTCCGCTTCTCGAAATACACTGGATGAATGTAACGACTTCAAACCTGCACATGCGTGTTGAGGGGGAATGTTTCTTCCACATGCCACCAGGAGTGCTTCTGAAGGTCATTTTGTTTGTGGTCTACAAGCATGTGCGCATTGGTTTTTAGCTTACCCTCGTACTTACCTCCCAGCACCGAAGGCTCCGCCTAAGTTCCCTTTGGTTGCAAGATTTTTCGCAGTAAGACTACTACTTTCCCTGTTCCCTCGTGTTGTACGGAAGGCATTGTGAAGTGTCCCACACTTGGGTGTTCTTTTATGAACCTTTTACTCCGACCTGGATTTTCTTAATATTGATTGGCTTACCCTTAAACACTGGTGTTCTGTCATAAACATGCACAAGTATATCTCCATTAGCTAATGTCTTTCTTGTCACGCTTTTGCAAATATTCTGTTCAATCTGCCAGTTGTTTTAGTTAACGAGCGAGTGACGCGGTACCGATTGCTAATTATTGTATTAGTGTAGCTGAATGATAACTGCAGTTAGCAAATCGTCATAGGACCATTTCAGCTCACAACCTTGGAAGTGAAAATATCGTCTAAAAAATTGTTTCCTCGACTCGAAACATTAGCGCCGAATCGCAACGGAGCTGGTGTCGTAAATGCCTTGAGAAACCTAAAAGAACATTAAGGCGGAATGAGGTGGTTACCATGCAGACGGCGGTATTATCATGAGTGTTGTTACGGAACAGAATTTGTAACAAGAGCGTAAATTGAGATGCATATGAAAACCTTTTTACAGAGGCTTATTATCTTCCCTTTTTGGCTTCTGGAATTCAAAATGTATTCCGTCGTTCGAACTCGGCCAACTTCCGCTTTAATTCCTACGAATTTCTAATGCAATGGTTAATATTTTGGTTACATTTTATAGTTACCCCTTTCGTGGATAAGGTTGTTTTATTTTTTCTCTCAGAACAGTTTTTTTACTATTTTAGTTTCAACTTTATTTATTGATGGAACTTTTCTTTCGTATTCTTTGCACTCTATTGAGTTCAATAAGTTTCTTTTTGTGCGTATTATCCACGCCTGAGGATTAATTTATCAACACGAAGCGGTAGCATGTACGGAAAGTGTATTTGTTGGAAGAAGAAGGGGCGATAGGTTAAATGTGTAAGAACATCGAAGAAGATACTATAGTCTTAACTTCATTTTATGGAATCGGAAGAATCTTTTCTTGTCGAATTTTTTCAACCTTTTCAGTTGCTGCGTAACTTTGGTGGTGTTCGATGGTCAAGTTATTTTATTTATTTTTTTTTTACATATACCCTGCAAGCCACCGCCAGGGTGTGTGGCAGGGGTTGCATACACGCTAGAATAATTTTACCCAAACATGACCGTACCGTGGTCGAACAGTATTATTATGATCCCATATCGTTCGTGGAAAAAGTGACATGTTATATCTGTCTGCTGTACACTTAAGCTCTCTATATACAGGGTGCGGTGCTTAAATCCGTACAAACACGCGTTTCCTCGAATGAGGTTTCCTTCCCTGGTTAGCGAAACCTTTCCCAGACTTCTCCAAAGCATTATACTTAGCCACAATATCGTAAACAGTTGATCTGGGGTACCCGAAGAATCGAACTATTTCGAAATATAACGCCCAGCGCGAACATTTTCGATAATAGCGGCTCTTCGAATGTACTCCGCCCTTGTACTTAACATCTCGGTCATTCTGGGGTCATAACTTTTTACTAGATGCCTATAGCTCCCAAGAACGCCAGTCGTGACCCCCAGTGGAACTACGAAATGGCGAGAAATTCAAGTTGAAATTTGTCCGGATTTAAGCGCCGCGCCCTGTATACTTCACATGGTTCGTGGAAAACTGTTTTTTTTAAGTAAGCCTATTATCATGCTGGAAACGGAAGATTTGTTCAAAAATATGTGGCGAACATTAAAACGAATTCTGAAAGGGTTATGATGTCAGTCAATCGATCTAGCATTTAAATTTCATTCTAGTTTTTAAGATAGTTTTGCCAGTGTAACAAAATTTACTGTATTCATATATTCTAATAATAAAATCGTATTTTTACAACGTAGTATAGTGTATTTATTGCGATGGGGTAGGAATATTTTTAGAGTGGGACTTGAGCCAAATTCGTGCGTTCCTAGAGGAGTAATATCCGGAGACTGACCGCCATCATTCTCGAGGGTAATATTTATCAGTATTGGAACAAACACGCATTTGGATACTTATCGTGAGGTTAGACAAGTGGTGAGCTTATCTTTTTCGCTTCAATTTCGTCTTCGAGTCGTGGTTGACAATTTCACTTGGGGGCTTTTCTTACGCATTTCGTAGTTTTACTTAGCCACACGTTTTTAGCCTGTGTCCTTAAGCTGTTCAATGTTCGGGGAACTTAATTCCCTCATCGGTGCCGGGGGCTTCAAACGCTGCTTTTGAATGCATGGATGAAGTTAAGATATTATGGAGTCAAGCTAAGTAAGCACGTCTTTCTCCTTGTTTTTTTCTGAATCTAGATTACTTTTCCTAGAACGGTTATGTTGACTGATAATGTAAACAATAGAACGATTAGAATATTTAACGAATACTGGATACGAACGACAGGAAGGAATATTGGATACAATTAACTTTGTTTTCATTTTCAGTAATAACTCGTGTCACAACCGGATTTCAGCATAGCAGTTTCATATTCTGGTGCGATAATGACGATAGAATGATAGTTTTTCTATTTAAATGCCCGATTGCTTCCTTGTTCTGTTTCCAAACAGCTCTGAAACGCTCTGCGGCGTCTTTTATCTGCCAACGAGGGCTGCTGAAGGTGACCTGTAGGGACTACTCTTGGTGCTTACTATTTATGGCAGTTATCCGTCTATCAACTGTCATTTATTCCAGAGGATGTTGAAGAAATATTGCAGGGGCCGTCTTACCATGGCAGATAAGATCACGTATACACAATCAGGGAGATAGATTGTTGAACGGACAGATTTAAAATTTTCGTTTTTCGTACCGGTAGTATCTCTGATAGTATCTCCGGTAGTGGTTGATATCTCCGCGAGGGCTTATGAAGATGACCTGTAGGGACTACTTATTTCTTTATTTACTTTAACGGCCCACGTGACTCCAATATTAAAAAAAAGAAACAAGGAAGAACCGAGCAATTACAGACCCATTTCCCTCAAATCCATTTCGTACAAGGTTATGGAACATATAGTTGCTAGTTTGATCGCGAGACACGTAGATAATCAGGATTTTTTAATGAAAAATCAGCACGGTTTCCGAAAAGGCAGATTCTGCGAGACACAACTCGCGCTCTTTGTTCACGATATTTTTACTTCGGGAGAGAGCAATGTTCCATTGGACGCATTTTTTCTATATTTTATGAAAGCCTTCTACAAAGTACCCCATAGTAAACTACTCGCAAAGCTAGAAGCATATGGCATATGTAAAAATATCTAGGGTTTAATTAGAGACTTTTTGAATGGTCGGGTACAAAGAGTAGTGATACATGGAGATAGCTCAAATGCAGTAGAAGTTACTTCAGGTATTCCCCAGGGAAGTGTCATCGGACCTCTTTTATTTCTACTTTACGTTAACGACAAGAAACGTTTATTCAGCGACGATGCAATGGTTTACCGTGATATCCGTGATCCTGAGGAGAGAACAGCTTTATCAGATGACCTTTATGCTATAAAACGCTGGTGCGACACTTGTAAATTAGAATTAAACTTAAAAAAGTGCGTATTGGTAATTTTTTGAAAAAAGAACAATTCCCTCCCGAACGCCTACACTATTGGGAACACCGAAATGGAATATGTAGACTCAATTAAATACCTAAACGTTACCCTCACTCACTCTCTCTCTTGGGTAAAAGGCATACGGGGAATATGCGCACAAGCTAACAAAAAATTAGGATTTATTAAAAGAGTACTTGGTAAATGTTATGAAAAGGTCAAAGAGAAATGTTATTTGTCGTTGGTTAGGCCTAATTTGGAATATGCTGCAAGTATATGGGATCCTCACGAAGTTGGCTTAATTGCCGTATTGGATCGTGTGCAGCGTAGAGGAGCTAGATTTGTAAAACGTTGTAATGATAATCTTAATAGCGTATCCAAAATATTAGAGCAGCTAGGCTTGGAATCACTCACGGAGCGAAGGTTGAATTATAGATTCACGCTGTTGCATAAATTGGGAGTCTCTTTAGCAGCGATGTTAAAAATGTGTTATTGCTCCCATCGGACTACGGTAGGAGAGATCATATCGATAAAATTAGAGAGATCACGTGTAGAACAGATAGATTTAAGATGTCATTTGTTCCACAAACGATAGGGAATCATAATAACACTGTCCGACCGCGGTGGTGTCATGTTCGGGTAAAAATTATTGTTTTGTATTCACCCCCTGCCACACACCATGGCGATTGAAAATCTCTAACAAACGCTCATCGTGAGAAAGATATAAGGAGCACAGTAGTTTAAGCAGAGCTCTTTGTGTGCGTTTTTTCCAAACTGTTTCTCCTGTCTGTTACTGATCGCCAGCATCTTCGTCGTTCTGACCAATGGTGACCGCTTTCGCTCAGTCACAAAAGTTGAGTTCACGTCAAACCTTCGCAGGACTTCATTAAGCAGCTTTCTCAGGGTCAATGAATGCCCATATGATCACTCGGTTTTATTTACTTTTTATTGTAATACAACTTTAATTACGTACTCAAATTGGTTGTTGTATTTCTTTAGGTTAGCTGTAGGATTAAATTAAGGCAGAACTAAAGAGGATAAACCGTGACAAGTTTTGTGTTGGGAGTATTAAGATTAGCTTATTTGCCTGGTTCCGAAAATACTTATGAGGCGGGGGTGGTTTCTATTAAGGCTCTCCCAGTCCTTGAACCCCACTCCAGCGCTTAGACACGGACTTCGTTCGCTGCTCTGCCGACGCCAATGCTTTCTTGATTTGCATGAGGTGCGCGTAAATTCAGTAACCTTAGGTTCACATAAAACTCGATCGAAACCACCGCGTTAGTGGCAACAGATGTCATAAGAGGCAGCCTTCCAAAGCAGCCATTTACGCAAATAAAGCCTCCTCTAATAAAGTAGAAGTGGGATGGGCAGGCGGAAGTGTGGCGAAGATAGAAGTCCTCGTCAGTGCCTATCTTATCTAGCCGAGAGAGCCTAGGATGAGTCCGAATTTGGTGACAGTCTTCTCTTCCTGTCCGTGTTTATTTGAGGTCTCCATAAGAACACACCATGTTTCAAACGGCTGCTTATTCATTCGCAAAGAACTGGACGTGAAATCATTTGATCAATGCGCTTATGATTGAAGTTCGCTGGGAAACAGTGAGGTCATTAAATTCCTAAGTAGCCTGGATATTTATTTATTTAACAAAGCAGCCACAAACGGCACAAAGGCTTTTACATTGGCTGACACATAACATACACTAAGAAAAAGAACGAGTAAAAGCAACAAACAACTATGAAAAGTCAACAAATAATGTCAATTTTCAGGCATTATTCCGAAGAGGGGAATTTGATGTGCGTATGCGTTGTAACTCGACTCATCCGTTGGTTCAAGTTCAGCTGACTGATTACTCGAGACACCAATCTCTTACGTTGAGTTAGTCCAAAACATGGCCATGGCACGTAATTTATTCTTCACGGGAAATTTTTATGAAAGCCGAGGGAGAAGGCGTGTTGAAGGGGATTGTTACTTCAACATGCCACCAGGAGTGCCTCTAAAGGTCATTTTTTTAGTGATCTACAAGCATGTGTGCATTAGTTTTCAACCTGCCCTCGTTTTTCACGCTTTTTCCATCTTCATTGCTTTTTCCTCCAAAATAACCATTATCTTCCGCTCTTCTAGCTGTTTACTCTCCAGTCGATGCCGGGTTATACTGCCGCTGCATTACGCTCTTATACAACGGATCATAACGTGCTTCAAGGGTGAACATTAAGTTAGTGCGGGGTGTAACGCGAACTTAGTGAATGAAGGCTCGATGGCATGTCAATGAGTAGTGGAGGAGGCTGGAAACGGTAAAAAGTCGTTGGTTTCAGTTTAGCGAGACCGTGGACTAAACGAGGGAGTAGTAGTTATAGGAAAGGAAGGATTGTATAGCATGATATCTAGCTTGAAGGAAACCAAATATCTATTTTTTTTCATGCCTTTAGCAGATAGTTGTGCATTGAATTCTTATCTACGTATGGCTTTCATAAATGGCAACCTTCGGTGCGGACTCGTGGTCGTTTTCGCACTTGATGGCATATTCCTGTTGATTTCGGTGTGGCAGTGTGTCTGGTTATCTTTATGTCTGGGCGCTACTGCTGTCGCCGAAGAAAATAGATTGATTGTGGGATTTTTCTTAAAATTTCATTCTCTCCTAGTTAATCATGTGTGCATATTATGTAAAAATGTTTACGCCGGTAAAAGTCTCAGATGCTCACGCTAAATGTACTATGCGAAGTTCTTTTCGAGTGGTATTTAAATACGATTTTCAGAGCTACGGAAAATATAATAGGCATTATTATTTAGGTAATCTACCGGTTAAGGTAGGTTTTGGATGGACATAAATACCAGTTGAAAATTTTGTTACTCCTAACAAAACACAATCCAGCAACCTACTCTACATCAGGTCCCTCTTCATCTCTGTGTACTTCCTTCATCCCGTCCAACACCCCTATCCTGTTTCTACCCTTTCCTCGTTTGCCTAACATTCTTCCCTCTATTACAGTCTTCAACATCCCACTACCGATCAATACGCCCTTCATCCATTTTCCCTGCCTCCTTAGGATTTCTCCCGCCACACATAACTACGCTCCATATCAATTTTTTTACGAGTCTTTTCTTAACATCCTTACTCAGCGTCCCTGTCATCAACTCCCTCCTTCTGAAAACCTCTTTGCCTAGCGCAATTCTTCTACTTACGTCCCTATTACTTAGCCTTTTTCTATCTGGAAAATCGCATAACCTTTGCTAATATTGATTCTCATCCCATATCGCACTGAATTTCTAATTCACTCAGCAATGCTTGCAATCCTTTGGCTGACTGACAAACTAAAGCTTGGTCATCACAAACCTGATTTCACGGATTCCCCGCCGACTTTTATTCCTACCTCCAGTTCTTTCCATGCATCTTTAATCATTTCCTCCTCATATACGTTGAACAGCACCGGTGATAATGGGCAACCCTGCCTTACACCTCTTCCTAACACTGCCCATCCGGACACTCCGTCCCCCACTCGCACGTGACCAGTCTGAGACATGTACAGGTTGCGAATTAGTCTCCTGTCCCTCCAATCTATTCCTATTTTCTGTAATATACTCATTAGTTTTTCCCAATTCACTCTATCAAACGCCCTTTCGAAATCTACGAAACAGGGAAATACGTCCTGATAGTATTCTATATTCCCCTCGATTAGTGATCTCATTATAACAGGTATAAGATACTGCAAATTTAAATTTCGTCATGCTTTAGTCATAGAAAGTTAGTAATTTCCTAGATTTCATATAAATGAACTAACTTTTTTATGCTAATCATTTTTGGTTTGGGCGAACAGCTTTTTTCATGTCTTCAGTTTTTATTTCAAAATGGGAGATTGGCTGCGACATAGCCAATGTTGAATAGTCGTCTCTTTTTGGAAAAAGGCAGAGTTGTCATTTTCCGGAGGTCGTACTGTGTAGACGAAGTGTAATCTCCGTCATAATGGCATGTGTCAAGACGATATGGGGTTGCTCGCGAACTGCCTGTCAAGTGAGACTTTTGGGTTAGAGTCCTCTTCCGGCTATCGAATACGAACGATTGTGTCCGCCAGTCATGGGCCAACATTTGCGCCCCCGTTCTTTGTATCTTGGCTGGAGCATCGTCCGCTAGGCAAGTCCGTCCCTTGGTGGAAACGCATACTCGCTTCCCTCGAGAAATTTTTCTGATTTATCAGCGGGAGATGTGATTGATAATCTGATTTGCCATGAGTTCATCAATCGAACAAGCTACTTCATTTCACTATCAAGGTAATTTCACTAGTAAGGGAATAAAATCTGTTCATCATAAAATGTAAATATATTTTATATCTGGCCTATTGTGTGTTTCCCATGCAGTATTGTCGTTCAAAGAAAAATCGCCCTGTCGTTGACCAAGGTGGTGGTACAAGTCGTATTTTCAATTGCAACCACCTCGAGGGCATCATGTGAGCCCGTCATAACAGGCTGCAAGAATGTCTGCGGCATTAGAGAATTAAATTGAAGAGTCAGAACCGTATGCTTTAAGCTGCTGACGTTTTAAGAGTGATTTGCGGTGCGGTATGTGCCAATTAAATAATTTCACATTCTATTGGCAAGTTAACTTCTCAAAAATCCTAATGGTCCGTAGTGCTGAAATTTCAAAAAGACTTTTCTTACCTACAGGGTTCGTCCGGAAAATAAGTGTACTGAGCTCAGGAAAAAAAATTATTACACTTTTACATATCTTAAGCTAATATTCCTCAAAATAGGACCCTTGTGAGTCGATACACTTGTTCCAGCGGCGTTCCCATTCCTGGAACGCTCCCGCGAAGGCATCATCGGGAACCTCTCGAAGACACGTCGTCACGGCCTCTTTGACGGCGTCCAAAGTTGCGTATCGCGTTCCTTTCAAACTCCTCTTTATCTTCGGGAACAGAAAGAAGTCCGGTGGTGCCAAGTCCGGGCTGGAGGGCGGGTGTGGCAGCGTTGCCACGCCGTGCTTGGCCAAGAAGTCCGACACGACAAGCGCGGTGTGAGACGGCGCATTGTCGCTCAGGTTGTCAGTCATACGGTTGATCGCTGGCCGGACGCGGGCGACTCGTTTTCGAAGCCTGTCGAGCACTTGGACGTAAAATGCAGCATTTACAGTTTGTCGTTCAGGTACAAATTCATAGTGGACGACTCCCCTTTTGTCAAAAAAGACAATGAGTATCGCCTTGATCCGACATTTGCTCATGCGAGCTTTCTTTTGACGGGGTGATGATGGGGTGTGCCACTCCGCACTTTGTCTCTTCGACTCCGGGTCGTACTCAAAAACCCACGTCTCGTCACCCGAAACAACGTTCTCTAAAAAACGTGGATCATTTTTGCAGTGATCCGCAAGTTGTGTCGCGATTTCCAAACGATTGAGTCTTTGATCATCACTGAGCACTTTCGGCACCAACTTTGCACAAATTTTTCGCATCTGTAATTGGTCCCTAATAATCTCGTGCACTATTGTTTTTGGCACATTACACTGCTCTGCTATCAATCGAACACTAAGACGACGATCAGAGTTCAGTACATCGCGAACTTTTCGCACATTTTCGTCGGTGAGTGTCGTTGATGAGCGTCCAGGCCGTGGTTCGTCGTCGACCTCTTCTCTGCCCTCCACGAACATCTTGTGCCACCGAAAGATCATGTTTCTGGACATGGCTGACTCCCCGTAAGCCTGGTTAATCATACCGACAGTTTCGGTAGACGATTTCCCAAGCTTTACCGCAAATTTGATGGAATAACTGTGCTCCAAAAACTTCGGCTTCGCGTTCCGTGACGTGGGTCGAGCGTGGAGGTTCGCGTTAACAGAGCTCCTCACTACACCACAGCTCAGAGCCGACTGCCTTTTTCAGCGTCGGTTGCCAACATACCTCCCTCCAACCGCAGCCCGTCAGAGCGGTGCTGGGCGCGCCTGGAGCGGCGGGAAAAATCAGTACACTTATTTTCCGGACGAACCCTGTATTTCTGCCTCGTCTTACTTTTGTATATTTTGTGTAAAGTCTTCACGGCCATCTTGGAAACGCTTATACCATTCGCAAACTCTTGTTTTACTCATAGCAGACCCAACGTAGGCCTATGTTAACATTGTTCATCAGACTCCCCAAGCCCGCAAAAATTTAAAAATTCCCGTTATTTTCTGAACACACCTCGTTTATTAGTTTATCATTTACAAGGAGCCAAAATCAGAGAATGTAAAAGAATGAGAAATCTGCAAGAGAATGTGAAATCTGGAATAGGGCGAGTTTTTGAGCGTACTTATTTAGTATTTCCTCCGGTAAACTAAATTACATGAATTTCTATGCTATCTTCGAAGAAAAGCGAAAAGTTACGAAAATCGGCAATCAACAGTTGCAATTTAAATTGGTGTCATCAATTTGTTACTGAAACAGTTTATTAGTGCATTGTAATGGATTTATTAAGGAATATGTTTGAATGTTCAATTGCTAATGGGACAGAGTCCATATAAAATTATTAAAGTTGAATTTTGGGTGGGACATTCCAAGAGGGTGGGATCTGATGGCAATTATGTGGCGATGATAGTGGGAAGGCCCAAACTTTAGATCTTGATGTGACCCCCTTGGTCGTCACATGCGCCCCTCTCTCTCTTCTAAATGACGAGTGTGGGAGTTGAGGACTTGGCAAGATTAGGCGGCTGTGTGTGTGTGTGTGTTGCACGTTGGGCAAACATGCTTTCTATTCTACGGTGAATTTATTAAGAAAATAATTAACATCATCTTGATGGGTTCTGAAAATGTGCATAGCTGGAAGTATATTAGACACAACGGATATTTATACGTACGAGTTTGCACAACGGGTATTTATGCATTTCAGTAAAATGTTGATAACTTTTACCGCTCTTAATCCAAAAACTTGTTGTTGATTCGTTGCTCCGTGATTTCGTCAATTTCCATTTTCGACAAACAGTAAAAACAAGGACAACAGAAGCTAACATAAATGGCACCATACGCACAGCTCGACGATCCGCCAAGCACAGACGGCTCATTGGGTCTCATGCAACTAGCGGTGCTAGTGGGCGGGGCTACAGTCCTCGTTATGGCCGCCAGATTGCACCAGTTCGCATATTTATTGTACAGATTACGTATTATCGGTATATCTTTGGAGTTTGATTCAATGAGTAGCACATCATATTGAGCAGCCAAAATGTGGAATTTCAGTTTCGTTGTCCATCATAAGCAGTGTGTCTTACATGAATGTTGAGTAATTAAGGATACATACCTGTATATGTCTCTGTGTACAGAGCCTGTCTTTGTATGGCGCGGAAGCGTGGTCCCTGAAGCAGGATGATAGGCGTAGATTGGAGGCTTTTGAAGCATGGATAAGGATGGAGAAGGCGAACTGGACAGAAAGGAAAAAAATGAGGAAGTGCTAGGTATGGTGGGCGAGGAGAGGGGTTCGTCGGGAGAAATCATAAGGAGGTAGGAAAAATGGACGAAGGGCGTATTGATCAGCAGTGGGATGTTGAAGGCTGTAATAGAGGGGAGAATGTTAGGCAAACGAGGAAAGGGCAGGAATATGCTAGGGATTTTGGACGGGATGAAGGAAGCACGCAGAATCGAAGCACGAAGCACTGATTCCTCGTATTTTAGTTTTGGGGCGTCAGGTTTTGTCTCGTTACGCAGGGGTAAGGAATGTAGGCGTGTTAAGTCCGTGTCCAAACAATTGATATCCTAAAATGGTAGACTACCGAAATAATAATTTCTCCATGGTTTTCGTCGAGTACGGCTAGGAAAAATATTATTTTAATGAACAATGAAACCATTTTATTCACTTTTGGAAAGAAGAGGACGTAAAGACTCTAATTTTTCATGGACGATTACGCAGGATCCTAGCGGATTCGGCTGTAATACGCTCACCTATAAACTTCCTTTGTTTTTAGCATATAGTTCCGCTGAAAGTTTTCGTTTTTCAGGTTATTTTGCGATTTTGGTTGTTCGGGGCGCGTGTGCTGAATTCTGGTTACGGGTAACGAATCCGGTGATCCCAACGGTCAAGCATTCCAGTGCTTTTAAGTGTCCCCTCTCGATTTAGAGAAAAAGCGAGGAATACGTATGTTTCTTCAACTTCCAAGGGAACGCGTAAGAATTCTAAGGCAAGTTTCAAATAAAGAATTATCCCAGCTGGGTTCTAGAGAAACTCGGCTTCCGTTCGGGAAAAATCGATAGCTATCGAATGTTGCCACACGTCTCCACATAGTCGTAAATGTTTTTAAAATGTTGTTTCTTATAATCGCTGGCAATTTCATCTCGCCACGTATTGTGGATTTATTTTTTTTAATATCTTTCCCACGCGAAAAGGGTGCAGGGAGTATTTGGAACGAGGTCTTGTTTTGTTTCTCGTCTCCTCGCCTTCCTCCGGCGAAGCACGACGCGAGGAGGGGGCACCCCCCCCTCTGAGTCCCGTGCACCACCTTCGCATCCCGGTGCTCTGTTCTTGGATGGTGCATCGGACGAGGGGCGGAGTGCGACGGGGGGCACTCTTTCGTAGTGGGAGGGGAGGGCAGCCGGGAGAGTGAGTTTATCGATTCCCTTACCTAAGCGCTCCCCCACCGCCGCCCCCTGCTCTTCCAGCCAACTTTCCTCCCCCTGTCCCCTAACCGTTTGCCTTACCCTTTGGACTCCTATCCCGCCCTCCTCCGAGGAAACCCCTCCCCTTTCCCTGCCTCCCCATCTATCTCCCCTCCGGCCGTATTCTTGTCCCTCTTCACACCTTCCTACCTGATGGCCTACCCCCTCCCTCCCTCTCTATATCCTTCTTCAACCCCCTCACGCTGCCTTCCAGGCCAAACTTGAAACGGGGATGAAGAGCGGTGGCTGAAAGGAGGGAGAAAGGTGGGGGGGATTCCATTGCTTGTTTTATCGCCTATTTTCACTACAGGGGGGGAGAGAGAGAGAGAGAGAGCAAGGGTTCTCGCCGCCGAACTATTTCCCAAGCGGTCGTAAATTTTAATAATTTTCGGAAGTAATTTCCGTGGCCTTCGCCCTCGTCGTGTTTGATGGACTCGGAAGGTGAAATTTGGCGGGGCGCTGCTTCATGCGAGTAGTAGTAACGCTCTTTTCAGTCTTTTCAGTGTTCCGTCGCTTCCGAAGGAATGTCGAGATTCGTGACCCCGTTCAGGACCCCGTTTTTTCTAACGAGGGCTCCTCTTCTCGAGTGCCGGCGCCAGCCTTATCTCCTCCTCCAGGATAAAACCGCGATCAATTTACTGGAGCGGAAATTGTTTTTGCTTGGCGCATGTCGCTTTATGAATTATCCCCCTGCCTTGTAAGGGGGTGGCTGTTTTTGGCACTCACGTGAATATTCATTCCCCGCTTCCATTGTTCTGGGCCGGGCTCTCTCGTGCTCCATGGGCGTGGAGGACGTGCTTTGCCACTCGTCTTGGGAAATGTCGTTTCGTTTTGTTCTCCATTTGCGGTTGAACCTCTCCCTCCCCCCCGTTCTGGAGGTTCTATCTAGGTTTTCCTTCTCCTCCTTGTCCCGGTCGTCTTTGTCCCTCCTCTCCTGTTGCATTGCGTCCCGTGGAATGTTAGGAAATATACGAGTCTCCTACCTGAACTTTCCTTCTTTTCCATCGCTAGCTTTTGTCGCACGGGAAAATACACCTTGCCCATCCGTCGGAACCTTCTTTCTACCGCGTGCGACGCGCTTGAAAAACACGCTCGAGTCTCTCCCGTATGCTCCGTAAAATGTCCACCGCTGAATTTTGGAGCGGGCGTCCCCTTTAAGTAGCCGGGGTCGGATACTGCGTAATGGCTTCGGAAGGAGATCTGGTAATCTTTGCTTTAGGCACCGTATTTGACCATTCGCCTTTTGTCGCTCGTCCAATCTGTCGTATTGCCCGGTCGAGAATGTTTTCGTCGTCGATATGTCCACAGTCCAAGTTGTTCATTTTTTGAAGCTTTTATTCTGTTTTTATTTAATGGCGGAATTGAATGTATGATTGGAATTAATTCGGAAGAGTTGCAGTGAAACACACTTCTTCTGATGACTTTAGCAATTCATAATCACGTGTTTCCTTTTTATATTTCTCCTATCCTGTTCGTATTATTTGGTTGACCAAAAAATTCTAAGCGGTAGCATTTCCACTGTTCATGAAACTTTAATTTTAAAATTTGTTAAAATGTTACCCTTTTTTTTGAATCTTTTGGAACAAGCGTTGGTGACCTTTTGTTCACATAAGCCCCACGTTGTTTTGCTTTCATCGAACATGTTATACCCATCCTCTTGTCTACGATGATTTCCTGCATCTCTTGTGATTCTTTGATGTGTTTAATTTTGTTTGCATTATCGTATTTGCTCCCTTATAAAATATTAAATCATTTATTTTTCTTGATTATGGGGGATCGGAAGGGTGCGGTGGCTAACGTACTGGCTTCCCCCGAGAGGGCCTGGGTTCGAATCCAGGAGGCGACGGATAATTTTCAGTAGTATCCCGATTCCCACTTGAGCTGCTTTGTGGAGAGCACTTTGAGTGAGTACGACGTCCGTCGGATGGGACGTTAAGCTGCGGACCCCTTGACGCCTTTCGTTGAGAGTAGGCTAATGCCGACGCCGGGTTTCTCTCCACCCTTCCTTTCGCGACCTTATCTGTTTGTCGCCTCCCAGAAAACTACTAATACTACTACTTCTTGATTATGGGCTTTCATACATGTACTAAGGATAGAAAATGGATGTAAAAAGTAAATTTCGAAATAAAATGTTTTCTTTAGCGTTGAGAGGCTTCCACAACGTTGAGGTTACTATATAAATGCGACAAAGAGTGAATTTTACTCATGATAAAAATTGTTATTAATCAGCGTGGGTTTTTCTATCGTCCATAAATATTATTGTGATGTAAACAAAAAAAGGCCGAGACCGTAAACTTGATTGGCACTAAGTGATAAGAAAAAGAAGAAGAAAAAAAGGGAAAAAAATGAAAAAAACATAAGATAAGGGAGAAATAGGGAATACACACAAGGCTACTTGGGTGTGTTTGAGAAACAGTGACCCACGTGTACTTCAATCACACACAAAAGCCAAAGAAATAATAAAAATAATAATAAAACAAACTTACAACCACTCGATCACTAGGGTGTGTTAAGAAATAACAGTCACTCTCGTGAATCACATTCACACACACACACACACACCCAGGGTTTGCAAGGATCCTTCCTATGTCAGTGACCCATCAATCACACAAATAAATGAATATTATAAAAGGATGTAGTGAAACAACCAACAGTTCTTTTTATTTTTTCTTGTCACTTAGTGCCAATCAAGTGAACGGTCTCGGCATGTTTTTGTTTACATTGATTCACCACCGTAGCTACGTTCCTTGTATATTTAAATTATTGTGATGATTTTACTTAAGAAAATCTCATAATCGGTGTTTCAATTCGAAGATAGGCCGAGGGACGCTCTCCATTTTTCCCGGTCTAATGCTAACTGCATTGTGTGGCGTGATAACTCTTCCGTCCAACATCCCGCTGTACTTGGTTGACATATTTCACTTTCATAAACCTCGCCTTCAGTCTTCCATTCGGTTTTGGTTCCAACAAAATGGAAAGGAACAGTACCCTTTAATTCTCCTTAACAGTGTACTATATGTTTCGCGGACAATGTCTTGTTATGACTGTCATGGCGATCGTGGCGATCTACCATATACGCTTGATATTAGTATTTCATCATTTTAGTTGATTCATTAAGCATTGTATGCGATATTACTGAATGCTTTTTCTTTTCCGGATGAATAGTCGTGTGGTGAGCTGCTTCCTGCTATCGGTATTCATCTTGATATTAATTGTTTAGCGATTTACTTTTATCCCTCGTACAGGGCCGTCCCGTATTGATATTACCTTGGAGATAAAATGACACATTCCTTGTGAAATGACTAATGTACCCCTTTCTACCCCACCTCCACGCAATGCTTGGATAAGTTTTGGTACCGAATGAGCAAGATATCTCTCCCATTCCTCCTCTTAATCGCGTGCATCCCATTTCTATTACCTAGCACGTTGAATGAAACAGCTTGAATAAATGGCAGTTGAAATAAATGAGAGTTCGTTGCCTGGGATAATTGATTATATTTCATTCTCTCCTCTTTTGGAAAATGTCATCTTCAAAACTCGAGGAATAGAAGCCGAGGAACGTACCCTCAAGCAGTGAACTTCTTCCAGTTTTCCTTATTATTCTCAAGTTCCCAGGCACGAATGTGATCCTGCAATAACTTCTTCCTTTCACCCAGCCCTGGCCAGGGGACGTAGATGAAGTGTCTCCATGGGGTAGGTCAGGATTTTCCAAAGATTCCATTTTCTTTTTCTTCTTATGCCACTTCCTCTTAGGCTCTTTCTTCGTCGGCTCCGTTCTCGAGTCTCTTTTGTCATTTATTCGGATTTTCAGGTTAATACGTGGGTGACCCTTTGTGCAGGCACGATGGGTTTTCTGAGGGAAACCCACTCGTTGGTTGCGCATGCTCCGAGCGGCCATGCAAGGACTGCTCTTTATGTTTCAATCCATACGTTTTCCGATAAATCCAGAAAATATGGACGGTATAATGGTCTTTCGGCAATTTCGAAAAGGACCAATCCCATATACGAAATTTTGCTTTGCTGTAAAGAAAAGTTTTTTTTTACCAGTTCCAACGCCTCGTTTTATTGCCTGCTTCTACTTATTCGGATCGTCATCAGACATTCATTAGTTCCTAAGCTCGTCGATGGTCCATTACCAGTAACTAGCACATTGTGGATTTTTCCACTTTAATCCGAGCAATGACCGACCCATATCAAGGCTGAGCTTGATAACGTGTTATTTCCGGGAACGTTCAGTGAATGAACCATATGTTAATGTGTATTGCTCATGACATACTTTTAAATTTCTTAACTTGTGATAATGTTATGTTTAGCGTACTGTCAGATGTTTTTCACGTATTCTTTCGCGTGGCATTGCACGTTTATGGTTGTGAGAGGTTAATTAGACAAGACGTAAATAATAAAAAAAATAGGAAAAGAAATCGGATGTGCTTTTGAAAGCGTGCTTACGCGTACGTGTTATAAAATCGTGTCACGAGATTCACACTCCCCCATTGTTGGATACTGTGAGTCGCCATGGGCACCGTCGTACACCGCCTTGATTGTTTGCGCCCCTCTGAAATGCACGGGTGAACCGTACCCGGGTTGTATAATTGTCCATGACGAAAACATGCGCCCCGACACCTTTCCTTTTATCGTTTATTCTTCGTCGTTTGCCCTTCCTCCCCCGAGCTCTTGATTGCTCACATCCAAACTGCCGGAAGATCTCCGCAGGCCCAGCCCAGACACATCTCCACTTTGACGCCCCCTCCTTAACCCTTCCTCCTCTCCTTAGCAGAAAAAAACTACTGCGAAGGCACCACTCACACTTGGTCTTTGGGAAAGGGGGACTCTATTCATTAAGACAATTGCTATTTTAACTAGTTAACCTTTTCGTGTAAGTGCCCATTTCCGTTCGTGATGTTTTCGTGCAATCGTGATCATACGTAAACTGGTCGAGGGAGGAGACGAAGGATTCTTTTGCATCGATCTGTGGAATAAATTGCCAACTTCTCGTCGTGGTCTCGTCCCCAATGTGATTCGGTCTGGAATCGATCCTTACGTGTCAGAATTAAATTCCCGCCATTCGTACCCGTACATCAGTTATGAGTTGTGGATATAATGTTTTGGTTGCTGCCAATGGCTCCCAAATCCTGGTATTCCAATGATTGTGCCATGCTTTCCGTTCGTCCGTAACGATTTTTACGAAACTTGTTTTTTCCCGTGTCTTATTCCATTTTTCGGAAACATCAGCTCCTGCGCGAGATCCCCCAAAATGCGAAGACGCGCTCGGCGCGAATGAAAGGATGCGAGATGAGGTCTGAGCGCGGGCGGCGTCTGTGGTACCTTCGCGACTCCTAGAGGTCTCCGACCCCTTCCCTAACGCTCCTAGGGCTCCGCAACCCCCTCCCCCCCCCCCCGACACCTCCCCTCGCACCCTCCCTCAGAGCAGGGAGCTGCTCTCCGTCTGGAAGGAAGGGGGGAGGGGACAGAGATGGGAAGCAAAAGGGGAGGGGTTTCGGGTTTTGCCGGGGCGGGATTGGATTTTGAGCTGAGAGCGGCGAGAAGGGGTCTCCCGCCCCCAAATACCCCTCCCCCGCCCCCTTTCTTATCCCTCGCTCGCCCCCTTTCCATCTTCGTCCTCCTTTCTCCCTTTTCTTTCCGTTCGGCCTTCGTCGATGGTCCTGATTCCCTTGCCGTCATTTTTCGGGGTGCCCTCCCGGGAGCTACCTGGTGCTTAGGCCTCGAGCCCTTTCCCTCTGCGGCTCCTGTCCTCGTCCCTTTTCCACTATGCTCCATTTAAAGCCTTTCGCACCCGCGCACCTCGCCGAACACCTCTGAATTTGCAGACGGCAGGGGGTGTTAGGAAAAAGTCGGGACGTTTACAGAGGGCAGCTTTCTAATCTTCCAAGAGCATTACAGCCTCTTGTGGGTCCTCTACTACTCCAACTTAACGTATTATTTTTATTCAGTTATATTTTTATACATTTAGTGGAAAAATGAATTTGTAGGCTTTTAACTGTTTTGCAGGATTAACGATTTGGATCGGTGCAGACTGATCAATGCAATGTGCTCCACTTCGGGCCAGAACAAACCGAGTTGGACGTAACTCAGGACTATTTTAAAATCCATAATTGATAGTGACTTTTCAGCATATGTGTTGAATATCACAAGTCCTCTCTTTTACCCATCGACCAAATATTTGCATCTAAGAGCGTCATTTGAGACTTTTCTTTGATATTTCACCATTTGACTGAAAGCCACATTCAGAGTGATAGCTGTTCTCTGCGTGATGTATTTTTTGTGGCTTTTGTAGGACATGTACTAGAGAAAAGGGTCCTTGATTTTGGCAGCCAGCCCCGAATTTCCGCAGCTAACGGTATAAATGACTTAAAAGAGTTCTCATTACCACTCTGTGGAAATCTATTGTTAGGTCACGAGTAGAACAAGTGAAACTTGTGTTCCATGGCTAGAGCTAAATTAAGTGCAGTGATATGGCAGAGCTTTTACCTTCTGCGTGAGGTCAGTCTGGATTTTATGTTTTAAAACTTGGGTCTCTGCACAGTCTCGAAGGTTTACAGGTATTGGTTCTGTCCAGCCAGCCAGTTCCCAGTTACCTCCTTGGGAAAAATGTTTTACCTTCATCTGGACCGTGTCAGCTTCGAGTTGCGACATTCCGAATCAAGCTCTTGACGAACTTTTTCCCTCGATCGCACTTGCATTGCATTTGGCACATTCGAGGGTAGGCTGAGAACTAATGAATCCATGCTTGTAGACCACAAACAAAATGACCTTCAAAAGCACTCCTGGTGGAATATGGAAGTAGCATTCCCCCTCAACACGCATGCGCAGGCTTGAGGTCTTTATGTTCATAAGTGTATTTTGAGACGCGGAAGTATGGAGACGTGTTCTAGTGCTATCTACGCGAGTTAAACAGCGTGCTGTTATCGAATTTTTGACTGCTGAAAGTGACTCTTTAAGAGTTTAAAGGCTGTTTTTGGTGACGATGCTGCTGATAGGTCTTCTGTAAATCGATGGGGACTAAAATTTCGTGGTTGCGAGCCTGGAAAAGCCGTAATTGTTAATGAAACACGCCGCGGACGGCCGATCACTGCTACAGGTGATAAACATCGAAAGTCTTCGAAGATTTTAAAGTGACCGGCAAATCCCTCAAAAGCGTATCGCAAACCATATTGGTCGAGTTTGTCGTGTTTAAAGGCAGCCAGGCGCCAATAATCTTGCAGCATGACGACGCTCGTCCACACACCTCGCACGCAACTGTAGAGGCGCTGGGAAACCTGAAATTTGAACCGATGCCACACCTTCATTATTCCCCCGATCTTGCGCCTTGCGATTTTTATTTTTTTCCTCAACCCAAGAGACACCTCAAGGGTAATCGTTACACCTCGGACGTTGAGGTGAAGGTAGCTGTCAAGTCCTGGATTCGAGAAAAGTCGGAACAGTTTTTCAGTGACGGAATGAAAAACCTTGTTACACAAAAGGGGAAATGTGTTAGTCTTAGCGGTGACTAGGTTGAAAAATGAATAAATGATTTTGAAGCTTAAAAATTGTACTTTTATGTACTTTCTGCCCGATCTTGCTATCTGTTTTTGTGTGTGGTCTACAGTCATGTGTGCATTACTTTTCAGCCTACCCTCGCATTGAGGTGATATCCGTCGTCCTTTTTGTTCCGACGTGAGAACGCGAGTTCGTAGTCTCGCTCCTCCCGTGGTTTCCCTAACCCATTTCCGGCTACGGAACCCAATAGCCAGACTAGCCTGAGAACATGTTGCACGATAACGCCCTGCAGCTTTCCCGCTGCGGACCTCGGATGCGACCCTGCGCATCTTTGCGTGCGGTTCGTGCGCGCGTGTCCCAGCTGCCTCTCGGCCGAGGGTGGTCATCACATGTTTTTCCTGCGGATTGAACGTCTCTCAGCTGCTCAAAGGACCGGGGCGAGTCGCCATTTATGCACTGGATTCTCTTCACTTGTATAGTCCAGGAGATGCCGAAGTTGATGGCGAAATAAAACAGCCCATGCTGGGATCAGTGGTGCACGTGTCCGGTTTTTAAATCGTGGAGCTCAAGTTTTCTCTTTTTGCCTGGCCTCCGGGGTAAAGTTCAAATCAAATCACGAGGGTAGACGTGTTCTAGTGTTAGTGAACGGGAGTTAAACAGCGTACCTTTATCGAATTTTTAACTGATGAAAAAGTGAATCCTGCGGAGATTCATCGTCGTTTAAAGGCTGTTTATGGTGACGATGATGTTGATAGTATTGATGATGGTAGTAAAATTTCGTGGTTACGAGCCTGGAAAAGCCATTATCGCAACCCATACTGGAATATCCAAGGAACGTTTCGCCTTCATTATTGAACAATTGGGATACCGTAAAATCTGTGCACGATGGGTACTAGGCCGTCTCACAGATGAGAACAAACTAAACCCTCCTTATTCCCTCGATCGTGCGCCTTGCGATTTTTATTTTTTACTCAACCCATGAGAAACCCCAAGAGTAATAATTACACCTCGGACGATGGGGTAAGTGCAGCGTCTTGTCCTGGATTCGAGTAAAGTCGCGTTGACATAGCATTAGAACACGTCTCCATATATCCGCTTCTCAAAATACACTGGATAAATGTAACGACCTCAAATCTGCGCATGCGTGTTGAGGGGAAATGTAACTTCCACATGCCATCAGGAGTGCTTCTGAAGGTCATTTATTTTTTGTGGTCTACAAGGATGTGTCAATTAGTTTTCAGCCTACCCTCGTATTATCCGGTCTTGTTAATTTTAATTTATTGGACGAGTTTAAAATTATAGTTTCAGGCGTACTTCGTGGAATTGTTCCATAATGAGTAATGCTAAAATAAAACTTCGTAACTCCTTAAGCTTTAATATGAGCTGGGACGCTAGAAAGCTTTATTTTCACGTTGAGTTGCAAAGTTGTATTTTAACATTATTCACGAGTTTAAAAGCTGAAGAAAGTTTAAAAGTTAAATGTTAGCCATTAACGGATAAATACAGCTGTAGGCATAAGGTTTCCCGTAAATGTACGATTCGTGTAATACGTCAGTGTGCGATTCGGAAAAAATGCGTGACAGGCCTCGGGTAGGTATGTGAAAATGGGTGTTGCCAAGATGTGTTATGCAATAAATTTTATTAGGTAATGTACAGGTTAAGGTTAGCTTTGGATGGACACAAATGCCAAATAAATGTTTTGTTTCTCCTAACAAAACACAATCCAACATCCTCTCTACAACAAGTCCCTCTTCATCTCAACGTAGTTCCTTCCTCCCTCCATCCCGTCCAACATCTCTATCCTGTTCCTGTCCTTTCCTCGTTTGCCTAACATTCTTCCCTCTATTACAGTCTTTAATATCCCTCTGCCGATCAATACGCCCTTCATCCATTTTTCCTGCCTCCATAGGATTTCTCTCAACAAACCCCTTTCCTCACCCACCATCCCTAGTACTTCCTCATTTGTTTTCCTCTCGGTCCATTTCACCTTCTGCATCCTTATCCACATCCACATTTCAAAAAGCCTCCAATCTTCGCGTATCCTTCTGCTTCAGTGACCATGTTTCAGCGCCGTACATAACCACGCTCCATATCAACGCTTTGACACGCGTTCTCATAACATCTTTACTCGACGTCCCTGTCATAAGGAGGCCTCTTTGCCTTATGCAATCCTTCTCCTTGTACAATAAATATGGAGGCCAAAATGAAACGTTTTTGCGTATTATAAAAATATTCATATTTAGTTATTCTCCAATCTTCAGTTAATGGACTATATGGTTTACCACTCTGAAATGAACTTCTTACGGCTCCATTGAAGCCAAGCGTCAAAATGTTTGCTTCGCTCTTATGAAATTATAAATCACTTTGAATCATAGGCGGACATCGCCTGTACCGAAAACATTTCATGCACTACTTTTTTCGAAAGGTGTTCTCAGAAATACAGTAAATGAAGGTCGATTTTTCAAACATTGGTCTTCTGGAAAAGCAGTCCGGCAAGCGTATTTTTTTTAATTTTGTGGAATAAGCAGTTTGATATATTACAAAACTCAAGGTGTGGACTCCTTAGCATTTCAAAAGTTTCTAAGTGCCTAAACAAAGTCATGCAATAGTTTTGAATAAGTGGGAAAAGATAGCAGAATGCAAGTTACGCATCAAAGATTGGGATATGACCCCTGGAAGCTTGGCTTAAGCCCTGGTTATAGAGGGTTAGCCATGCTGAGATACTGTGAAAGGGTTTTCAAATGTTCGAATGGCATATTTTACGGAGATTACTTCGTAGATCGAGAAGAATGGTCATCGCCATTGAATGTATAATGTCTCATAAAGAATTAAGTTTCCCATGAGCTAATTAGAAAAACATTTGAGAAGTCCCGGTTTTTTTCCTTAAGTTCGTCCGTTTTAGCACGTTGACATTCGTAATAAATTGTCTTGGTAATTAAGAATGATTTCCGAGATTTTGTGCGAGTTGGTCTTTATCCTGACCCTTAATTTTCTGGAGAACTGAGTCCAGGGACATGTCCGCAAAGCTGTTTGGCGAGAAGGGAGGGGCAGACGTCCTGTGAAACTCGTAGCACTTAAGCATAATGCTCATAATGTGCCCGCTCATTATATAAAAAGCGTCTGACCATTTTTCTGAAGCTTGCCAATTGCTCTCACTTGCAAACGAGATGGCCAAACGCAGATATGAAGACGTGCCACTGGCAGAGCTATTAGTGTAGATGCTTTTTCAGAAGGAGAAACTATGTTCCAGAATTTTGAAACTAACCTGTTGTAAATGTTAATTGCATTTGCCTGCCCTTTCAGTGTATCGAGTTTATATTATGAATGTTACCCTCTGGCGTGCCAGCGTGTGATTTATGATATATCTGGTTGAAAATGGATGACAGTTTCCAGGTGGCTATTGTCATATCAATTAAATCACCTAACCTAACCCCCAACCCCCTCAACCCTTACCCTTCCCTCATGGTGCTACATCCCCTGCCACACACTTTTTTGGTGGCTCGCAGGGTATTTATGTAGATGTAGAAATCTAAACTCGGTAATAAAGAGGAAAGCGTCTACAACATGAAGTGGGTATGCATGTGAAGAAATTTGCATGATAATTTTGAAATTTACGTTGGCTTACCATTTCTTAAGTCCATCGAATATGAAATAATTTTTGTCCTTCCATGAATGTCAATTTTGCTCCGACTGCAATGGAATCAGGTGGCAGTCGCTTGAGTAGCAATATTAATAGGGTTTTCTGCTTTCAAAACTCGGGATTTTATGAAAATCCTTTTCTGACTGAATTGCTGAGGGTAATCTACAACCAAGAGACACATTGTCCGAAGGACATGAGGGAAAGAAATTTAAATAATAATTATTTATCATGTATTGTTGCCAATACCAAAATTTCACTTGGATGATAATTTTATTGCTTACGAATCGTGGGAGCAGTAAAATATTATGACACAGCCATTTAACCTAGTTCATAATAAAATATAAGGCAATTTTCATGCATGAATAATAATTTTTCTGATCAATTTCTCTACGATTGGCTGTTGATCTAACATACCTTGCTCCATGCCCAGTCATGCCTTGTTGATATTACGTTTATTTTGACCACCTGCCCATTACTACCTATACACAAACCTCGTCAAATATACCGATGTATCTGCGATACCGGGCCAAATATAGTCCTAATTTTATTTTGTTTAAAACATTATTGTTCAGCCCGCGAGAGTTTGTCACTATTACTAGATGTATTATCGTATGTTAATGCTGTGAAAAATTAAAATTATATGTTGCCATTGAACGATTGATTCCCCGCTTCATGTACATGCGCCTCTCTTTTAACTACATTTTTAAATTGATACTTTTAAGTCTCGTGCATATGATTTCAATAGTTTTATTTAAATCTTTAAATGAATTAAATTAATTAAGTTAAATTAAATTAACATAATCCGGTACTTGAACATAATCTTATCGTAGTTTGCACCTGAAGATCTCCAGTTGATGTGGTCAGATTTTCAACAACAAGAGTGGAAATCCTTAATCTTAATGTGGAATGTTTTAAATAAAATGAATGGTGCTTGTTCTTTTTGCCGATTTCCTCAGATCTCCGTATCACAAAATAGACATCTCTCTTTGCCCCACGTAGACGCATAGAAAATGGTGTTATTTAATCAGGTAATAAATATGTGTTAGTAAGAAATGAGTTCCTACCTAGAAAAGTTTAGCAGTTGTTAAATGAATTGGTAGCGCCGTATTAAATCAGAAAACCAATCCTTTTAATAGATAAGTGCTGAAATTAACAGGTTGGATATGAAATTTGATTTAGTAAATAATTTACGAGGACCCTTGATGTTGTTTCTCTTTGAAAAATCGTTTTGAAAGTTTGAAAATGGTTTACGGAAAAACACATGCCTAGTATCTTTGGGAGGATCGGTTCTTGACCATAATTTTTTAAACGCATGTTTAAAATCTCCTAAAGTGCAGATGATAAAATTTTATGCTTCAATTCTCCATGAATGTTTTATTCTTAATGTTTGCACACCCCGCACTTGTTTTCTTTCTACTGCCGGAACAGAAGTCTTCGAGGTAAATAATTTTTGCGAACGTATTATTGAGCCGTAAAGAGGGAAATGGAAAAATATCAGAATGCAGTTTCAAGAAAGTATTTTACCTGAGATTTAAGAAAGCGAAATGGAGACGCAGGGCTTGAGGATCACTGCCGGTGCAAGGAGGGTTGAGGATGGGACGTGAATGTCACTGATGAAATTGCACAATGAGCGATTGTGCTCTCCCATTCCGACTTTCCTCTCGTCTTCGGAATGGAATACGTATTAAAAAGCAACTCTGCGTTATTCTCTACTGTTTATTTTTTTCGTCTTTCTCTTGCAGCTGAGATACGTATTGGATGAGAGGAGAGGTTGAAGCCCGCTTTGGGGTTGCCTCTGGGGGAGTCCCGTTATTGCGCCTTTGTGCATTCAAATATGGGGAAAGAGCTGGGGTCACGTGATCCCGGTGTTCCTTTTAAGGCAAACTTGTCCTCCTCTGTGTGTCAACGAGGAGATCCTCGCTGCCCGCGGCAAATGCATTCTCGATGAAATCGTGACTGCGGATAACATTTTTCCTTTTGAAAGCAAGTGAGAACAAATGACTTGTTTTCATGCTGTGAGCTTCACAATAAAATCAAAACTGTCTACAAACGACGGTGTGACTGACCTAGTTTTATTTTGTTACGTTGATATGGAGGAATTAAAAAGTGCCGACTTGAAATCCTGGGTTAGCGAGAGAGAGAGGAAGAAATCACTTCCCACAAAACAACATTCAACACACTGTGAGGAATCTGCGAACGATCAAAAATTCGTTTGAAGTTGCCCAATGCCAAAATGATTTTGTCATTTTAAATTATTGACAGTCTGAAAGGTAAAATATTTTTTTTAACCTCGTCACATAACTCTAATTAGTTATACCTTCACTTTATGATCTCCCTCGTCTTTTTGCCGTTGGAATAACCATTCAATTCAATTTGAAAGGTACTCAAGTGAATTCAAGGTGCATAGTATTGTCCCTATTTTGATATGAAATAAAATTGAATTCCCTTTCGAATTCCAACTACATTCGTAAAAAGAGATGGCTGTCACTAAAATAGTTCATCAATATCACATCCTTTTCTTGGTAAGTTAGTGGGTCTTTTAGCCAATTAATATGGGTTCTATACTCAAGGAATTTTTGTTGGATTTGTTCCTAGCATCTCATAAAAAATCGAAAGAAAAAAGCATAAGTTTTACCAAAAACAATTGTTTTCATCAAATTTTGCCATCACCCTAGAAATGCAATGCATTGTATGCATGTTTCAAAAGCGAATACTTTCCTTCGTAAGTGCTATGTATTTTTTAACAAAACTGTACTTAGTACGCCACTGATAAATTATGGATTTCGGAACTAACATAGAATGCTTGGTAGAACTTGGTAGAAGGGTATTTTTTCCTCTAGATAAACCTCTTGAATTTAAGAAAATTGTATTTAACTCTCCTATTTGATAAATGGACTTTTTCCATTTGTTGGCCATTGTCCAATTCCATAAGCGTTCACTTACTTATATCGTCAGGACCTTAAAATAAGGGAAAATATGAAAAATAAAAGTGGGAGGACTCAATGACACAACAGACAGATAAGATTGAAAAGGCAAGAGATAATATGCGATCGTGATGCAGTAACCAGATGACATGACCAGCAGTGGTAAGTCATCATTAGGTCAGAGACCATTCGTCAACTAGGAATGGCTGCTGGGATGGGAGCGAAACCGTTGTCATCTGAGGGGGACCAACGCTCGAGAGACTCGGATAAATCTGTCGAACTCATGGATAAGAAGGGTTATGGCGGAGGTGCGAGTTTTTCAGATGAGAGTATGACTGCTGCTAAAATGTGGGAGGGTTTTAGAAGACTCGCGATAGCGGTTGAACGGCAATGGTTGAAAGTGCGGGAGGGAAAAATACTTGCTCAATGACTGAAACGTCATTGTTCCCTCCGATAACCTTGAAACTTTCTGACTTTTTTCTGCCAGCTTTTTTCTGCAGTGATAGAATTCTGGGTAAAAGTTACATTAATGATTAGATGTTTTAGCTAATTTTGCAAAGTTTGTCGCATTCCTCAAGATGAAAGTTTACAACGTTGAGCCCGGCACCATTGAAGAGATTAGATTTCAGTTAATATTTGGAGATGAACGAAGGCTCCTCTCTGTTCCGAATCACTTAGTGTTTCTCAGTACATATATTGATATCTCTCTCCAATCATTAACCATCACTTACATCGCTTTTTTGCATATTCGTAAGCATCTTTTTGTTTAATGGAACTCAGACCACGGATGCGGACTCTGACCACAATTTAGTTGTTATGAAATGTAATGTTCGTTTCAAGAAGATAAAGCAAGGGCGGCGGGTTAGGAAATGGAATTTAGAAGCAGTAAATGGATTAACGAGGAAGGAGTATCAGCAGGCTGTAGAGAAAATAATGGATGACGGTAAAGAACTGAGTACTATCGAAGAAAAATGGGAATGTATCAAGAAAGGGATATTGGAAGCCGCTAAAGACACTATAGGAACCGTTAACGGCAAAAGGATAAGGAAACCATAGGTAACGGATGAGATGATTGCAAAGATGGATGAGAGAAGAAGATGGAAAAATGTAAACACAGAGTTAGGCAAAATGAAGTACAAAGAGTTAAACAATACATTGAGAAGGGCCACAAATAAAGCAAAAGAAGAACGGTGGAAAACGCAATGCGAGGATATGGAAAGTTTACAGAAGAAAGGTGAAATTGGTGCTCTATACAGCAAGGTTAAGTTATTATCGGGAAGTAAGAAGGCATGATCTGTGCTAACAGTTAAAGATAAATGGGGTAAGATAATAGTTGAACCAAGAAAAATCCAAGAGAGATGGAAGGAATATATAGAAACACTTTATGGTAAAGAACTTAGGCCGACAAGGTTAGACATAGAAAAGGAACATGACGTAGAAGAAGATAGCTTAGGTCCAGGCATACTCGACGATGAAATAGAAAGGGCATTAAAGGAGATGAAAGCAAATAAGGCTGTGGGGGTGGACAATATTCCTGTAGAAATGTTGAAATGGTTAGGGAAAGGTGGGAAGAAGGCCATATATGGACTGATTCGTAGTATCTATGAGGAAGGAATCTGGCCGGAAGATTTTGTGAGATCGGTGTTAGTTCCTATTCCAAAAAAGGCAAAGGCTTCGTCATGTGAGGATTACAGAACAATAAGTTTGATATCCCACGCAGCTAAAGTTATTCTCAGGATTATCAACAAAAGGATAGAGAGTAAGGCAAATGATTACTTAGGGGATGATCAGTTTGGGTTCAGGAAAGGAAGAGGTACGCGTGATGCCATTGCAAGTAATGAGATCACTAGTCGAGAGGAATATAGAATACAATTAGGACGTTTTTGCCTGTTTTGTAGAATTCGAAAAAGCGTTTGATAGAGTGAATTGGGAAAAATTAATGCGTGTATTGCAGAAAATAGGAATGGATTGGAGGGACAGGAGACTGATCCGCAACCTGTATATGTCTCAGACTGCTCAGGTGCGAGTGGGGAACGGAGAGTCCGGATGGGCAGTGTTAGGAAGAGGTGTAAGGCAGGGTTGCCCATTGTCACCGGTACTGTTCAACGTATATGTAGAGGAAATGATTAAAGAGGCATGGGAAGAACTGGAGGTAGGAATGAAAGTCGGAGGGGAATTCGTAAAATCGGTTAGGTTTGCTGATGACCAAGCATTAGTTGCTCAGTCAGCCAAGGGGTTGCAAGCATTGTTGAGTGAATTGGAGGTTCAGTGCGATAAATATGGGATGAGAATCAATATTAATAAAACAAAGGCTATGCGATTTTCCAGAAAGAAAAAGGCTAAGCTAAATATTAAAATAGGCGGGGAAAAAATAGAGCAGGTAGAACAGTTTACATATCTCGGAAGTGTTTTGGACCAATACGGTCAAAGTGGTAGGGACGTAAGGAGAAGGAGTGCGCTAGGCAAGGAGGCTTTCTCAAGGCGGAGGGAGTTGATGACGGGGACGTTGAGTAGGGATGTTAAGACAAGACTCGTAAAAAAAACTCGTAAGGGTAGGAACAGGATAGGGATGTTGGACGGGATGAAGGGAGGAAAGAAGTACACCGAGATGAAGAGGGACCTGATATAGATTAGTTTGCTAGGTGGGGAGTCACAAAATGTTTACTTGATAGTTGTGTCCATCCAAAAACCTACCTTAACCGGTAGATTACCTAATAATATATATATATATATATATATATATATATATATATATATATATATATATATATATATAATTCAATGGAAAGGACCCTGGCATCTAGTTCAGGTTTTGACGGTACGACCGTCATCATCAGAATCTTACACACACACTCACAACAAAATATATGTTTATATATACATACATACCTACATGCACATACATATATACATGCATACATACTGTCGTGTAGTCTCATGACCGGCGAATTCTGCTTGAGCAGTGCTGCGAGTGACATGGAGTCGCGAGCGCCCATAATTCCATCGCTTCGTTGGATTTTGAATGCTAGAGTATTCTTCCGTGACAGATAACCGACAAGGGACATCTGCCCTTGGCATCTGGCTTTTATTCATTTGTGTTTTTCGAATGTACTTGTTTATCAACGACGATCTAGGTCTGCTTATTGTATCTCCTAGCTCAGCAGGAGCAAATTTGTTTCCTGTGGACTACTCAGATAGAATTCCAAGCGACTCTGTTAAAATGATTACTGTGTTCTGTATTCTCACATACTGGAATGTGTTTTGAGTAATTCGTATACGTATTGGTTATGTAGTTGCGATGGGTTCCTACCAGCTGTACCAACTGATTCTCGAGGAAGCTGGAGAGAATTAAATAATTTCACTCAGATTTAGGGGAATTCGTGTTGACACTTAAGGTAATCTTCGATGATTTTAAAAATTATTTCGGAAAAATGCAGTCCAAGCATTATTTTTCCAAGATTTTAGGACTCAATTCTCCATTTTTGTCTGTCTTTCAGTTATATTGGTCTCGGAATGGAAGGCTAACTCGTGTTCTATTATGAAAAGGTCATTTGTCAGCTATCAGTAGATTGTCTAGTTGGATTATTCAACATATAATGTATAATAAGTTTGACTAAACTGGATTGGTTATTTCTGTTGTGATGCTGTTTTTCGTCTCGAGAGGCTTTGTGCCCGATTCTGTGGGCAACACCCTCTGGTGCTCCCTACTTCAGTGCTAAATCGAGCGATTGAAGTGCAATTTTCCGGTTGTGGGACTGGAAATTTGAAGTGAGGAACACCTAGACAGCATTAAGGAGGGTAGTAAGGGTAAAAAACTGGCGAAGGAAATAAGTTTGGGTTAAAAAATACCAAGTCCTCGCGAAAGTTTGTACATAACAGTTTTGAAGTCGTCAAAACCTATGCTTAAAAGATGGATGACCAATGATGACACCGTTGAAAAATTTTATATCATTACAATCTAGAGCAGTAATATACTCCATTTAGGAATCGCGTTAAGTGCGTGCGTGTTTGCCATTGGAAAACATCACTTTCAGCGTGGCAAAAAAAGAGTCAAATCAATTTGGCGCCAAATAGAAATATTGTGCGAAATATATTCGGTGAATCTGAAAACTATAGAGGGAAGAATTATGGCCTTCTCATAGCTCTCATACGAGCTCGTATTTAGCGTGAGTTCAGCGCAGAAGTTAAACTATGAAGAGAGGCGAACAAAATAAATTAGGTTTAGACGGTCATCATGATGTGAAGATTTCTTTTTTTTATCATTTGTGGACGTTTAAATTAAAAATTGTTGTTGCAGTGTTATTTATTGAGAAGATGCTGAGATGTTGGGCAAAATGTTCGGCTAGAATGCGATGTCAACGTTTCAATTTGCATTTATATTAATCCCTGGAAACGTAATTATGTAAATTACGTGCACATATTTCGTCAGCTTTAATAAGGTTGAAGACCAAGTCGATGAGGGAGAAAGAAAAGATGAGGAATGGGATGGCGGTCCCGCAGTAGACTGTAACCACAAATGAAAACAGTAAATTAACCTTTTTCCATTGAAACCGCGTGGGGTAAGACGGAGGAAATATGGATTGAAAGTTATTGTTGTGATGGCATGTATTTTTCATCGGGTGAATGACGAAGAAAAATTTCGATCACTCACATTCTCAATTTATCTCATGGAAGGATTTACAAGCTCGTTTTTAGACGCGAAACTTTTTAATTGCATTATTTTCCATCGTCAGAACTTCTCTGTAACTTCCGAGAAAGGTACGGGGTGGGTTTTCGTTAAGATTTGTATTGCGAACACCGTTGACCAATACTTGAGGGAATGGAGCCTCCGTAAGCCATAGTATGGCTCTAGTTATTTCGCGTTGTGCTTTTATTCTGGTGGAAGTGGAAGTTCATGCACATAATTAATTAAGCTAATGCTTATCGCTGGGAATTCCACCAAAGAATAAATAAATAAAGATCTTTTAAGGTTCCCCACGTCGTGTCTGTTCCCCCGTTGCCTTTATTATCGCGGCAATGAAAATGTTGATACGATGGATCATCCTTTGTCGTCTCATAATATTGTTTGGCCAACAGCCATGTATCAATGCGTTTCTTGGAATTCATAATATCTTTCATGTTTATAAAATTTGTTAAAGCAAGTTTATAAAGTTTAATCATTGATTAAATTTAATTTACATGAATTAAAACGAATTTAATGTGTAGTAAGACTTCTTGTCCATTTTTGGCCCGTTAGAAATGTAATAAGGCAACTGAATTTACCCATGTGGGATGTTCTTTCGTTGAAATGGTTTGTTGGTCACTGTACGAATAATTCGTTACCAACTTTCGTAACGAGTTTCAACCATAAAATAGCTATTAGTCCATGTAAAAAATCTAATGGAATCTCAAAAACCTAATCATCCGTTTACTAGATAAAATAGGCGGGTCATTTCAAAGATCGGAAGCCGACCAAGAGACATTTGCTGCGATATCCCGGTATTCAACTCTCCTCAGAAATAATCTACAGGGAATCAACCGGACTCGCCCTGGTGACCCAACCGATGACCCTGGTTCACGTCTCTCCGAGGAGCTGGAATTACCTTCCGATCCCCAATCGAGCCATTTTGTGGGTATTAACAAAGTCGAATTTGGCAATTTTATGGATGTGTGGGCAGGATTATTATGTGTAAACCCCTTGACCGAATCCTCTGACCACACGTAATTATGCGAATAGACGAAATTTAGCTGTGCGGTTCCTGGCACCCCATCGACGAACGAATAGAGCCTAATATGTAAGAACGGACGATGAATGAGAGTTATAGGGGTGATCTTCCTTTGAATCTTACGAGAACAGAGCGATCGGCATCCGTTTGCTTTTCACCAATATATGTATTCAAGTTTTCGATTATGTATTGTTAACGAAATAAGGCGAAGGGGCATTCAGTCGAAGTTTTCCCTTTGGGTCTTCGTCCATTAGTTTTGAGATGCTACACTTCTTCCTCTGTCTTTCACGTACGATTGAAACATATGTAACTGCACTCTCCGATTTTAGCCGGAAGGAGCGTAAATGTCAACTCATATTCCTGCGTTCGCTTTCCTGATATTTTGGGAACTTAATTCAATTTATCTTTTGTTTTGTAATAATAAGAGTGTCGAAAACACTTTGTAAGAGTATGTTTCGTCTGAAAAATAGAATTTACATAAGATTTCTTGGCGTTTCTCTCGGCCACTTATATCCTCAAATGTTTTTGCAAAGTGAATAATTAAAATGCCCGTGGACATAAATTAAAATAGAGATATCATGTACAATGGTTCGGACTAAATCTTTTGATCTGAGAAGGGATATCCCCTTTTTTTAAAGAAATGATTGTGTTGACTTACGCATACTAAGCTAGCATTATTTTCGAAAGTTATTTTCGTCTCTACTTGTATCGTTTTTATATTATTTTCTTTGTATTTAAATGTGTATATACCCTGCAAGCCACCGGAAGAGTGTGTAGCAAGGGGGGATTACACACCAAAATAATTTTACCCGAACATGACACTACCGCGGTCGAACAATGTTATTATGATCCCCTATCGTTCGTGAATAAAAGACATCATAAATCTATCCGTTCTACTCTTAATCTCTCTAATTTTACTATCAAGATCTCTCCTACTGTAGTACAATGGGTTAATAATATATTTTCAACATCACTGTTAAAAAGACCTCCTTCTAAATAAAATACATGAAATTCAATCTGTATTAACCTTCGCTCCGTGAGTGATTCCCAACCTAGCTGCTCTAATATTTTGGATACGCTACTAAGTTTATTATAACATTTTACAAATCTAGCTCCTCTACGCTGAACGCGATCCAATTCGGCAATCAATCCAACTTCGTGAGGATCCCATATACTTGCAGCATATTCCAAATGAGGCCTAACCAACGACAAATAATAATTCTCTTTGGCCTTTTCATAACATTTACCCAGTGCTCTTCTAATAAATCTCAATTTTTTGTTAGCTTGTCCACATATTCCCCTTACGTGTTTCGCCCAAGAGAGAGAGTGAGTGAGGGTAGCGCTTAGGTATTTAATGAGTCTACACATTCCATTTCGGTGTTCCCAATGCAGTAGGCGTTCGGGTGGGAATAGTTCTTTTTCCTAAAATATATGGCTACGCTCTTTTTTAAGCTTAATTCTAATTGCCAAGTGTCGCACCAGCGTTGTGTAACATTAAGGTTATCTGACAAAGCTGCTGTATCCTCAGGATCATGGATTTCATCAACCTCCAGTAATATTTATCGAAATAAAGCCGTTTTATAACGGCAGTCCTGACAGTATCTTATATTTGAGAAGGAATTTTCGGTTCTGATGGTGTGCCATCGAATTAAACTAGGTGTAATGCATATGTTACGCGAACACTCTTTTGAAAGCTATAATTTGTATGCCTTTAGTGTCGAACTTACAATTCTTCGACTATCATGCGTATCAATTACATCTCGATGCCGAAGGACCATTATGAGGATCAAGAATTAATATTGGGAGACTTTTCGGTAAATTCAACTTGAAAATTCCGTAGGCCTTTTGTATTGGCCAAAGACAAGGGTTCACTTATTACGCTCGAATTTAAGTTTTACAAAATGCATTGCCCCCTCTTGAGCAAGTGTGCATTAAGTAATTGTTATGTATTTTTTCCACTGTTATTACAGTGGAGTACTTATCCTCACTTAACGGTGATTTTTTAACTCTTAGCTGAGTTTGGTGCCAGTATTCCCTATGGATCCTGTCCTTAGTCCAAATTAAGACTTAATCGCTTGATCGCAATCTACATCGGGCTCTTGGCCCACTAAGTGGCATTACGAAGCTTCAGTGCTTCTTCAATGTAGGACAAGTTGATAGCTAAAATAAACTCGTTCTAGATGCTGATCATTATTTATCCGAGACATCCTAAGACGTGATTCATAGTCTGGAATGCTAAGACGTGAAGGTTTGACCGGGGTATGCAATTGAAAATAGAACGGCAGAAACGCATTTAATGGATCCTCCTCTCCAAATAATAATGAGGTTATCAGTGACTTCGGCAACACATTCAGCGTGTAGAAAGTTTCCATTTAAGTATTTAAAATATTCCATTGGATATTTATTTAACTTTAACTCCTATTTTATCATTTGATTTAAACTTCCTTCATGTGCTCTTTCACGTTTCAGGGACGGCATACCCCAAGTATAAAAATCTTTCATTATTTGTATTTCTTTAGCTGGTTCTTAAATTCACATCAATACTCATGTCCGATTGCTTTCACTCCCTAACCCTGTTCCGTGGTTTAATCGAAATAAGAATCATGTAAAATGGAGCGACCATGCCACCGATATACATTTTTGAAATCGGCCAAACGGAATTCCAACTATATAAAGTATAAATTAGCGTTACGTGACGTCACCCAGAACGGCGTGCAGTGTGATTTAAGCACTGGGAAAATTTCAGTTTTAATGATCATTTAATGAACATAAACTTCCACAAATTTGAGCCGGAAACCTTCCAATACATACCCTCCCCCTCCCCTAGCCCACTAATAGGTTGCTGCACCTGCACTCAACATACCCCCTCTCCCTTACTCACCCTACCTTCCTCCCCTCTTGGAGCCAGGCTATATAAGTTGAACATTTTTTTGTGTATGTCACCTGATGGTGATGCGCAGCGTCGAAGCCACTAATATTTGCCCCTGGTGACTTTGTTTTACTTCCAAGCTTGAAAAAATGTCTCCGCGGAAAAGTTTCACTTCGAACGAGGAGGTCATCGCCAACACAGATGCCTATTTTGAGGACCTTCCGAAATCCTACTTTTTGGACGGTTTAAAAAAGTTGAAGAACGCTGGGAAAAGTGTTAACGAGCGAAAAAGTAGAAACGTTAAAAAAAAATTACCCAAAATAATATAGTCTTCTGCGTTATCCTAAGGACTTATTGAACGACCCACGTGCATACGTTGAGGGGAATTTTCGCGCAAATTGCCCCAGTCTCTCGTCTCCGCTTCGATCATAACAGTCGCTTGCCAACCAACATCCCCTGAAATCAATGGTTTGCTAACACACTGTTTCGACAGTTTATACAAAAAAGGTAGTGGAAGTGATATATTAATTAAGAAAATATGTAAAAACTGATGTTTCCCTCCCGTAACAATGTATTTCATTTCCGACCTATGCCAAATACCTTAGTTGTCAGATTCGCCTTCCTGCTTTTTGCGAACCTAGTGTAAGAACTATAATATAATAAATAAAATGTAATAGCTATCACACTAAAGTTTCATAGTTTTTAGGGGTGGCGACTGACAGATAAGGTCATTTGCGCCATTAGGGATGGTTGGGGAAAGGAAGGGTGGAGAGAACCCCGGTGTCAGCATTATCCTACTCTTGCCAAAAGGTCCTTTAACGTCTCATCCGACGGATGATGTACTCACTCAAAGTGTCCTCCACAAAGCACCTCAAGTAGGGATCTGGATACCACTGAAAATTGTTTGTTGTCTCCTGGATTTGAACCCGGGCCTTCTCGGTGGGAAACCTGTACGTTAGCCACCGCACCATCCTGATCTGTAAATCCATGTAAACCCATCGAAAGGTTCATGCAATCGATTTGGCAAGAGGCACCAAAAGGTGGGGATGGCATTTTTAAGAGGAATAAAACCTCTGATGCGCGTTCTTAATCTAGGTTTAGATTTAAGAGATGGGTGTGGTAGTCTTGTACACTCCAGTTTGAAGGATCATGGTTCGATTACGTGTGATGGCACTGGGGCACTGGCTCTGATTCATAGGGTACCAGGTCTTCCTGGGAAACCTCAGATGACCCTGGGAAAAGAACTCTTCCTCGCTCGCCCATCAAACCAAACCTCTGGGTGCTTGAACCGGGAACCTTGATGTGGGGGGATCGCGATTTTGGTTTTCAGAGACGCCGTGGGGGAAATACTAAGAGGAAGGTGTTGGTCCAGGGGAGGTTAAGGGGTACAGGGCCCACCGTCGCCCGCGATGCCGGGGTGTCGTGCGGGGCGCGGATGCCCCCTTTTCGTATTCATATGCGAGAGGGGAAGAGAGAGAGCTCTCCTCTTCCCCCGTCTCCCCCTTATGGTGAGCGAGCGTGTGCGACCTTTTTGCTGCAGCCGCGCATCGGGGATGCCCTTGGGCGAGTAAGGAGTCGGCGCATCCCATTGGTTGTTCTAAGCTATGAAAGAGGTGGCTGTTGTTCAACCGATAACGTTAAAGGCGCTCTCTCTCTCTCTATGCGTTTCTTTGGAATGTAAATTAACGGCGAAAGCCACCTGTGGAATGTCAAACAAGAGTGCGTCGCGCGTCACAATTCACGTGAAGCGTGAAGGCGGAAACAAAGGACAAAGGGCAGAAGTGGGCATTTTCGAACAAATGGAATCCTTTCACCCTCTTGATCGGGATGTACGTATTTTAGACGAAAATGCAATGACGTTAGGACAAGAGAGAAGAATCGCTTAAACTTAGAGAAAGTATTTGGAAAGAGTAGTGTCCTATATTAAAAGAAAAGATCAGTAAAATCGGTCATTGATATGGGCATGATGGCGAATGAGGGTAAGCGTCAATCGGGGTTTTTGTGATATGAAGGTGGAGAATGTCGGTGGGGAAAAGACGCCGAAAATGACAAAAAAACACAAGCGGAGAAGACATTTAAGGGGGAAACGAAATATTGTTGGAAGAACTTCAAAGAAGGCAGAAAAGTGCATAAACAATATATTTAGAGGCATTGTTGGTTTGTTGAGGACTGTGATGCGGGCAAGAATATAGGGAAAGTTTGATGAAAGAAGACATGGCCGAGAATTTTGGTTACCATGAAGGAAAGTGGAAGGAATCTAAAGAAAAATGAAACGCAGTCAAAGTGCAATAAAAAGCGTTCGTCTTGACCGGGATTCGAACTCGAATCTCTTGAAGTCCGGCCGAGTGCTTTAGTTAATGAAGCTACCGCGGCGTGCCGTTATATTGATTTTTTTATTAGTACCCATTGGTAGCTTAAATGGCCAAAGCACTCGGCCGGACACCAAGGGATCCGGGTTCGAATACCGGTAAAGGCGAATGATTTTTACACTTTGAAATTGTTGCATATTAATTACAATTAAACTGGGTAATTCCAGGAATCCAGGAGCCAGCTAAATATCTAGGTATTAATATTAGACATTAATTACCCCGATATTCACATATTTTCATGTCCCGTCCAATCACAACACCTTCCATATTATTCCCACACTTCTAAAAATCCCCCTCCCAAATCTTCCCCTCGCAAACCTTTCCCCACCTTCCCCTTCCATCCAACGTCCCTGGCCCCTTCTGTTATAACATTCTCCTCAGTTCCTTCCTTCTCTTCCTTGAGAAAGATGGTGTGGACCACCGAAAACTAGTGAGTTTTTTTTCTTGGATGATAGCTAATGAACTGAATTTAGGAAAATCAACAGTCCACACTATTTTAACCAAAATTCGATGGATGGATCCTTCATCATCACAATATACCTGCACATTCAGTATTGATTGTTCGCCAGTTTCTGGCAAAAAATTCAATCACCATCCTTGATCATCCTCCTTATTCGGCAGATCTCCCCCCTGCGACTTTTTCCCATTCCCAAAGTGCAGAAATGTTATGAGGGGACATCACTGGGAAGATGTGGACACAATAAAGCAAGAAGCAATCAGAAAACTAAAAAGCCTAAGTGCCGAGGACTTTCAAGGGTGCTTTAAACAGTGGAAAAGAAGATGGAATAAGTGCATAGCAACGAATGGAGAGTACTTTGAAGGGGACAAAATAGATGTAGACTAAATTTTACAAAATAACGTTTTTATGGCCTCAGTTCATGTATTTATTGGTGATACCTCGTATTGTTTATTCAAGTCACGTTTCAATAATCCTCCAAAATAATCACCTACTGGACATAAGCAAATTGTCCACCCAGGGTAAGCAAATGCCAAGTCAAAATCTATAATTATTGTGTCATGATATTTTTTCTTTTTTCAGTACATTCACCAATTTTAATAAGACTACTTAAAGTAGACAGTCTGTGATGTTCCGCCAAAAATGAATGCATTGATGGATGATGGGACTAAAGCATAAGTTTCAAATAAGTCTGTTTTTGATAACCTTCAACCTACCATGGCAATGCACTGTCATCAGAATGAGCAAGCCTGAGCATAGGGAAACTCAATTTCATGCACATTACCAATGATATTTTTTCTGTATAAATCATAATTTAAAAAAGAAACAAATCAAATCTTCACACCTACTTTTGCCAAACACAGGATTGATAGCCAAAACTTTTTCCCATTCCCAAAGTGCAAAAATGTTATGAGGGGACATCACTGGGAAGATGTGGACACAATGAAGCAAGAAACAACGAGAAAACTAAAAAGCCTAACTGCCGAGGACTAACTTTTGCAAAATAAAGTTTTTATGGCCTCTGCTCGCGTATTTATTGGACAGACCTCGTATTCATGTGAAAACCAGCAGTTTGACCATACAGCAGTATTTTTAATTGTTTCATTGATGAATTCCACGACTGCGCCACCACCGCCGTCAGTCGAACCTAGTAAATTCGCTGCAAATGAAAGTGCGAAAGCGCAAGTAATAGCGGGGTAGAGGTGGGTGGGGCGTGGATATATGGGCGTGTGCGAGTGCCACTCTTCGTCCTCCGGAGCCACGCTTTTCTTTTTACCTCCTAGCAAAAGGGGCAGGCGAGACGCTTCTCTGTAGATTGTATCCAATTGAAAGATCCGCCAAGTGGAAGGAATACTCGGCGCTGACCTCTTCCCATGGGCTATATTTAACCTTGATACCCTTTGAAGAATGAGGCGGATGAGAGCATGTTGATTTTACAACGCTGGAAAAAAATCGCCCGCGGGGCTTTCGTCTCTCGCGATCTCGACTCGTGAATTATTAACGACCTCTGCATAAAAAACGCCTCCCGTGCTCCACTGACTTCACGCTTCCATAGGCGTCGGTTTTTTTTTAATTTTCTGTGTTTCCTTCGCCTTCTCCCCCCCCCTTATAAGTGTGTGTGTGTTCATTTCCTCCCTTCTCTATTTACCCCCTCGTTCTACTCCACTGAACCGAGGGTAATATTTTCGTCAGAGCCTATGTTCGGCGATTTCGTCACACGGCTCGCTCCTAAATAGCTTGGCTTGGCTGCAGTGTACGTCACCGCGGGCGACCTTAGCATTTAACACTCGAAATTCCAGGGATGCAACAACCCCGAGATCCAATTAGGAGCAGGAAAAGGGATGTTGTGTTTTTTCTCTCACTCTTTCTTTCTCTCTCTCTCTCTCCAGTATATTTCGCTCCTTTTTGAAATCCTTTTACAGCCATGAGGTTCAGCCTCATGACTGTGTTTTGTTAGTGCTGGAAGGGGCTTCAGTTGTTCTAATCATGTGAATGGACTTCCTAGACGCTGACGTGTTTATTTAGCCAGGGTTGTTTTTTATTTGGTGTTATCTAAACATGATCCTTGGGTGTTTTTCTGACAGAGAAATAGTTTTCCTCTTCGCTTGTGAAACAGTGCTCGCTATGTAGTATTCGAATAAGAAGGAAACTGGAGTGAACTGGCAGATACTGTGGTAAAATTATAGGCCGTTCCATTGTATGAATCTTAATGAAAACAAGGTATGTTAAAGACGTTGGCTAATTAAAAAATATTAATGCCCTGTTTTAAAATCTTCTGAATGTGCATTTTGAGTAAAATGAGAGCAGGTTAGAGACTTAAATAGTATTCAGTCTAAGTGAATGTGAAAAGAACTTTAGACGTTCGTCTCAAGTAATCGTAAAGCTAATTGACCAATTACCAATACTACCGAATTACCAATTTTATCGTCAACTGCTTGCGATCAAATTTACGATTTTGATGGAAAAAACGAAATATTCCTTTTATTAAAAGTCAATGTCAACAGCGTTGATTGATTGAATTGTATTATAATGTATTTAGCTTCCTAAAGTGGAAGGAACTATATTATTTGGATTACTTTAAGTTTAGCTCTCATAATAGTCTTAATCCTGAAATTTAATCAGCTATGTGTTTAACAGAAACTAAGGTCTTAACAGAGTTTCATAATACAGTTTGTACGCTTAACAGATAGTTAAAGTTGAACAATGGCAATGAAAATAGTCATAATACCGTACATAATATAAAATATATTAAAAACATAATTTCTGTCACTTAACTACCATCGAATCTACCTTTGAATAAAAGTTCATTGCTTAAATTTCTCTGTAAATGTGTCTTACTTAATTCTTGAACGTTTAGTGAGAAACATTGGTTTTAGCAAATCATTTGAATTACTTTTATTTAATCAATGTAGTTATGTCATGAAAAGTTCCCAACATTTTTAACAAAAACCCAACATTTCAAAACTAAACTTTGTTTAGTTTTGAAATGTTTTGCTTTTAATAGTATCGGTTTGTTTGTCACTCATAGAGATTATCTTGTCGACTCCAGGATACCGCATTATCCGTGCAGCCTATCTATCGCCTATGTGGTCATTTTCATCCGGGAAGTGTCATGGTGACTCCAGTTAGGCCTGCCACGCGTTTATTTTTAACATTGTGTTTTTTTATAAAGTCTGATGTATGTGTGTGTTAGCAAATTATAGTCAAACACATCTCAGGAAAATATTTAGCACCCCAGGGTTTATCGAAATTTAATAGCGTTTTTATAATATCTGAATATGCTGCAGTGTAATGCAGCGTTTTAATTAAATGTCTGCATTTTGTGTTTTGCTGAGAACGGTAATTTTGAAGTATTTTCCCAATTCCGTATGAATCTCCATCTCCAGTTGCGGCTGCGCTATTGCCCACTTGGTTAAACTCTTAATGTCTCTGTTTAAATAATCTAATTTAAGTGCCCTGTCTAATTAAAGGGCAAAAGGCTCCCATTCAGTGTGTAGGTATGTATGTAGTTTATACAGAAAATTGCAATGAATTGACACTTCTAATTAACACTCGTCGGGCAGACTTTCAGCGGAATAACTTAAATGGCAAAACTAAGTATAGTTTCCGATGCAACACACACACATTTAAAATACTAAATATTCGATACGAAGTCAATATGAAAGAATTAGTCGGTTGACTTATGATTTCAGTACGTTTCAAACAATACTTACGGATGATGTAGTCCTTAGCCGATAACAAAGCAATAATTGTTGTTCAATCATTTATTTTTTCAATATCTTCTTACAGCAACGTGTAAGAGAATCCAGGCTCTAAGACACGACAAAATAAGTAATTGAAACAATATGTCAACCAAATTATTATATTTTCCGTCTATAAATCACGATAGAACAACTGTCACTGAATGTGGTTGTTCAGTGTGATTCATTCTTTTTTCAGAAATGAATTTAATACTTTGTCTCAACGCTTTGGTGGAAATGACAAGCAGGGTAGAAAAAATAAGGCAGGTGATTTAAGTGTTGAAATTTGTATGGAAATGTAGCGAATTACATCGTTATCCTCGCTGCTTAAATTAGCTCCATTCTTGCACAGGTATAATTCAGATTGAAATGGGTACAATGTTTCAGTTTTGGACTGTGGCCACAAATCAGTAACCATAAAGTAGAAACTTAAAATTAAAGAAACTTATGGAAATGAAAAACAGTTGATGGCGAGTAGTGAAAGTGCAAAAAAGTAAGCAAACTTGTCATCCAAGGAGCACATGGACAGCTGTGGGAAAACATGATACTATTACTTTATATTATTTGTATTATTATATTACTGTGGTAGCAATAGAGGAGAGCATAGATAATATCAAAATTGCGCAGCTGGAAAGTGTGAAGGAAGGAATTGCTGGAAAGCAAGCAAAAGTGAAATAGGAAGTCCTGAAATGAAGTGTAGAGGGGAGAAAATAGAAGATCTCTGATATTCAATAAATGCGGTGAATGGATAAAAATAAGAATTGGGAATACTTGGGAGCCTGAAAAAAACAAGGGAAATAAATTAAGAATATATATGGCAAATGGAAAAAAGTCCGCGTACATTGTAAGATTTAATTAGATTATGGAATAGTAAGAAAATAGTTTAAGTAACTCGTTGGAAGATGCAATGTAATGCATGAGGAATGTGATGAAAATGTAATTTAAAATGAATAGGCTATAAAGGGAAAGAAAAGAGGGTTTGGAACAGCTCCTCTATGAAAAATAACTTAGTATCGCGGGCGCGTTGTCTTTAATTTTAATGTTCACCATTCAATATTATTTGAGTTTAAAATTATTCTTGCCGTAGGGCAGTTATAATTTTGGAAGTCCTACTATTCTAATTTTGGGCGAATCACGTCGTTTGTGGTGTATTTGTTGGTACATCCCCACGAGTTTGTTCTTTTCATGTGTTGAATACTTTTTACGCACTTATGAAGTGCTGACAACGTGCTCCACTGGCATAAATTGGCGAGGATGCCATCCCCATTCTAATCCCTTGTGTCGCATCTGATCGATCCACTTAGTCTACGAATAAAGTATCTCCCCCGAAACCCTCCATGGGCTCCCATTGAGCGCAACTTCGGCATGTTTCCACAGGTCTCATACAATCCATGCCATTTGGAAGTTCTTTTCAATTAGTGGAATTCAGTAACCATTTAATGGATCTGCAAAAATTGCATTGCCCTTTTTTGAAATATTTAATTTATTCGTTACATAGGATGGACAGGTGTATGTAAATTCATGAAATCCAGGCGAAGTCAGGGGGATCACGGTGGCCGGTAAAAGTAGAGATTATCGCGTTAAGTCAGGAATTTTTATTCAAATGGACGCACACAATTATATTTCCATACTATACATTCCGAGTAACCTTTCACTGCGGACAAAGAAAACTTCAGCAGTGATGATTTTAATGGGAGAATGGGCAGCCTGTAAACGTTATCGCGCTAGACAAACCTAGGAGCGTTATCTAATGGCAGTACTTCATTAAAAATGCAAATTTATTTTCGCCGACTCTGGATGGTGTCTCAGGGAAGCCTCGTTTTCACCCGAGCTTTGTGATTTTTTAGGGTACCACATCATCCAGGGAAACCGCAGGCGGTGCCGGGAATGAGAAACGTACCCCTGATAATTACCCTTGCTAATGTGTGAATCTAGCATGCTGCCTGGCTTAATATTAACTGGGTGGACACTGTCGGGAAAAAGTTAGCAATTTTTCAGTTTCTTGAAAAAATCGAGTGGATCGCCGATATTTTAAAAGAAGATAAAGTGAAATGGTAAAGAAATGTGAAGTTAAATCGTGGATTTCCGTTTGCAATTCCAGTAATTTAATAGAAAACTCGGGAAATAGACCGCGTGCTTGACGGCAAAAAGTTAGAAATGGGTATCAGTAAAATAAGTGGCAATCCTGTATTAGTGGGCTCTACCTTCTAATATCAATCAGACCATCGATCATGACCTTAGTGGTTTTATTTTAACGTTATTTGTACCCTAGGGTAAAGGGGTAAACGAAGATTAGCTTTGGAAACTTTTTGAAATTTTCTGAGAGATTCCTAAATCAGGTTCTATTGTATTTGTGCCAAAACTCTTTGGGATAAACCTTCGGGCGGAGCATGTCAATGTCAGCTAAAACTATAAAAGGAGCACCTAAAAGCATTTAAATGAATAGGTTAAACTCAGTTTTTCCTACGATTGCGATGCCGAGTGAATCCGTGAAAATTCAATAGTGTTTGCGTTTTCGTAACTGGTTTGGAATGAAACGTTGAAGCATTAACTGGATTGACAAGGAAGGACTATCAGCAGGCCGTAGAGAAAAATCATGACCAAGAGAAGGGTATTGTGTAGAGGAAAAATGGGAATCGTAAATCGCAAGTAAAACTATAGGGACTTTTAGGAGGAAATGGACGAAGAAACTATGTATCACGGATGAGATGATCAGAAAGATAGATGAGAGAATGAAATGGAAAAATATAAACACACAGTTAGGCAGAAGGAAGTAGAAAGGGTTAAATAAGAAATTGAGACAGGTAACAAAAAGAGCAAAAGAAGCGTAGTGGAAAACGCAGTGCGAGGATATCAAAAGTTTGCAGAGGAAGGGTGAAATTGATGCGCTATACAAGAAGTGTAAAACACTATCGAAAAGTAAGAAGGGAAGATCTGTCTAAGCAGTTCGAGATAAGTCGGGGAAAATACTAGTTGAACCAGGAAATATCCAAGAGAGATGGAAGAAATATATAGAACTATATGGCAATGAACTTACAGTTACACATAGAAAGAGAATATGACGTACGAGAAGATAGAAATGAAGATAGTTGAAGATAGCTTAGGTCTAGGCTTTACTCGATTACTGCTAAGGTGCGAGTGGGGAACGGAGAATCCAGATGGGCAGTGTTAGGAAGAGGTGTAAGACAGGATTGCCCATTGTCACCGGTGCTGTTCAACGTTTTTGTGGAGGAAATGATTAGAGAGACATGGGAAGAACTGGAGGTAGGAATAAAAGTCGGCGGGGAATTCGTGAAATCAGGTTTGCTGATGATCAAGCTTTAGTTTGTCAGTCAGCCGAAGGGTTGCAAGCATTGCTAATTGAATTTGAAAGTCAATGCGATAGGTATGGGATGAGAATCAATATTAATGAAATAAAGGTAATAGAGTTTTCGAGGAAGAAGAAAGTTAAGCTATATGTTCAAATAGGAGGACGAAAACTGGAACAGGTGGAACTCTTCACTTGTCTTGGAAGTGGTTTTGAGAAAAAGCTCAAAGTAGTAGGGACATAAGGAGAAGCATTTCACTAGGCAATGAAGCTTTCACAAGGAGGATGGGGTTAATAACAGGGACATCGAGTATGGATGTTAAGAAAAGGTTCGTCAAAACTTTCATATGGAGCGTAGTTATGTACGTCTGAAACTGGATGACAAGTGTTTATTGGAGGAATTTGAAATGTGGGTGTAGAGAAAGATGGAGAAGGTGAAATGGACCGAAAGGAAAACAAATGAGGAAGTATTAGGTATGGTGGGCGAGGAGAGGGAATTGTTGAGAAAAATCATAAGGTGGCAGGGAAAATGGATGAATGGCGTATTGATCGGCAGTGGGATGTTGGAGACTGTAATAGAGGGGAAAATGTTGGGTAAACGAGGAAAGGGCAGGAATAGGATAGAGATGTTGGACGGGATGGAGGGAGGGAGGAAGTACAGAGAAATGAAGAGGAACCTGATGTAGAGTAGGATGTTGGGTGGTGTCTTTTTGAGAAAGACTGGGATTTCTCAATGTGCCGTTTGGAAGCTTGTGTCCATCCAAAACCTGCCTGAACCATTAGATTACCTTACCATACCTTACCATATTAACAATAATAATTACTGATTTGGAAGTGAGGGAATTTCTTTTCGATAGTCTTAGTAAAGGTAGTGGATTCTCCGATTGGGTTAAGTTGACCACCCTGTAATACATTGGTCTGAAACATAAGTCATTTACACGGATTAAAGTAGAAAAAGGAAAGAAGTTTCTAAACGTAAAAGCCGTTCGAAACGTTCGATTTTGAAATGAACTTTTCTTAGTAACTGTCCACGGCCATAATTTCGGAATGTCTTCATTATCAATGTGGTTATTGGATGGAGGAGAAGGTATGTAGCTAGTCTGCAGAGCTGTGTGATCTTCATCAGCCAATGGCTTACCCCTCGTCTGATGCTGCTGGGGTGATGCTGAGTTTTTTTTTAGAGAGGCGCATGTACGAGTATTCTCGTATTTTTCCCGGAGTATTAGCATAGGCTTTGCGTGTATGTTTGCCACGCTGTTTCATTTTCTATTAAAAGCCATCTCTCCCCCTACCAGCCATCACGTGTCGGCTTTTAAGTGTCATCCGGCCATACGTATCACCGTCGGGAAATTATTTCATATAGGAACTTAAATCTTGGATTGACGGTCGAAAGAAGCCCGAGAAGAAACTCTTTTTCTAATTCATCAGTTTTCTTCGTCTTCGTCGTACTCTTGAATTGATCTTGACTACCAGGTGACGAAAAGTTGATTTTGTGTAGTTCTACGTGTGTGACTTGGTTTTTAAAAACTTTTATGTTGTAATGTACTAGGGTAGGCTGAAAAATAATGCACATATGCTTGTAGACCACAAACAAAATGACTTTCTGAAGCACTCCTGCTGGCAGGTGGAAGAAACATTCCCCCTCAACACGCATGCGCTGTTAATAAAAATTGGCAATTTTCCACGAAATAAAATTTTTAATACGACCGGTTTCGATGTAACTACATCATCTTCTGGTGACACTCATTCTCAGTGTCTAGTATATTTGCTGAAAAGCTAGTAAGTAAAGCTAGTAACGCCTGAAACGTCTCTTTTTATACGCATGCGCAGGTTTGAGATCGTTGTATTAATCCAGTGTATTTTGAGAAGCGGAAGCATGGAGACGTGCTCTAGTGATATGTCTGTCAACGCCAGTTAAACAGCGTGATTTAAAAAGTGACTCCTACTGAGATTAATAGTTGTTTAAAGGCTGTTTATGGTGACACTGCTGTTAATAGGTCTACTGTAAATCGATGGGTAGTCAAATTTCATGGTCGCGAGCCTAGAAAAGCCATGATGAAACACGCAGCGGACGTCCGATCACTGCCACAGACGATAAACATCGCATAGTCGTGGAAGATTTGATTCAAAATTACCGGCGAATCCCTCAAAAACAGATAATACACCTCCGACGTCGAGTTTGTCGCGTTAAAGGCAGCCTACCGCCAATAATGTTGCAACGGGACAACGCTCGCTCACATACCTCGCCCGCAATTTGAGAGGCTCTGCGAAACCTGAAATTTGAACCGATTCCACACCCTCCTTATTCCCCCGATCTTGCGCCTTAGGATTTTAATTTTTTTCCTCAACTCAAGAGACACCTCAAGGGTAATCATTACACCTCGGGCGATGACGTGAAGGCAGCTGTCAAGTCCTGGATTCGAGAAAATTGGAAGAGTTTTTAATTGACAGAATGAGAAAACTCGTTACACGTTGGGAGAAATATGTTAGCCGTAACGGTGACTATGTTTAAAAATAAATATATGATTTTGAAGCGTAAGAATTGTACTTTAACGTACTTTTCACCCGAGCTTGCTATCTGTTTTTGCTTTGGTCTACAAGCATGTGTGCATTACTTTTCAGCCTACCCTCATATTAACTTTCATCGTTGAGATACCATTTTCAATGGCATTTTAAGTACTGGCCCATGCAATGCATTAGCTTAGAAAAGAAACAAGTTGCATGTCCGGTAAAATATACCTAAAGAAATGACTCTGAGTTCTTCATATTTCCTCATTACCTAAGACACACGAGGCTTCTGTTTTAACGCTTTCTCGTTATCGGTTCCTCTCTATGTTCGATAGAGTCACGGCAGGAGTGTGCTGGCCAGTGTAATTCTTGAAGATGCCTGGCGCGTCTTATCTTCCTCCTTAAGAGGAGGATTTCTAAGCATGCACGGACGGTTCTATGGCCCTCACGCACTTCCCTTGGCGCTAAATGACGTTGCGTCAGGTAAGTTGCCCGAGTAGGCGTGGAGCGGGATTGCGAAGCGGCGACTTAAGTGTCTTCCTCCTCCTCCTACGCATGGCTTATGCGGAGAAAAAGGAAGAGGTTCCCCTTTCCGTTTCAGTGTCGGCTCGCGGAGCAATGCGGCTTTCACATCTGAGCGCCGTCCTCGTCTTGAAGCGGGTCGGATATCTCTAAAGAGTGCCGACCCTGGTTAACTTAGCGCCGACAACTCTTGTCTGGACTCTTTCCGCCGCTCGTGCTCGAAAGAACCGAATGTTATGCCGGTGACGTCTGCATCCGCATTTTGAAAGTCTATTTTTACGACTGTGCACGCCCAAGGTGCTAGTAATTGCGTTTTTAACGTACGTATATTTCCACAATCACGCGTGCACGTTCTATAATGTGCTTCGAAAGTGGCATTTTTTTAACATCACTTGAACTGTAAATGGGACGTTTTTAATATGATGGTTTTCATGGTAAGTTCTGAAAATGGGTATGCACTAAACTTCAATAAACCCATGTAAATAAAGAGGTCATGATAACTCAAGAATTTGGCGTGATGACTTCTACACCTCCTTCCTGTATGATAAGTCATGGCGACTTCAATGTGAAAACTGTATTCTTCCGTGATGCACCAATCGTAAATTGTAAAAATTCTTCTTCTTGATTGGGATTCGAACGCCGATCCCTCGATGTTAGGCCGATTTCTGTAGCCATTTTAACCACCGATGCGGCCTCTTACCCTCCGAAATTTAGGGGTTTTTAAGTGAACAAGATGTTATGACGAAATACCGTACATACAATGTCACAAGTATTCGTAGTCGTGCGCGTTGCGCCACCGCCCACGAGGTTAAAGCCTACTTTAAACACTAGGGGTGTTTTACCTTTGACGAATTCAAAGAACTGCTGGAGATGCCGCGACGGTAACTTTTAACAGAGTCATCTGTTCATGGGCATACAATGCAACCATGCATCCATGATGTTCCCAAATGAACTTCGTTGTATTATTTATTTAGTTGCGTGGAAGAGGAAAGTCTTGAGAGGGGGAAGAAAATGCTAGATTTTTGGTAGTTTTGAATGTTCATTCCTTCTGGGCTAAAGTTTGAACCTGGACATATAAAAGAGTAATTTCAGCCTGTGACCGATTTTTATTTATTTATATTTTATTTTAACGTTCACCCAACATAAAAATATAATCACAGGGCGAATGAAATTTGTATAATACATGAAAAATGACACTAAATTTCTTGCATAATATATTTTGAAATTCAGTATAGAAGCCTTAACATTTTAAATGTAAATGATGTGGTGTTCAATATACAAGAGTACAGTGTACATCTTGTATGATTAAAAGAGTGATATTAGAATCAAAGATAGTACTCAAGTGTTTCATTCAATGGTTCTCTTTAAATTTTATCCGTCTGTAGCATTAGCATATTTAGTTACATTCAACCTCCTTGAAAAAGACAACAGATCATTGGTGAACATGGAAATATAACAAATTTTCTTTCGACCTTTTAGATTGTGTATATCAATTTTCTGTAAAGAGCAGTCATTCTGATTTCTTGCTTTTTGGTACACTATTGTATCATCAACAAATATTAAGCACTTTGAATCATGAATAAGTAGTCGAAAGTCAGTGATAAATTTTAAAAAGAGAAGTGGAACAAAATTTAAGCCCTAAGGAAAATGCTGTATTATCTCCTGAAACTGCATTTCTGTGTCGTGTATTGTTTTCCATTTTGCTAAAATGAGTAAAATAAATTTAACAGAAATAAAGAAAACCTCTGTTTGTAGTAGTCTCTACATAATCTGTTAAGGTAGTCAAAATAATTGTCACAGATCTCTTTGCCATAAAGCCATGTTGAAAGTCACTAAGTTGACTCTTGAAATGAGAGGCGAGGTGTGGTTGTATATTTAATAATTTGGCCAAGATATTTGAAATATGAGCTGAGGTGTGGATGTATGTTTATAATTCCTAAAAATATATTTGAAAAACTGATATTCCACAGGACAATAATTCTATGAGAATGTTTTTACATTTCTTTATAATATAGGAAGGAATACTCTTAGGACCAACAGGCTTTTTTGTTTTAATACCTTTGATTACATTCAGCTCTTCATCAAAATTGCTATGATTAGTAATGGCATTATTATTGCTTGATGGTCCCCCATCCCTGGAAAGCCCTGTTTTGGAAGTGTTTCTTCATGAAAAACAAAGGCATAATATGTAATTTGAATGAATTAGCATTCTCATTTGGAGAACTCATCTTGTACCCATTTATTTTCATTAATTCCAGAATACACCTGATTGAAATTACAAATCTTTATAAATATGGGCCTCCCAAAACATAAAACAATTGCATAACATTCAGAAACTTATGTGTCTCGAAAGACCTGTAATAAGCTGATGTTTTTGGAAAACATTTTTATTCTTACTATAAAAAATATTTTTTAAGAAAATCCTGAATGTACTCATTAAATTGAAAAGAAACATTCCAATGGAACTTGATTGCTTTCAGCTTGAGGGAGATCTCATTTTTAAAGAAATTGATGCAACCTTTGCATTGGAAAGTTGTTATTTGTAGTCATCTTTTGCTTTTTAAATATTCATGACTTATTCTTTACTACATTGACTTCTGATGTGTGCATTTTTGTATCTTTATCAGGTATTAAGCATTAGTATTTTGCATTGGTTCTCATCTTTGTTAAATTATTCTGTTAGTCGAGACTCTGAAAGGGTTTCAAATATCATTGTAATTTACAGCCAAAATAAATTATCTGATTAATTCAATGATTACTTTTACAGACACTTGACTTTGATCGAGATGGCCTCACGAAAATGAAAAAGGCAGTGAAAGCTATTCACAACAGTGGCAATTGTAAGTAATCTGACATTTTTTTAATTTAAATTCTAAATGTGAATTTTCTCTGTGGTAAATAGCGTTAGAATCATTTCTTCACGGTATCCATTTTCAATTACAAATCTTTGGTGCTGGAAACTTGACCTTGTTTGACTGAGGTAAATGTACATTTACCATGAACTTGTGATAATTTACTATCATTCCTAAATGTCTATGTAAAATGTCTATGTAAATGTTAGTTTGCTTGAAATTGGGAAATAATTGCAGAGTCTGCATGCAATTACTTAAAAATGCTAGTATACCATTAAATAAAATATATCTGCTATTTTCATGAGTGTTTACAGTAGTTTTTGTATTCATATTTCTGAAAACTTAAAAATATCAGCCATTCAAGGTTACTTTTTATTTTTGTATTATTTATTAATCAAAGATTTTTTACTTATAAAATCTGGTGTGTTTGGGGAGTCAAATTCTGCTTACTTGTGGAATTCCTATCTTACATGTTAGTTTTAGGGATCAATATATATATTTCTAACTGGTAAGAACATGTCATCTATGTCAAAGGAAATTCCTTTGAGTCAAAATTCAATATTGTTGATCATGCCACATTAAATTGTTATCGTATTTTATCAGTTCATCACTACATCAACCTTCAGGTTTGTTATGTACTTACTTTGGATTGGCACATTAAAGTTATTAACCCTAAATAAATTTGAATTGAAAAGTGACTATTGCTTGCCAATTTTCTATCTCATAAAATTTACTTGCCTAACATCGACTGCACATAGTAAGGGAAAGAATTTACCCTTTACCCTGAGTAGTTTAGTAGTGCTGAATATAGTGATATCATTTATTTGCATAGTTATATTGGAGAAATTAAGAAATATATGAAAGTGTGTTTCCTCTTTTAATCATTCCAAAATGTGTTTGAATTGACTTACAATTGATGCCACTCTTTCTAAAGTGTTAAAATCAATGAGTATTAGCTTTTGAAGAAAGTAGGACACTATTTTGCATGGTCATAAATAAATGCAAAATACTTCCATTGAATTCTAGTTATTTTCAAAATTACAGTAATTGTTATTGTTTATGTTTTGTAAATTTCACTCAAATATACTCACAAAAACGAATAAATGCAAGCCTATGTGAAACAGTCAAAGCTTATTTTCTCTTGTGAGTTGAAATAAATAAATGTTTAAATTTGTGAGCAATAAGATTTACATGTACCAATATCAATCAATGCCTAATTGTATTACTATAATTCAATGAGGTAATCATTGATAGATAGATGCATTGGACAACATTTTCAATTTGACAAGAAAAGAAAAGGGAAAAATGACAGAAAATAGAAAACAACCTGCCTCATAAATAATGCATTCATATTTTCCGTATGCATTTTCCATGTATTGTTTCCTTGTTTTAAATATGAATATTAAGTAATAAGTACTGGTAAATTATCAATTGAATGAACCATACTAATTATCTTAATGAAAATAGCCTAATGAATCAAAAATGTTTTCAAAATACTCCACAGATGGTATTTGTGTAAGGTAAATAGTAATTATCTTTCCTTTGGCTAATTTCCTTAGCTTTTTCTCACCCTGGGAGATTTCTTTCATAATAGTGTTCAACAAAATATAGAACTGTCATTGCCTTACCTTTAACTTCTATAATTATTTTTTTTGTCATTGATTAGTTTATATCTGTTGTATTCCCTCCAACATGTGGATAGCAATTTCATCATTTTTTTTTATTTTGACTGTATTATAAAAGTTGTAAAATCGCAATTGTCATGCCCCTAACATCATTTGCTGTATTGAATGAGCAAACTTTTTCTGGAGACTTCTGCAGTTTTTATCACTTTGTTATTTCAAGAAATGACATGAACTGAAAGTGATATCTTTTAGAAAATCTTAAGAAAAATATGCTAACAGGTTCCGAAAAAATGTATATATTACTTAGTAACTTGTGCAGTCAGGCAACTCATTACTTGTGAACTAGTTCTGGAACTCTGTTAGTTATATGATGAATTCTCTAAGGTAATATGTGACTTTAAAGAAATATAATTATCAAACTAAAACCTCTTCCAGAAACTTTTAAAAGTTATGGAGATGTGCTAGAGTCCATCGCCAACCATAGGGGAAATACTTTGGATTTAAGGGTCAAATGACCAGTTCCATTTTACGGTTTTTATGCGAATATTTCAATTTTCATGAACATTTTAAATGGCCCAAGTTTTTTATTCTTGTGTTTTTTTATAAATATTGTGGTAAATGATTAGGAAAATAAATCATCATGACTGTGAAATATTTCTATTTCTCATAGCACTTGCCTAGATGGTAGGGAGTATGGGAGAAAATTCTGAAAAACTGGAACTGGACATCATAAGAGAAATGAAAAGTCAAATTCTTATAGGTTCCATTTTAATCTTGAGAATATGAGCTCTCCCAGAAAACTTGAAATAAAATACACATTTTTTCTAATTCTTTGTTCACCCAATTAGTCAAACCTTTTGGCCCACTAGGAAATATCATGAAGTGAAGTGAGATAACCTGTGTGAAGTCATTTTGAAGTATCATTACTTAGGATTATATTTGGTGCAATAACAATTGTCACTACTAGGATTGCTATCACTATCAACTTCAAGTTCATCCTGGTAGTTAGTGGCATGAATGCAGGCCTTATCCTTTGGCTGGGCATTAAAATTTGAGGCTAGTTCATAAGTGGTTTTCATAGCTGGTCAAAAGAATTTGGCTGCTCTCATGCTACTCTGGGCGTCTTGGAATATTATATATTTGTCAATTAGTTTATTCATAAGGTAAATCATATTTTTGCCACATGGTTTGAAACAGTTTATATTCATCATGTGATTCTGTTGAAGCCACTGCCATGTGTTTATTTATTTATATATGATGCTGTTTATTAATATTTAAGTTGGATGGTCATCAAGTCTAGTTATGCCCTACCTGGTCTTGTAGGCATCCATCCAATGAATGCAAATGCTAAAAAAGATCATTCACAAGAGGAATTAGAAGCAGTCGTATTTTAATTATTTCCATTAGGTCAGTTTTTTGTTAATAAATCTAACTCTACTTACAGCCCATGTGGACAATGAAATGTACCTTTCCCGAGCCTTGGAGAGATTGGGGAGTGCTGCTCTAAGCAAAGATCAGGAACCTGACATTGGAGCTGCATTTATCAAGTTCTCTGTTGTCACTAAAGAATTATCAGCACTCATGAAAACACTAGTAAGTACTTTAATATGGAATAATGAAGAGTGTAATCACTTCTTTGCTAAGCAAATGTTCAAATTTAGGTTGCTGATGCTTAAAACGTTTTTCCCTCTATTCGTTTTAAAAAAAGATGCAGAATGTTAACAACATTGTGATGTTTCCCCTTGAAAATCTTCTGAAAGGAGACCTGCGAGGGGTGAAGGGTGATCTCAAGAGGCCCTTTGATCGAGCGTGTAAGGAATATGAGGCTAGGTGAGGAAATAGAATGCCCACAATGAATTTTTCACATTAAATACTAGTAAAACCTTCTGTGTCTCTTTTGACAGAAATTTAAGGATTTTGAAGTTCAACTTTGTAATTACATGATGTATTATTTTTGTTATGAACTTAGAATTAGTGAATTGAATAGGCTTTTTTTTACTTAAAGTGAAATACAAAAATGTATTATTTTGGCTGCTTATAGAATCTCCTAATTACATGCTTTGATTGTTATTATTTTCAATGTGTTGTACATCTATGGCAGCATTTGTGGGACCTGGTAATAATAAAAGTTGTTTATTTGTCATAAAGGTATGCTAGAATTGAGAAGGAGAAGAAACAGCAAGCCAGAGAGGCAGGTTTAATAAGGACAGAGGTCACATCAGCTGAAGTTGCTGATGAAATGGACAAGGAAAGAAAAGTCTTTCAGTTACAGATGTGTGAAGTGAGTTATCCATGGAACTTAATGAAAACAATAGCTAAGTAAAAACAAACTTACTGCCTGTTAATTTTACTGCAGATTGAATTTTGTGTTTGCTAGGCCTTATAAAAAGCATTATTATATTAAGATAATAATTTATAATATGAATAGTACAAATTAAACTTTCTTCTTTTTTTAGATATATTTTGCATTTCAATATTTTCCAAAAATATATTCCGTTTGCCTTACTTATATTCTGCCACTTGGCAATGAAGCTATTAATTAATCTTTAAAGTTATATTGATTCAATCAGTCTTATTTTATCCTCTGGACCTCTCCATGAAAAATTGTTTTTTCCGAAACTATACTAATTTAGAGTACATACATAATCTGAATAATGTATGCATTTTCTAACTGGTCACATATGTGAAGGAAACTTCAAGGAAAGTCACATGTGAATTTCCTATAAGTTTACTTTCTGAGGTAGAATTATTTTCATCATTTGCTACTCTTTCTTGTGCTAATTTTTCAAATCTTGCATTCCATGAATCCACCTTTAGTACCTCATCAAAGTAAATGAAATTAAAACCAAAAAGGGCATTGAGCTACTGCAGCACCTCGTTGAGTATTACCATGCACAGACCAAGTAAGTGCAATTATACCTCTACGCAGAAAATTATGAATAATTTAAGCATTGATTATTGTATTCAAATGGTCTAATGTTATTATAATTCTCTGATGAATTTGAAAACATTGATTTATTGGTTAATGTTAATTACTAAGGTACTTTTGGAAATCCTGTGTGCAGAATGTGATCCTTAGCAAACATGATAAGGTTAAGGTTGTGGAATTAAAAAAAAATATTTGAATAAACTGTAAATTGGACAATATAGCATTTATCAGTCAATTGTGTAAACCAAATAATGATACCAAGCCATATTACTTCAAGGGGAATCATTGAGGGAGTTATAGGAACTAACAATTACCACTTCAAAGTACATGTATGTAAGAAAAATTGGAAAATCATGCAGTATGCTAAATTCTTATTAATAAATGTATATTTCATCATTTATGGACCAACTGCTGAGTAATTCTGTGGGTAAGCCACAATACAACACAAGGCATTTTGTGTATTTATTCAAATCATCATGTTTGATGCACTGTCATATTGCAGATTTTTTTCCAGTGTTGCTATTTAGTACTTTGGTACATTTTTCTGAAGTTTTATCTCTAATTCTGTGTCACTTACTTTGGTTCTGCCTACTAATTTAGCAATTACAGTTTGAAAAAAAGACTGACACTTTCGATCTGCATCATTTAATTGGCATTCTAGGGAGTGTGAGTGGTTTGGACTTCATACTCTTCTTTGTAATGTTGCTGATTTTCTATGATAGCATGCCCACTGTAGATCCTAAATTAAAATAGAGAAAAAGATACTCAAAATAATCGTGTACAATCAACATTACTTAAACATGTTGAAACCTCACAAATCTCAGTTTTGTCTCCATCTGCTCATAAAATTTGAAATATTTGTCCGGTAAAAATTTAATTTTTATGATTTTGTACCTAAAAAACATTTTTTTGCTTAATTTTTCACACTTTCAAGATTATTTTATGTACAGATTCTTACTGATCTGTCTAAAAATAAAATGGTATGTGGGTGGTAATCTGCCCATTTCACAGATGCAATGGAGGAACCTTTTAGGGCCAGTCCAATGGGGAACCTTCAGGCCCAGGAACTTTTGTTTGATTATTTTGCTTTCCAAATTAACTGAATTGCTTCTCTGGCAAGGGAATATGCAATTATTCAGGAATAATTTTAGTATTCAATGCTTTGCTTCAATGTCTATAAATTGTACGACCCATTTGCAATTAATTTTTTTGCCTTTGATTCTGCTTAAGTGAATTTGCATTTATTTAAGGTTTGAAATTAGATTTGTAGCTTTTCAGAGGGCAGGACACCTCTCAATAATACATCTGTGGTTCCTCTCAAAGTTGATGTTTATTCATCCCATTCCTGGGGAACTCCAAGCCTCTCATGATTGAATGGCTTAAACCTGTTGTAGTTATTCAATTTCTGTACAAAATTTTGAATTAAAACTTCTCTTAACTCTTGCTAACATAGAAGACATAAAGGTGTAATTTAACTTTTGAGAAGATAATAAAAGGTCTAAACTTGAAATTTGTTTTTCCAAAATTTACCATGGCAAGTGCTATAAATTTACCTAGTGAAAATGAGAGGTAGTTACTCAGTTAATTTTTTTTTGTAAATGTTTATATTAAATAATCAGTTATAAAAAAGTAAATGGATACTTCAGAAAAATAAATCAATCATGTTGAGAAATAATAATAAGGGGGGGGGGGAAACTCCACTGGCCGTAAAAAACACGGCCAGTGGAGTTTTTCCCCCTTATTATTATTTAACCTAGAGGCCGTAGAGCTCTTGAATTCTTGCTACATGTTGAGAAATTTAGCATAAATTTTTAAGAAAGCAATAAATGATAAAAAAATATGAAACCTTCTTTCCCTCAAAATGCATAAGAATTACAAGCATGTGGAATGAAAGATAGAGGCAAAATAATACTATTTTTGATGTATAGCAGCCAATATAAATTTAAGGAAAGAGCTTGGATCCTGGGGCCTTTAGATGAAATGTTAAAAATCTCAGCCTTAGGAAGAATTGTCATATTGACAAGCGGTCTCTGCTTTGAGGCTGCTAGGAATTGACTTAAGTCATGAAAAGACCTCTGGGGCAGCTAGATGAGAGGGTGATAGGAAACTAAAGGTGTAAACATGACTCTACCTTTGACTGCATATCACATCATCCACTACATGACACATCATCCTCTACATAAGGTACACCATGATGGCATATCACATCATGCCACGTTGTTCGTGCATAAGTATTAATTTAACTTTGTTTTCATTTTTTCATGTTGTAATTTTAATAACATGTTGGAGTTGATGTTATTTATGATTCCTTCAGTTATGTTTTTACTTATGTAAGACTAATAGTTTAGAGTTCTTCATTTATATAGCTTCTTGATGGTCTACTTGTTTTGCGTTTTCAGTTACTTTCAAGATGGCTTAAAGACCATTGAACATTTTGGAGGGTATGTTCAAGATCTGTCTTCTAAACTTCATCGAATACGACAGAAACAGGATGAAGAGCGCCGCCGTCTTTTGGAGCTACGCACACTTCTCCGGAGTGCACCAGGATTAGATAAAGAGGTTTTAAGCTTTTTTTTTAATATTCTACCAAAATCATTAGATAATATTATAATTACCAAATAAATTGAAAATATTTTTTTTTTTACAAAAATATACATTTTGATAGATTTTTGTTAATGCCAGTCTAAAGGCTTCATCAAATGAATGGATTTGATGGTAATATATTGTCTTACTTGCAACCCATGAACAGTGAAGGGGGTTAATAATTCTAAACACATTGGCATTAATGTTTGAAATATTTGAAATTTTGTTGTTATTTTTTCTTTCTACAGGTTTTATGGAAATTTTTCTGTTTAATAAAATGATTTATGTAGGAACAGTAAACTCTTGTTTATCCATGCTGATTGATGCACGGATAACCAAAATATGTGAAGAAATAGGATTGTAATTTAAATGGATATATATGTACATAGTGGGTCGCGTTGGTCCAGTAGGTAGAGCATTGGACTACTGACCGGAGGGTCCCGGGTTCGATTCCCGGGCGAGGCACCTGCAGCCGCACCCACGCTAGTTGATTTTTCGGGTACCAGATCTTCCTGGGAAACCATAACCGACACAGGGAAAGGAACTGGCCCCCCTACCCTGATGTGTGAATATTCACCCGCCGTCGGGCTTGGTACATGGATGAGCTCTACCATCACCTACTAAACTGACCTTCGGGTTGATTACTGTGTTTATGGTTTTATATGTACATACTCATTCCTATCTTTGTGATTAATTTGCTTTTTTGGCAATGGAGAGGTCAACGAAATATTTGTGTGCTTGTGATCAGCTTGATTCCACCTTCCCCACCTCTCCTGTGCTCGTCCTTTAAATGTGTTCCTATCCCTTTTCCTTTTATCTATTTCCATGTGAATTAATATTTTGGTCACTGTATGGTGGGATTTCGTGTTTAAATGTATAGTTGGCCAATGTGGCTTGTCTCTTTCTTCTGGCTATGCATGGCACAAAATGCACTGATCCTATCCTTTATGATGTTTAAGGCAATACACCTATGCAAATCAAAGGCAAGTTGGATGCTGTGTGCGGGGATTCCACAGCATCATTTGTAACTGCTAAACTTTGGGTAGATGAATTTAAACATGGACATACCAGCTCGGTTGATGATGAGTGTTTTGAATGGCCTAAAACTTTGAAAACCACTGATAACATCAAAAAAGTTCACCGAATGTTGCTGGATGGCTATTGAATTAAGGTTAGAGAAATAGCAGAGGTTATGGGCCTATAGAAAAAATGAATTTGTCATAAGTTGAATGAAGGATTGGACATGCATAAGCTATCTGCATGTTGGGTGCCACGTTTGCTCACTTTCAACCAAAAACTCATTCGAATGAAAATTTCCAAGGACCTTGGTTGGAGCAGTTTAAGTGAGGCGAGTCAGATTTTTTGCATTGATTCATAACTGTAGATGAAGTTGGATGTATCACTATCATTAACTCCTGAGACAAAAGAGTAGTCGTAACAGTGGACTGCGAAGGGTAGAACCTGCTCCAAAAAAGGCAAAGACGCCAGTCAAGAAGGTGATGGTGACTTTTTTGAGATAGTCGTGAAATTGTGGTCATTGATTATCCTCAGAAAGGTAAAACAACAGCAGGAGAGTCATTACTTGACAAGCTGTAGGCAGAAATTGCAAAAAGATGACCACATTTGAAGAAGTGTTTTTTCATCAAAACAACACCCTTGAGCGGCCGCTATGTCACAAATTCAGTTAATGGGATTTCTAATCGATCAACCACTCACCGTATTCACTAGATCTAACCCACACTGACTTCTTCCTATTACCTAACCTTAAAGCCTCCCTTGGAGGGCAGAGATTTAACATCGGACGAGGAGATTATAGCTTATGTAAATGCCTAATTTGAAGATAATTGTTTGGAAGGGTTAAAAAAGTTAGAGCATCATTAAAAAAAGTTTATCAACTTAAAAGGAGACTATGTTGAAAAATACATTTGGATAAAAAATGTCTCATTTATTTGTTAGGCTGGAAAATTTTCTGACTACCCAATTTTTTTGAACTGCTGAAAAAATTTTAAATATGTTGTCAGGAGTTAGCCCAGAGGGTGGTGGTAACTGTTGGTATATTCTAATGTTAATCATGTAAATTGTGTAAGTATACTTTCTAAAGCAGTTTTATATAGTCATAATGATTATCTAGTTTGTGAAAATATACAGTTTTTAAGTTCCTCCTTTCATTAGCAGGAGAATGTATGAATACTTTGTAACTGTTGATTATATTACATTAGATAATTATAATAATTTTATTAGATATACATTCATATTCAGTGTGTACAATTTGAAGCTCAAGGCATAACTTCTTTCCAGTTAACTCCTATGACATCTGGCAGTACGACTCTTGCTGGAAGTGGAGGTTTGGCCTCCAGTGGAACTGGAGCTGGAAGTGGATTGCTTGGGACTTCAAGTGGTAGTGGAGGCAGTCTTGGTTCCTCAACTGGTGGATATTCTTTGCATCAACTTCAAGGTGATAAACAAGCAGGCACAACACGGGTTGGATACCTCATGAAAAAATCAGAGGGAAAAATGAGGAAGGTAATCCTATCAACTGTTACTGTATCATCTACAATCATATCTACATCATGTACATCTTGTGCATCTCCTTTATAAAAAAATGTATGAAATGACAGTGTTATAGTTATAAAATAGAGAGATATCTCCTCATAGGCATACCAGAATGTTAAATGTTAAAAATCACTTGACTTGTTCAATTCATACAAATGCTAAGCTCCAATAGACTAATTTGGCTGAAACTTGGTGTGTTCTTTCAAGAAATTTTACCAGCTGGATAAACTTCAATAGTCATGTATTCACCTTCTCTTTGACTATAGCTGGACTTTTAAAACTACCTGCTATCATAATTTATTTAATATTTTGAATTTTGATTTATATTTATTGAATTTTGACTTATAATAATCAAACCACTGTACTTTTCCACATAAACTTTTTAATTTTTACAACCCAGGTTTCATTATAGCATAACATCATCTATGTCTAACATCATCATCTATAGCTATAACGAAACCTGGGTTGTAAAAATTAAAAAGTTTATGTGGAAAAGTAAAGTGGTTTGATTATTAAAAGTCAGTATGAAGATTTTCCACCAAGTTACGCCAGAAACTGTTTTATTGATTGAATATATTAATGATTTTCATGACAAGTGAGCTATTTGTACAATTATATCAGATAAATGGAAAAGCAAAGTGAGAATTGAGTTCAAAGTAAATTTGATATGTTCAATAAATAAATCTTCAGAATTTAGAAAGTAGGAGATGGCCGTGCCTCTAAGGAATTAAATATATTATGGGACTTCAGGTAAGGAGTGTTCAGGAGCACCAGAGAACTCTGTGAATTATTTTATCTTAATATTATTCTTGCCTGAGGTTTAACAGAGAATCTATTTATTTGTTGAAAAGGTATGGCAAAAACGGAAATGCCAGGTTGGCGAAGGCTTCCTGGATGTGTGCCATGGTGATGAGAGCAAGCCACCCACCCGGGTGAATCTTTTAACATGCCAAATTAAAATGGTTCCTGATGACAGGAGGTGCTTTGACCTCATTTCCTGTAAGTTAATTGTTAATGTTTAATAGTTAAGTTACACTATATAAATAATGGAATAATGTAGTAATAGTTTTTACTCTTTTGTGATAAATGTATCCATATGGAATGGTAAAAACTTGCTAATAATGTGCTAAAGTCTCTTAGTGATTGGCTAGAATATGAAATTTAAGGTTCATGAGGAGATTTATGTTATAATAGCTATTCCATCATGTTTCATTAGCTACAATACATCAGTCAATGTCAGATGATATTTTAAGTTGCCACTCACTCATGTAAAATGACATATTTTCCCAGCCTGGAAATCCAATAATAGGTTATTCCGGTCATCTAGAGCTCTGTTATTAATTTTAATCCATAGTAGAGTTCCTTCTATCAATCAAATATTGCCTTAAAATTATGAAGATAAGATGGCATGTCTGTCTGAGCTGTTCCCTGGTAGGCATAAGTAAGATCTATTGTTTGATTATGGTCCAGGTGAACTTTTTTAATTGCAGTCACTTCATGCCAATTTGTATCAATATTGACCTTTGAGATTTTGATGAAAATTGACAGGTGTCTTTATCTCATTGAAAAAAACCCCAGTTGTATCTTTTTTGAGTGAATAATCAAGGTAATCTCTGAAGTAACTAAATGGTCATTTAAGTGGACCTATTACAGCCATTTGGAATGGTTGCAGAGTTAATTCCTGAATGAAGCTTATTAATGAAAGCACATTTACATAAAAAACTTTTTGTGGGTTTGAGTCAATGTACTACACATCCACTCTCACACCATACTTTATTCCCTTTAGACAATCGAACATACCACTTCCAAGCAGAGGATGAAAATGATCAGAGGGCCTGGATGTCGGTGCTGGTGAACTGCAAGGAAGGTGCACTGATGAAGGCATTTGATGACCCCGGGGGGGTGGGTGGGGGAGGTGGGGGAGGCACTGGCCGAGGTGGGCCTGGGGGCTGGGGGCATGGCCCAGGGGGCAAGGCCCTCTCCCCCAGCCTCCTTGAGCTCCAGCAGGCCATCATTCGGTATGTGCAGAGGCTCCCAGGAAATGACAAGTGCTGTGACTGTAACTCCCACAATGGTGAGTGGTGGAAAATATCTTCTTTGATATGTCTTTTATTCTAAATCATGCTAACATATTCCACATTAAGACATTTTTGTAGGTCAATGAAGTGGATTGAGTAGGAAAACAAATGAAATTTGAAAAATCCATCACAATTTATGAATATAAAAATTGTCTTAAAAATCTTACAAATTGCCCAATATATTATACATTTATGTTATTATTACCATTCAATTCCTGAAGTAACAAATTCTACTTGGTATTTTTTCACCTAATTATAATTTTTTTAGTTAAACTATACATTATCAAGGAAAGTATTGCACTAGTTAAAAACTGTAACATTTTCTCTTCAATGTAAATGGAAGTGTTGTTATGCTTTGCTTCTAGAAATTCTTTCATTCTGGTGTTGGCCTTAAGGGTATCCGCTGCATTCTTGAATGAGGCAATGATGCCTATGCTGGTTTTAGCCAATCCAGGTTTTGGGGTTAGTCCAGGCTTCAGTCAGGCAGAAGAGTGAGTTGGGTGTAAGGGAGAGGAGCAGACTGTAGTGTGGGTGCCACAGTCATCTTCTTATTTACACAGTTGCTAAAAGTAATAATAAAGAAAAACTGGAAAGTATTCATTTTAAGTTTGGATTTGTTTCAACTAAATGAAATATCCAGGAAGTAGTTTATTCACTTAAAGGAAATGCATATTGCAAATGCTTCAGTAGACTTAAATCACTAGCCAAGCACTCTGTCCATTACTTTTATGTTAAAAATGATGCACATAGTGTGAAAATTCATAAACTTTTTGTAATACATGTTATATCAATGTTCAAAGGATTTTCACTGTAACATATATACAGGAAACTATTCAAGTGCTAATGAATGCATGAAAAAGCACAGGCAATCTAAAACCATGGAAAACTGAAATATATGTGGAAGACATGGTCATGATATAAACAGATGTAGATGAAAACTCTTCTTTTTCGTTCTGTGTGATTAATCCGGTTGGATAGTACAATTCTTTTCCATTTTTGAGCCAGTTTTAGAAGGGTGAAATCATAGTTTTACAAGGGCACAGAACAATTTGAACAAGTGAATAACAGATCGTATTGTCCTTTGAAAGCTAAACCAACCACGCAGCCGGGAAGAAACAAGTGACTGGCAAGGAATGAATTATAAAAAAAAGGATTGCTGATTTTCGGATTCATATTCGTTGTATGCTACAAATTAAAATAATCAATCAAAAATGCAGAGTAATTAGTTAATGACTAGCTATTTGCATGGTAAAGCAATGTATTTGCTCTTGCCTGAAAGGGGGATATGTAATTCTGAGGGCAAGTGAATGCGAGGGAAACGATAATGGGAAAGTACAGTTAATACAAAAATATTGAAATTAAACATTAAACACTATTGACAACCTCTGAATTTGTGAAATTAAAAATTTTAATCAAGCCCAGTTATTTCAGCATTGTATTTGTCATAAAGTATGTCTAAGTTTCAAAGCATTTAACTATCTTTTTTCACTTTATTGAAATTTGGATGTGCTGGGAAGAGAGAAGAGCACGGATAATTCACTAAATGGATAATTGAGAGTTAAATGTACTATGTTACTAGAAATGTTCAAATTAGTTACATATTAGTATGCAGCACTTATTATTGCTGATTATTATTGATAAGATGCATGATTAATATCAATACAAAGAGAGAAGAACTTGTCTAAAGCTTGGAATTTTCTGTATCAGCTGGGATATCATGCTTGGAAGTTTAATGCAGTATCATTTAATGCTCTCATAAAGTTATCTATATCACAATGGTTTAACATTAATGCACAATATTGTTCACACTGAAATGGATTAATTGTGAATACTGACTGATTTTTTTTTTTCAATTTTAGATGCAACGTGGCTCTCTACAAATTTTGGAGTGATGGTGTGCATTGAGTGCTCAGGTATTCACCGAGATCTTGGCGTACACATCTCTCGAATTCAGTCTCTAACCCTGGACCACTTGGGGACTGCACAATTACTCCTCGCGCGTCATAATTCTAATCTGACTTTCAATGATGTAATGGAAGCAACTCTTCAACCTCCAAATAAGCCTCACGCTGGTAGCACCATGTGAGTGTAAATTAACATCATGCATGATTTTGTGGATGTATGAGCATTTGCTGTACATAATAAGGATGAACTTACTAATTTTCTTCATTTAAGTTTGTACATCATCTCCTGTATGAAACGAATGTTCTGTCAAAATTGTATTTTCTAAGGATACTTCTTTGCTTTGTATATGCAATTACTACAACTGTATTATCCACCGAGGAACTATTATCTACTATCAGTTAGAGTAATTTAAAACTTTTCTTATTAAAGAAGAAAATTTTGTTTAAAATGTGGAATTGAATAAGGGAAGCTGAGAAAATTTAATTAGCATTAAATGAACAAAGAGGTGATGGTTATATTGAATATTTAAACTCCAGGAAGTAAATTTCTCTAAAGTAAACTCTAAATACATTCTAAAAAAAGGAGCAAGTGCTTTTCTACCAGTACATTGTTCATTTTAATATTATGGATTTTCATGATGCCCATGAAGTGAACCCTGGAACCAAACCTTAAAATGTTTAACCTCTAAATCACTTATTGATAATTATTGGCAAATTACCTTGACTCAAAATAACTGTTTCAAAATAACTTGGCACTCATAATAAATGTTTAATCATGATGTCATCAATAATATGTTCATCATAGTAAGATATTCATGTAAAATATTCATTAAAGTTAGGATAATGAATGATTATCCTTCTCACTGCAACACACATGATGATATTAACTCCACTCTTAGAAATGAAGAGACTACATAAAATCCAGCATGGGCTATTAATTTATGGTTCCCTATCTACTACTTTCAGGGAGGAGCGGTATGACTTTATCCGTGCCAAGTATGTTGATAAACGATATGTTCTACGCACATGTTCGAATGAGCATGATTTGCTCTGTGAACTAGAGCAAGCAGTAAACAGCCGGCAGTTGAGTCAATTGCTCCAAGCATTTGCGGAAGGTGCTGACCTCTCAGCTCCTCTCCCTTCCAGTGTGAGTCCACCATTATGCGCATAACTACAGTAGTGTGTGCTCTCTATGTTTTTATAAATAATTCTAAAGCATAGCAGGTGACTTAATGGTGACAATATTTATCTCTTCCATCATTAATTTTTTTTTTAAGTATGGCTTTTGTTGGTATTATTTTGGGACTGGTATTTTTATTCTAAGAGAAATAATTTTCTTTGGGAAATATTAGAATTGGCAGTGGATAAATTCCACTTTCTTTGGCTTGGCTACCAATTCAGTTTTTGTTTCATTTCAATAGTTGAGATTGAATGGTGAGGTACTGAGGTATCAACATATTCAATAACAAACTGAAACTTGACCATCTACAAAGACATTGTCACTATATTAGAAGTATGGTTTACTAAAAATTTCCCCCTGTTAAAAAGTTTTGCATGCCTTATTCTAAATGATTTAAGTTAGAAAACTAAAAGGAGATTAACAAAATTTGCACGCACAAATGTCCTGAATTAAACATTTTTCTAAGGAAATTTTATAAAAATGGTTATACAATGCCTGATTGTTCACATTTTCATAGCATTGCCGTTTTGCAAAGTTAAGTAAATAGATTAAATATAGTTTCAGATGCTATCTATGTAGATCCATAACAAAATTTCAAGATATTATGTGCACAAAACACTTTCAAGGAGAGAAACCCTTAATGACTGTTGTTGTCTGTTGGAAAAAACGAAATGAATGCATTTTACAGATTGCATGTTGAAAAAGTTTAATATTTGAATTTAGAGAAAACTTAAAAGTTATGGAACTCTGCAGTATTGTTGAAATACATATGAATGGGAGAAAAAAGGTTACCTCCTCTTGAAACATTAAATCAAGAATGTAGTTAGGATGCACCATGCAAGTGGGCAAGGTTCAAAACCAGGTATTAATTATACATGCTAATTAGAACATTTTCACATTTCATAAAAGAAAAAGGAATGTCTCTTAGAGTGGATGTGTATCATAAATTAAAAATAACTGCATTAAGAAATTTTAAAATTATTTCCAAATTAATTTCAAAATAATCTCAAAATATTAACTAAACTAAATTTTAGCCTGAGTTTACAGAAAATGGATTCAAAAACAGTAAAATTTTTTCCATCTGGGCTCACTTCAACTGGCTGATACTCAATCAGATCTCAGTTTCTCCAGAGGATAGATCACACAGATTGTGTTTTGCTAAAATTTGGAAAATATAGGTACAACGATCAGCAGTTTTCAACTTACAGTAAATTATTAATTTGCAGTTCTTTGTTAATAATGAATATTACCAAGCATTATAAATATTTTGATTCCATTTATGGGCCTGTAATAATATTTTTGTGTTTTCTCGTAAACTGACCTTTTCATTTTTCTGGTCAGACCAACAGTGGCCAGATAAGTGGGAGCCAATGATATTAACTCATCTTTGGTAAAAAGTTATGTATTATTCAAAAATTCATTGAGTTACAAGTAAAACTTCTCTCCAATTACCAAAATATAATGAAAAACTTCTTATTTCTATTTTTTTAATGCAGAATTTTGCACCATTCCAAAATATTTGTGAAATTTTAGTTATTGCATGGATTTTACTTCAATTTTTTTTAACAATTACCATGTACAGGTCTTCCTAAGAGACAAAATGTGTACTAAATCACCTAATATTGCATACTCTTTTTGAAATAATTTTATATAAATTTGGTAAGTTCTCAAATTTCACTTGTATTGTATCGTGACAGGACAAGACCCATGGCTTTAGGCCCATGCATTTGGTACATACAGTAGTGTGTCAATTAATTTTTCCACCACTCAACAGGAGGCAGGTGAGACAGCTTTGCACATAGCAATCCTGCAAGCAGAAGAGGGTGGGCCACCAAGTGCGACATCTTCTTCAGCAGCCTCAACTTCTTCTGCATCATCAACTGGAACCTCTCTCCACATCGTTGATTTCCTAATACAAAATGGTGGAGGTAAGATTTTTATCAGGAGCTCTACTAATGTCTTGTGTGTGGGTTAAAGTGTCTGATGCAAGAGAAACACTTATCTAGAAGGAGACAGGCACAAGCAAACTGGAATCGCCACCTCTCATCTGGCCCTTTGGGTGTCCACAGGGATCACTTTCTATGTGGGCAAAATGGGCAGGCCACAAAGGGTGGGGAAATCTTAAAAACGCTAATTTTGGAGGCTTTATTTTTGCTATGGGACAATGCCTTGTGACCTTTGTTTTTCATAGTGCAGAATTGTCTGTTTGTGATGTGAAAACTTGGAATCAGAATCCATTTACTTGCATCCAGGAATGTGTGGCCTAGTTAATCATTGTGTTATTTAGTGTAGAGTGCTGAGTTCAATGTAAGCTCAATTACATGACTGTTAGTGGTATGTACTCTTTAAATTGAACCCAGGACTTTCATTTATATGGGATCACTTTTGTTGCTTTTTTGCAGTTGTCCCTTTTTGCATCTCTCTCAATCTAATTCACTTTTTTTATAATGTTGAAATCAGACATTATATTCCATAATATTTCAAACATAAGATTTAGTGTACAGTTTATCTTCACGTAATTCTATTGTACTCAGAATAACCCAATACTTACATGCATCACTAAATATGTTTACCATTGAAAAGAAAGTCTTACTCTCTTTCTCATTTCTGCACTTAAGCATGAAACTGTGGAAAACTTGAGAATTATGCTCTCTCAGAAAAAAATAAAAACTCATGGTTAGGAAATGTGAAAAAAAAAACAATTGAAATTGTACTCATATTGATGAATTGTAATTGTTTAAATGGGTCTATGGAGCAAAATTTAAAGAAAATGGTAGCATAATCAACAGTTGGTTATTTTCCCTTTGTTTTAATCTTGCCAGGCGGCAGTGGTGGTGTGATAGAGGCACCAACGCGTGTCGGTGGCCTGCGACCGCTGCACTATTGTGCCATGAACGGCCGTTCTGAGTGCATGAAACTTTTGCTGCGGAGTGGGGCTGACCCATGCGCACGAAGCGGCCAAGACAAAACACCTCTTGAGCTTGCTGAGGAGCGTGGACACACGCAGTGTGGAGAACTGGTCAGTAATTAATTTCATTGCATCTCCGTGGAAATAAAGTTTAATTTTTCCAACTGAGTCATCATTCATGAAAAAAATATTTTAGTTTGATTTGTTTTCACAATTCCCACTAGCTTCTTCACCATTGCCCTCATCCCAAAGTCCACAGTCCTCAGTGCCATGAAAAGCATTAGAATGCTGCGAAACCTCACAATGGCAGACTTGCTGGGGACTAACAAATTGTCTGATATTCAGAGGGAGATGGATGTTCTCACCCTTTTATAACAGCAATATCGTGAAGACTGATCTTGTCATCATTTCCTAAAGATGATGAATTTTAATGGAAGGGAGCAAACCTTGTTAAATGGGTAAATCAATCCCAAAAGGGCAACTATTTGAGACATTTGCTCATGGAACAATGCACATAGTCATTTTGAATGAATTGGCAATTTTTTTAAAGGGTGTCATTTGGAGAGACCTCAAAAGAAAAGTATTGAGTCTCTAATGTTGTCTGTGTGCTTCATGTTCTTGTTTCCACTCTTTAAAAGTCATTATTCCATTAATATTCATTCTATGCTACCAGAGTATTATGCACTGTCCTTCATTGTAAGGTAATCATTAATCAAGTTTTAAGGGTACCAAATTTATTAAATGACCTCACAATGACCTCCTCTGTCACTCCTTTCCATGCAGCTTAAATCCAGTGCACAATGTGTTTTCCCTTGTAATTCATCCAGAATTTGTCATTTCCTGCTATTCATTTGTTGATCAATTAGCATCAAACCATTTTGATTGATATTTGAAAGGATAATTAATAGACATGTCCAAAGGCTGCAGCTGGGATATCATACTTCCTGGAAATATATAAATATAGCATTACACATACAATGAAGTTGGTCATACCACAAATTTTAGGGAAATGTACAATGTTTTTTCTAATTCCTCAAGATGTGATTACACAAGATTGAGCCTGATACTATTGAATTAAACTATTTTCCATAAATATATTTATTATATTGTTCTGTGGGTCAAGCATTTGACATAGTCATAAAAATATACAGAAAATAATGTTGGAACAATATAAGAAAATGCATGGGTCGCAGTAGTCCAGGGGGTAGGCTACTGACCCGAGGGTCCCGGGTTCTATTCCCGGGCAAGGCACTCTGGGCACCTGCAGCTCCTCCCAAGCTAAGTGATTTTTCAGGTACCAGATCTTCCTGGGAAACCATAACCGGCACAGGGAAAGGAACTGGCCCCCCTACCCTGATGTGTCACACACCGTCGGGCTTAGTACTGGGTGAACTCTACCATCACCTACCCAACCCAACCAGGTTAAATAATGTGCTTATGGTTTTTTTATAAGAAAATGCACGCTACAATGAAATTGCAGTCAAACCCTTGAAAATTTTAGAAAAATACATGGAAACACTACTTAAACACCCTTACATGTAACACTGCTGACAATCACAAGTTATCACTCATTAACTCATCCACATGGTAATAGCACTTGATTAATAGTAGCTACTTAAGTTAAGTTTTAAACATATTTGCGATGGGTTTATTTTTTATATTCATTGGCAATTTGTTAAAAATAAGTTAAGGAGAGTGATGAGGACCTAAAAAATAACAGTAATAGTGTGCAGACAAAATTTTTTTATCCTCAGTTTCATGGAAACTTTTCACAGCTTTTAACTGAAGGGTATGACATATTAAAAATTGAAAGTGCAAGGTATAATAACTATAATAAAAGTGATTTCTGCACAGATGCTTTATGCACATTTTACCCTTTCACTTGTAATTAACTAGAAATATTATTTTTATATAGTTGCAACATGCAATGCAGAGACAGAAGGGGTATTTTGATAATGTGGATATAGATTGGAACCTTTCTTATGATGAGGGCTCTACTGACTTTTCTGATGATGAGACCATTGTGGAAGATCGGGTAAGCATAGCATTTCTTACTGTAAATAAATTATGTTGATGTTTAGGCTTAACCTTGTTGATTGGCAATATTCGTAAAACTTTGCAATTCATAGCATTGATGGAAGTTTAATGAGACATTTTGAGATGGCTTTACTGTTGGTTTTATTTTTATTTTAGTTTCAAAATAATATTTTTCATGCATGCATACTTCAATTTGATGATTTTATGGACAAATGTATAAAGGTGGAAATGCTTAATAAGCTGGCCTTTCAGATATTCATTTGTTAGTTTTGTTAGTGAGTTTTGTATTTCCAATCAAATTAATTGATTTGGAAAATTGAAGATTAGGAGGAGTAGAATATAATTTCCTTCCTCATGACTGGCCTTCCAAGCTTCATTTTCGAACATATATTTAATCCAAATCATTTAAATTGAATCACTCCTTTTTAAATAAAGGTCTACTAGCTTGACAATTGGAGGGTCACTATTTAAAAATAGCTGTCTAAAAATATTTTATATAATTTTAGTTTTATATGCTAGACATGATGTTATTAAAGCTTCAGTGGGCATTATATTAAAGTGTGTATAACACTTTAATTTCACAACTTATTTAATAAATAGTTTTTTAGGTGGGTTTCATTATTACTCCTTGTAATCTTTTAGTTTGTGCTATATCAACTTTTATATAGTTGTTTTATTTACTTCTACAATTTTAAAGGCCTTAAAGAGCTTGAATATATTATTATTACTTTCATTCAAGTAGTAAAATATGGATAGCAATAATTAAATGAAGTAATAACAGTTTAGTGTATGCATTTAATCATATACTTTTCTTTGAATGGCATTCCTTTCAGGTTCTATTGGCTCTATTGTGATAAACACATTTTGCATAATCTTTACAGAATGGTTCTGTGACGCCCGAGAAAAAGTCCCGCCTTTCTCGCCCGCCCAGCTATGCTGGCCAGGGAAGCACCGGAGGCCCTTCTCCTTTGGCAACCTCTGGGCCAGAGTCGTCATCCCCAGTCAATCTGCGCTCACGTTCATCAACTTCGGATAGTTTAAAGTCAAGCTCAAGCCCACGTGAAGGTCCCTCTGTTGGAGTGGGAACTTTTGGACGGGGACAAATGCCTCCCCCACCACCTCCACAAAATCGGAAACCATCCGTTGGTCAGTTCCACCATTTTTTAAATATATTTTTACTCTCCATGGCTCATATTTAAGCATTTCTCTTGATTTGAAATGTCTGTCACTTATAATAGATTAAAGGTTAAAAAGTCATGACAATAATGCCGGTATCCTAATGTAAAGTTTGATTTCTTTGATGAAAATTGTTGAAATGTAAACTTTTATGAATGAGATTTAGCTGATTGATGTGAAATAATAATGGTTTATGATTTGCTTTCAATGAATACCAGTGTCCTCATCAAATGTCCATGGGAGTCTGAAGAAGCGAGCTGCCCCGCCCCCTCCGTCGGTCCCCTCACCCTCGGCATCCCCCTCGTTGTCATCGACAGCGTCGCAATTGATTGCTGGCTGTGCCCCCTCTGCTTCCCCCTCGCCCTCTTCCTCCTCCTCCTCCTCATCGACACTCACAGCGGCGCACCCCTACGCTACGCTACCGTCTGCCGGCCACAGCCACAGCCGCACCACGTCAGACCCTGTAGCACCATCCCCCTCCACGTCCGCTCTCCTCCTCCACCACGGACACCATCACCATGGACACCATCTGCACTCCCACGTCCTGCACCACACGCACCTGCATCAGCAGCAGCAACAGCTGCAATCTCCCTCTGGCATCAACAGCCGTGGTCAGGTGAACACCACGGCACACAAGCGCTCTCCTTCGAGTGACTCTGCAGCCGTTCCTGGAGGCATTGGTTCCTCTCAGCCTTCCACTCGTAGCTCTGTTCCTGCCGGAATGCACCTTGGTGAGTGGAGTGGTCCCTGTGATTGTGCCTCCCTGTGTTAGATGTTCCCCTTCCAGTGAATGATGGCCTCCAGCCAAGGGCCCTCCACCCCAGATGGGGTGAGATGAGCCATGCACCTCAATTTCTCTCTCTCCCTCCCTCATGGGGTAAGTGTCTTAACTCATGCACTGCATTCCGGTCTTATCTTGTATCCCAGTGAAATCTGCCTGAAATATTTTGTATTAAGTGGTATATCTTGAGATGATTTACAAAAAAAGTTTTAAGACAATATTGGTTGATTTGCTCCTAACCTCTTGAAAAATAAGGCAAATCAACCAAGGGGTTAAGACCTATTTCTAGTGGGTAGTGTTTAATTATGGATCAATACTCTCTGCATGCCTAGAAGTTGTTGATGGGCAGTAAATGTGATAATTAGTGACTGGGTGCCCAGTAAATTTTATCTTATTTTTTCTTCTTTTAATTTTGTTGGATGATATTCTACAAACATCCTAAGTTGACGACATTATGTATTGTTCGAAATTTTGACAATATTTCCTGTCAATGCTAATTTTGTGAAACACCATGAAAACTCATTTCAGTTAACTAAAACATGCATAGTTTCTTAAGAGAATGAATGAAAATCCTCTTTCAAACAAATGTGTGTAAAATGCATGAATTTCCACTATCTATCAGAATTGGAGTTATGGTATTTCTTCGAATCTAAGACACACGCACAATTTTTAGTAATTCTTTCCCTCAAAAATCAGGGTGCTTCTTAGATTCGTAGGTTAAGATCGGATGTAAAAACTGGCGAGAGACGATATATGTAACCTGCACAATTGTGCTGTATTACTCCCGGTTGTCGCAGTGTCGTGCCAATATATGTTTATGCATATTACAAGGAGGCGTAACGGAAATGAAACGGGCATCTTAGTAATTGATTGCAAAAGGAACTTTATTAAAAACACAACTGCAGAAAAGTTGGTACAAGGTAATGCCATTGTTTAACTTTCTTCGATTCGTTGTTTCCATTGAATGTTAGGTGACCCCCTTAATCATCTTCTTCTTCATCTGAAGTGCTGCACGAATCACTTTGGTCCCACCCAGCATCTGAACAGAAAAAAAGGTGCATGTAAATGCATTTTGAGAAGCTGGGAGAAGGGACAGACTGAGGTGTATCCTACGGGTATTGAAAACACGTTACTTTTATCATCCTGATTGGCAAGTACGTCATCTTCATCATTCTCCTCTCAAAGTATGTCATCTTCTGTGCAGTCCACCTTTGTAGCTGGTACAGCACTTCTAGAAAGTCTACACAATCTTTCCCTCAGAAAGGGTTTTCCAAGCCACAGAAACCAATCGTTCGGCTTTTTTAGGAGAAGCTCATTTGGTTTTTCCTGTATCAGTTACTCAAGCTCAGGTGCAGACAACCATAAATTGTATGGTTCTTGGAGTGGACCTTGAATGGCTTATTAATGCCAGCATCTATTGATTTCAAAATGGATGTCATTCCTGCAGGAATGACCACAAGTTCTCACTTCATCCTTCTGATTTTATCTTTCACAGCACCAGTAAGATGGCCTTGGAAAGAGTCCAATACAACAGAGAGGGCTGATCCAAACAGGCACCTGGTCTGCATCCCCACACTATGTTTAACCAGTCAATCATTAATTCTTCTGTCATCCAACCTATTTCTTGGGCCTGAATGATGATATATTTTGAGAACATCTCTCCTTTAGGGATCTTTTTTCTTTTTAAGATAAGAAATGGTGGCAACTTCATCTGTCAAATGTAGCAGCCAACATCACTGTCACTCATAATTTTTCATGTCCTGTTTTTGTCAGAGTAACTTCTTTGGCCCCTTTTCTCTTCAGCGTGTAATTTGGTGGCATTTCTAAGTAAATTGCCATATTGTCTGCATTAGGCATCTGCTCCAGGATGAAATTCTCTTGTTTCAAAGATCAAGTGCGTGTTTTTGGTAAGACACCAATTTGTCTTCAAAGCCCATCGGGCACTTCTGACAAATCAGCGTTCACTGCTGCAACGCTAGCCCTGTTTGTCACATGAATCATTCTGCCCATCCTCGACTGACCAAAAATGTTGTGGAAGGAATGCCCAAAGATCTTGCTGTATTGTTGGCTTCCTGTCGTAGTAGGCTCTAGCTCAAAAAAGTCCACCTTTCTGCCTCATGTCGAAATATGCCAACACTGCTGTGTCAACTTCAGAGAATCTTCCATATTTTGGCCCAGTGAACTTCTTTTGTGAAGACTTTCATGCAAAAAGAGTATTCTTTTTCTAATACCATTTTCTTACACTGCACTTGTTTACACCAAATCCTGGAGCTGCTCTTTTGTTCCCATTTTTTCCCATGAACAAGATAACTTGCCTTTTGAACTTTGTGGTATACAATTCTTGTCAATGCACACCAGGTTTTGGTTCTTTACCCATTCTCAATCGCCCTTCTCTCATGAAGCTATCGAAATGAATAACCTACAGCCCAACATTTCCCTGACCAACAAAAATCGTGGTGTCACCCACATGAGAAGTATTGTGGTACAAATATTGTCAACCTTTTCCCTTCCTTTGTACATTGTGCAAGTGTTCAAATGCCCTACCCCGATTCTGAGAAACAACCACTCGCTAATCCCCTGAAGCATGGGTCGGCACTTAACGCTAACCAAGGGATACCTGAGAGCCAAAATCTATTTGTTCCCAAAATATGCTGTGTCTTAGAATCACTTGCTCGCAGTCTGATAACTTTTTTTTGTTTTAGGGTGTTGAAAATTGGGTGCTTCTAAAATTTACAGGTGTCTTAGATTCGAAGAAATATGGTACTTGAAGGGTAAATGAAGGGCCTACCGAATATCACCATTAAATTTCAGATAGTAATGTTGAAACTAAACAATACTATCTTTAAAAAAGCATGAAGCGCACTGAATGAGTGACCACCTTCAAACATTATTTATGGGTAGTTGACTGCTTGGTTGTCACTCCCTGCTGAAAACTGTGATGAAAGGGAAATACAAGGTTTGAACAAAAAAAGATGAGACTGATCTTTCTACCCGTGAACTGCTCGAAGGATCACCATCAGTGAGGTGTCTGTCACCTTCTAGTGGCATCCTTGAGAAGTAAAACACGACCTTTCTAGTGACCTATCTCGACTTGTCTTCACACAACAGGGATTCTTGATTCAACAGCATGAACAAGCTTCAATTGTATTGGTGAGAATGAATGTGTTAGAGAACTAGGAGCGCATGTGTATTGAATTTTGTTATAACTTCAGGAAAAGTGCAATTGAAACTTATGTAATGTTTCAAGAAGCATTCAGGATTGAATCTATGAATTGGGCACAGTGTTTTCTTTGGTGGAACTGCTTCCAGTCTGGACCAAGCTCAACCGATGAAGAACCAAGAAGTGGATGACCATCAACGTCAACAAATGATGCTCACATCAACAGTGTAATTGATTTATTGCATGCAAATCATAGCTTAATTGTCAGGGAGATTGACAGTGAAATTGACAGTAATGTTGGATCGTGTTTTACTGTTTTGACAGAAATTTTGTCACATCCAAATTTGTGCTGCGAGTGTTAACGGATGAACAGAGGCAAAAATATCTTGACATCAGCCAGGAACTGCTCGATTGTTCAAATGACAACCAAAACTTCTTAAAAACAATCATCACGGGCAACAAAACCTGGGTTTATGGTTATGATGTAGAAATCAAAGCCCAGTCTGCACAATGGAAGGGGCCGACCCCTCGACCCAAAAAAGTATGGATGTTGCGATTCAACATGAAGGTGATGTAGATCGTTTTCTTCTATTGGGAAGGGATTATTCGGTATGAATATTCCTGCAAAGGACAAACAGTGAATGGGTAGCACTATATAGAGGTTATAAGAATGTTAAGACATGCCATTTTTTGGAAGAGACCACAAATGTGGAAGAACAAGTCTTGTGGCTTTCATCACAACAACGCACCAGTGCACACATAATTGATTGTTACCAAGTTTTTGACCAAAAACGGTGCACCGATGATCCCCCAGCCACCCTACTCTCCGGATCTTGCTCCAGTGGACTTTTTCCTATTTCCTATGTTGAAATCCAACCTGAAAGGATGCCGATTTCAAACCGTTGAAGACATCCGACAAAATTGTGCCACAGACTTAAAGGCTACCCCAGAAGAAATGTTCCAGATGGCATTTGAAAAAACATTGGGAGCATTATTTGGCTGTATTTTGAAGGCAATGAACATGATTTAAAGGGTAACTAATAAAATCAGGTATTTATTCACACAGTCTAATCTTATTTTGAACAGACCTTGTATCTTTCTGAACTTACAAGAAAATCTTTTGTGAGGAATTCTCAGATCCCTTACCAGGTTAACTTATCAAACTCTAATGTTTCAAAATCTAGGATGGAGAACTAGCAGAGTTAGACTCTCTCCTCTAGCCATCAGTATTCTGTAACTTAACCTGATGGAGAGCCCAAAAATTCCTCACCCAAGCAAGATGCACTCCCAATGATTTCCTCACTACTACCATTTGAATGAATTCTTCATATTTACATCGACTATGGAGTGTCTTCTTTTTGGATTTTATCCTGGTCTTGCGGATGATGTGTAGTAAAACAATGTTATTTCAATGCAGCTAAATTCAAAATATTATTTAAGCAGGTACTATTATTTCAGGGTTAAGATCAGTCCCCAGTCATAAGCAATTGACTTAGCCTAATTTTAGTATGGATGCATTGAAATTTGTTTGCAATTAAATTAAAAGCCAGTATCTGGTTCCATACTCCAGAAACATGTAATTTATTTTTAGTTGTGTTGAGAACAGAGTGGAATTGATTGGTATTACAAAATTTCATATATGCATTGTAAAGACATTGTGTTCCTGTTATCCATTTATGACAGAAAAATTATATTTCCCAGAAAATATATAGCTTTTTTTTTGTTTGATCAATAGCTAATATGAAATGGCATCAACTATGATGCAAATAGAAGCAGCAGCTTAACCTCAAATCACTACACCTATAATGAATTTTTGCTGGTACTTTTGGCACATCATGCTCGTGAACTGAAATGAATGCCAGCTCCCTAAAAGATGCTGAAAGATCTGTCATCATATAACTTGCAATCCAAATGAATGCATTTTATTTTACTTCTGCCATCTTTTTTTTTGCTCGGTTAGTGAATTAGGTGAACGGAAGTGATGTCGTGACATTGATATTTGGCCCTTGGGGGAGGGTGGATGGTGACTGCAAAACAGCCTCACAGAGGTTATTATTACTAACAAATGAAGAGTTAGCAATGAAAACGACATCTCTTGTCCTTCACCAATGCTCATTTTGAAGGCTTCATTAGACTACTACCAAAATTCTTCCAAGTGTATTCAGAGCCCTTAAGGGTCTGTGGGTTCCTCATGTGTTCTCTCCTGATGATGAAAGGCATTGCAGTTTTACTGGCCAAGTATGGAATCGCAGGAATAGTTCACAGTTCATTTCTTTCCAAAACTGAATAGAGCATGTTCGATTTGTTCAAATACAATTTCCTTCTGTGTTATCTGTTCCAATTGTAAAAAATGAGAGTTCAATGAGATAATTTTTGTATCGCTTTTTGAACCACAGCTGGGGCAAAGTTGGTGCTGCCCCCTGGGGAGCACCCAATGCTCAAGCCTGCCGTGTGTCCAGCTTCCCCCAGTGGCAGTGCTTCTCCATCGTTGGAGAGGCCACTGGTGGGGGGAGGGGTGCAGAGGCCCCGAGGGCCCCCTCCTCCCGCCCCACCCCTCACCAACAGCCCACCTGGGACAAGGATGTCTCAACCCATGCTCTCTAATGGCAGGTCCAGTGAGAGCATTTCTTCTGTTTCCTCAGATTTGGACACCTCTGGTATAATCAGAGGTAGTCCTGCAAACCCTGTTCCACCACCTCGTAAGGTTAGTCTTGTTGGACTTCTCTTAAGTTTTTGTCAGCCATCTAATATCGCACCTTTTTCTTCACTCTGAAGCTGAGAATGAGTGAAATTGTGCTTGGTCTAGGTAGGGCACATTTTTTTTAGGTCTTTAATGGACCATTTTAATTTTGTACTAATATCTATTAGACCAGCCTGTGAAGAATGGATGATATGAGCATGCTTCAATCTGTTAATCTCTTCATTCTCTTATCAGCTTAAAGGCAGCTCAAACCTAGATGTTTGAATAAAACCAGTGAAGAAAGTATTGTAACTTTTAATTGATTGTTTTTTTTGTATAAATAGTTTTGCATTTCAGCTGAATTTTATTTTAATAGTCTTCTTAAATACATATCAAATATATGCATGACATGGTTAATTGAAGTATAGCCGCATCAGCAAAGGGATGATTTGAAATAACATGGGAAACCTTGATTCTGCCTAATTTTCATTGCATGCCTGGATTACTAATAATGTATGTAGTTTGGAACCATTTACTATGCATGAAACTCTTTTTATCTGTACTGAGTTGTGTCAAGGAAAGATGCCTTGTGTGAGTTTTTCCTGTAGTGCGTACACATTTAATTTAAAAGGCTTAAGATAATGACAGTTTGCTTTCACAGTTACACTATTCACCTGAGAATAAAAGCAGCATATTTTCATTTTTCATGCTGTAGTTAATTAGTTTTGGCAGTAAGTTTTCATTTTGGTGTTTTCCAAAAGTGTTTCCTAAGTAAAGTATATATACAGTCAAATCCCATATTTGCATGGTCAGAATTTACTTTTTCCCACAATTCCCAAATTTTGTATCACATCCCATGCCATTTCCTATTATTCCAAGGAATGTAGTACGCCATATTTACACAACTTCATTTTCAGTTTTCCTGCTATTTGCATCACTACGTGCTGGATATTGAAAAATTACACATTCTAAAACAGTTACTCATGTAAATCAGCCTATGTAAAAAACTTTGTAAACTGTTTCTTACACATATATGCCCCAAAAAGACAAGAGAGTGAGAGGAGTAATGTTTAGCGAAGAATTTTAATATGGCAGGAAGTGTAGAGTGCTACTAGTGGTAGGAATGTGAACTACTTGATCTCATAATCTCCATCTGCCAGGAAAAGATTCTTGCTCTGAAATGGATACATTATTGTCCAGCAAGGAGTTAGCTATGTAATTAATGCGTTGTAATAACACCTGAGGAAGACTATTTATATCACGCATAAGCTGAAAATATGAGGAGTGAAAGTGACTTCTGACCCAAATATGTTGAAGCGTGAAAAGTACAAGAACTGGTGACTAACAACTGGGATCGTTTGTATCGCCTCAATGTGACAGATTTAACAGTGATGGGCTCCAAGTGTTGAAACTTGCTTTTATCGCATCAAAACTACATTGAATCAAAAATAATTTTATTTTCTTCAAAAAATTTTGAAGTTGGACAACTGATTGCACCAGTCAAAGGGAGGTGTACTTAGATTCTCCTGAGTAAAGTTTTCCTCAATTACTAAGATATGTAAATTTCATCTTGCTTGACAATGGAAAGGAATGGCGAAAAAAGATCAATTTCATTGGAAGGCAAAATAAAAATGTAGGATGATTTCATTCTGTTGATGTAATCTGTATTGATCTGGCGAAACATCTTAACATTGCAAGCCTCTACACTGAATATAATAGTGAAAAATCGTGATTTGATTCTGAAACATGAAAACTAACATGCAGACATTTGTCTAAAATGAGAAAATATTTGGAGAATTCCAAGAATGAAAGATTACTGAAGGGGTGGTTTTTAGGAGAGAGAGTTCATCAAATATCCCCGTGAATGGCATGAAAAAAGAGAGAGCATTGCACATTGCCACAAGATTAGAAATCGAAGAATTCACAGCGTCCAATGGTTAGATAGATAGATTAGATAGGGTTAAAAATAGCCACAAATTTGTGTTAAAGGCCGAGTGTGGTGAAAGTAGAAGCGTTGAAGATGTCAGGATTGACTAAACTGCTTGAAGGGCCAAAAGATGTTTCAAAGCAGATGAGACAGGGTGTTTCACTGTCTTGTGAATCACAAATGCAGACAGAAGTAAGAAACTTAAACCACCAGTGATTTAAGAAATTAAATATTATCTTTGCTTTCTATTATCAAACAGTGTCCAGCCCATTCTCACCAAATGTATACTTGTGAAATGTACAGTCACAATTTTTCCCTGCAAACTGTACTAGTGAGCTCCAATAACTGGATTTAGGTATTATTTACTCATTTAGGGTGCATTACATGTCTTGAGGAATGATTTTATAGGAATTGATATCTCTGAATGATTGTGATAGGAATATAAAGGCTATTAAATTGAATGTCCAGGATAACCTACGCTACATATCATGGGCTTGGAAGCAAGTTAAGAAAGATGAAAGACGCTTCAGGAAGGATTTTAGGATATAGGGTTAATTGTGATGAAGAAATTCCAGTTAAAGTTATTTGTGAGGGTGATAATGATGATACTAAAGACAATGAATTCTGTAAATATGCATGTAAATGTGAAAATCCTCCTATTCCGACATTTCACTTGTTTCCTGGGGCCCCTTCAAAAGCACAAATAAGGGGTTTTACTCTGTTTGCATTAGGTCTTATTTTCCAATGCTTTATTAAGTTTTTGGAGCATGTTAAGTTTTTAAAATAGTTTTAGCACTCTTCTTATGATACCAGCATATCCTGTGACTAGACTTGTTTTGATAAATCTGTCTCATAGCATAATGAGTGGAAGGTTCCATCATGAATTGGTAAATAGCATAATTTGAGATATCAACTTTAAAATAACCTTATATTATATTTTTCAAAAAACTAGTCATGTACAGATGCAGAAGTTTACCCTGGTAACATATTGTACTGAAAAAAATAAAAAATATTTTTTTCAAATCAGAGGATTATTTAAAGTTGGTAAGCTTATGTAGTCCTATGAAATAAGTTTATTTTGGTGATCACATGTATTTCATGCTTCTTCATTTCACTATCTATGTAGAACATTATTGCTTGGGTTCGAGCGGTTACTCTTTCAGCCGTTGAACTTTATGTTCCAGCACCACCAAGGTGCTCTACAAGCAAAGCAATGCTCATGAAACATAGCAGCAGAGAATCATTTTGGTTCTGTAAAGTGGTTTTGAAAAAGCGTTGTGACTTGTAAATCATTTTCATTCATTATTCATCTTTGAATTGATATATTTCCTAATGAGAAGAGAATTTCATATCCACATGGAACTTTTGCTCAGGGAGTTCATAATGGCCATATATATCATTGATTGAATGATATATTGTGTGGGTTGCATAAGTCCTTGCTTATCATCATATACCTTGTCATATTGGTGCAAATTGCATTTTATATAATCCCAGTGGGAGTGATGAATACCATTAAATTTCATGCTTTGTGTAGAGAAATGAAATGCAGTCCACCAGCATTGTCATCTTTAAAGTTGTGATGTGGGTTAGGAAATATATTTTAGGTTTTTCACCATGACATATCAAAATAGTCTTTGTATTTCATGTGAGAGGGTCTATTTGTGTAGTAATGAATTGGGTGTTAGTAAATTTATTTCACTGGTAGTTTGAGAAAGGGTAAGATGTGCTCTACTCCTTTAACCTGTAAATTTTTTCTTGGCAATTTTTTAATATTTTTTTTAACATGGCAAAATGTGTGTTCTGTGAAAAAAAAAGAATTACGAAGTGAAAATTGGTGTCACTTCTTTCCCCTTGAAAAGTTGGCATATAATTTTCAAAAGTGGATACCTTTCTTTAGCTTATACTCCCTAGGGAGGTGAATGTCCATTTTCCAATAAAAATTGATTCAAGCAGCAATAAGCATCTGCAACATAATAAAGTAGCAGAAGAATTATTACAAAATTCAGACAGTGTAGGCTATAAAATTGGTGATAGTTATGAAGCAAATTAACAGTTGAGATGAGTTGTGATTTGAGTGGAGAATACTCAGTGCATAAAGAAGGACCCTAATGAGCATTCATGCTATGCATACGAACCATCACCCTAATATGGCAGTGTCGATGCGTGCTAGAAATTTATTTAATGATAATGCTGAGTTGCATTTTCACAATGTGTTGAAGTGTCAACAAAAACAAATGTCTCTAGAAAGATTTCTAGAAAAAAATAATTAGATACATATCATCGATAATATACTATTTGTTTCGATTCTTTTTTGTTTTTACAAATCAAGTTCACATTACGATTGGTTCATTCCGCATTAGAAGAAAAGATGAACATGATCCATGATTCTAAATAATGTTTTTATGATTTTCATTGAATAAATCTTGTATATATTAGTATTTGTTTTGGCGTGGAATTCATTATCATATTTTATATTAATTTATGTGCAAAAAGTTGTTTTTCTGAACAAACATTTCACTTCATTAGAAAAATCATGGAAAGAATTATGCTCGTTGTGCTAGGTTCCACTGTATTGTCATATTTCCCGGCCTGTAAGATGCACTTTTTTTTAACTTCAAAATATGCTCTAAAATCAATGAGCCTATGTCTAATGGGTTGGGGATTTTTGGTTATGACTTTGTCCTAGAAAATCTCAAGCTGATTTGCCAGGAAAAGTACTTACTATGAAGTATTTTTTCCCTGCATCTAACATAGAAAATTGCTGTCTTTAGTGCAACTTTTGATGTTGCTGTTTTGATTCAGTAGTAAGCAATGGATCTTTAATAGTTTTTTGAAAGTACTTCCCGAAAAAATTCCCAAATAAATCATAAATGTATACAATGTGCGGGTCGCAGTGGTCTAGTGAGTAGAGCGTTGGACTTCTGACCGGAGGGTCCCGGGTTCGATTCACGGGCAAGGCACTTTGGGCACCTGCAGCTCCACCCAAGCTAGTTGATTTTTCGGGTACCAGGTCTTCCTGGGAAACCATAACCGGCACAGAGAAAGGAACTGGCCCCCCTACCCTGACGTGTGAATATTCACACGCCGTCGGGCTTGGTACATGGGTGAGCTCTACCATCACCTACTAAACCGACCTTCGGGTTGATTACTGTGTTTATGGTATACAATGTAGCACATTTACATGCATCTCGCATGTGCTGCTGCTGTAAAACTTAATACGCATTGGGCTAACAGGGATATCGCCCCTCTGCTTGAGCGTTGTATTTCTCATGTCTTGTTGTAATTCAGAGTCTCTCAGACAGACACTTAACCATAGGTAGTATAATATTGTTGCTCAGTGAGTGATACATTCCTTTCTATTTAATGTGCATATGTACAGAAAGTAAGCGTCACTTAAAAAGTTAAAATTATAATAGCCTCTTTGGATCTAAGGAGAGAAGATTGTCATTTAGTATTGCATTTAAACTTGAAGTCGTGAACTACGCTTTATAGCACGGAAGCAGGGTAGCTGAAAGGTGTTTTGGCCAACCTCCGACTGAGAAGATAATACGAGAATAGAGGGAGCAGGTGTATTGAGTAAATGCAGACATGAGTTCAAAATAATTCATGTCATGCACTCCCAAAACACCAAAGTTTTATGAACATGTTAAGAAGTAGAAAATAAGTCAAAGAAAGAATGGGATTACTGTTTCAACAAAAATGATTTTATATGAAGTGAGAAAATAAGCCGATTAGTCTATTACTGATTATTTTGGGACATTGTCATGGTGCGAGTGCTTCATGAAGGGAAGTGGTCTGTGCTTATGTACCAGATCTATAACAGCACTTAAACTCTCACTTGAAGAGGAAAGAAAGACTACAAGGTAAAAATTCATGGTGTCACACCAACAGGAGAAATGAAATGGCCATCAATTTCTAGTGTTTGTGATTGAAAAAGTCCTGGTGGAAAGTTATAAGTGAGATTATCATGTCTTTTTATAAATGTGAAAATAGCAATGTACAACATTGAAGTGAAGATTGTTCAAATTGTGTAAGGGGAAAGTGACCACCCTGCGGTAACTAACTGCAGAAATGATTTGGCAACAGTGATGGCCAATTTTTGAGATACTGCTATGATGATTAAACATTGACATATAGAAGGGTGGTCTGAAAAGTTTCTGACCTAACAAAGATACAACACATTTTTTCTGAAATTTTCTGAGTCGGAAACTTTTCAGACCACCCACGTACGTGCACTTACTGATAATTTAACATAAAAATTAAATTTTCTCTGTAATAAGTGTTAATATCTGAATACTTAGATCGTTTTCTGTTTGATCCAAATATTTTTTGTAAAAATTCTAACCTGAAAAATCACAGTGCAGCTAATACATGGTGCTGGTCTGGGAATTACAGTATATCAATTACAAACATGTGTTATGATTTATGCCAACAGTTGCACGTTGTAAGCAGCTACTGCAAAATTTGATACTCTTGGGTTATCTCTTTAAAAATGCCTCATTTTCTCAGTAAACTGATGAAATTTGATTACTGGGACAATAAGTGTGATTCCACGTGCAGAAAAAGTGATACTTTGGATAATCAATAAAAGGATAAAGAGGAGGGCTAATGATTACTTTGGGAAGAGGTGAGATTATGATAAAGTAGTAATTAGATCTCTATAGAAAGGATATAATGTATATCAAGATAGCACTAGCAAACAAAAATACAGAAACACACAAAAAAGAAACTCCCTTGTATTTTGGAATTTCAGTGGCACAGCCACCTTTCTCAAGGGAGAGAAGGAAGGAACTGAGAAGAAGGTTTTAACAGAAGGGGCCAGATATGCTGGACAGAAGGGGAAGGCGAGGAAAGGTTTGTGAGGGGAAGAGTTGGGAGGAGAACTTTTAGAAGTGTGGGAATAATATGGAAGGTTTTGGGAGTGAAGGGGGGATGAAAATATCTGAAGAGTGGGTAATTAATTTCTAATATTAATACCTAGTTCATTCCAGGAATCAAGGAGCCAGATAAATGCCTGCTCTATTGTTTTGTGTTTTGAGTGGAGGGTCAGAGGGTGGGAGGGATGCTAAAATGGAAACACTATCACATTTATGAAAGGGAGTGTTATGTTCATAGGCATGTATTCTGATTGGGAGCATACCAATGAGGGAAGAATTCTTGCATGAGACTCGATGGTTATTGATTCTAATATTTAAGAGTGCGGTACAAAGTCTAATATAGAAGGCAGGGCATTGTTGGCACTTCAGAAGGTAAACTAATTGCTGGAAGTACACGAGGAGTAGGGAATCGGTGGGAGAGTGTTAAAAAGTGGGTGGGAGAGGGATGGGGTTTGGGTTTTGAAAATAGGACATATTTTGCATCTAGGTTTATTACAGGGCTTGGGAGTGGCTTTGGGACAGGGTGGGGATTTAAGGAGTGGATTGGTTGATTTGAGTTGAGTAACACATTCGAATGAGCATTTCCAAGGATCTTGGTTGGAGCAGTTTAAGCAAAGGGAGTCAGATTTTTTGTGTTGATTCATAACTGTAGATGAAGTTGGATCCACCTCTATCATGAACTCCTGAGACAAAAGAGCAGTCAAAACAGTGGGCTGCAAAGGATGAACCTGCTCCAAAAAAGGCAAAGACAGTTTCATCAGCCCAGAAGGTGATGACGTCTGTTTTTGCAATAGCCATGAAATCATGGTCATTGATTATCTTCAGAAAGGTAAAACAATAATAGGAGAGCCATTACTTGACAAGCTGAAAGCAGAAATTGCAAAAAGACAACTGCATTTGAAGAAGAAGAGAGTGCTTTTTTATCAGGACAACACACTTCAGCAATCACCTCAAATTCTCAAATTCAGTGAATAGCACTTCAAATTGGTCGACTGCTCATTTTATTCACCAGAGGAGACCCCCAGCCACTTCCCCCTTTTACCTAACCATAAAGCCTTGCTTGGAGGACAGAGATTTAGCATTAGACCAGGCAGTTATCACATATGTAAACGCATATATTGTATAGAAATGTTTGGAAGGGTCAAAAAAGTTAATAGCATTGCTAAAAAAAGTGTATCGACTTAAAAGGAGACAATGTTGAAAATAAAAATACATTTGAATAAAAAATGTCATTCTAATTTGTTTGGTTGGAAACGTATTAGACTACCCACACACTACAATCAGGATGTATTGTTTTGGTAGATTTTGGAAAGGTATTTGAAAGAGCAGATTTGGTAGAGTTAATGAATATTTTGCAGAAAATAGGAGTACACTGTAGGGATGAGGCAAATCTGTAACCAGTACATGCCTCAGATGCTCAGGTGCAAGTGGGGACAGAGAGTCTGGATGGGCAATGTAACTAAAAGGTGTAAGACAGGGTTGTCCATTGTCACGATTACCTTTTCAACTTGTATGTAGAGGAGATCGTAAAAATGCCACCTGAGGAACTTGAATTGGAATTTAACTGTGTTGATATATTATGTTGTTGCCTGACATTCTGACATTATGTTTTTGCCACAGGATTTTCCTATGCTTAGAGGGCAAAACTTATCAAAACAAAAATTATAAAATCAAATTTTTGTGCTTAGTCTGAAAATTTTTGTGTCAATGAAAACTATTTTTTCGTTGATAAAGTCACCGTGTGGCTTCACAGCAAAAGATCATTCATCATATAGACGCACCAGATAGAACTCATCTTTCCAAATCTATTCTGTTTGATTTTTGATGCAGTGATACTTAAAATAAACATCTCATCTTATTGAATCCTTATAAAGTGCAGTGGCAATTACAAAAATTATTTAAATATGTTCATATTACCTTATTCCGGAATAAGTACTGTATTTCCCAGCCCATAATATGCACCGTGCACAAGACTCACCCTGACTTTTCAGGTCAAAATTTACAAAAAATACTTGGATCAGACAGAAGAAATAAAATTATTTTTATGTTAACACTTGATATGAAGAAATTGAATTATTAAATTTAAAAAAAACTATTAGCCAGTTGTATTTCAGTGTTTATTCATTGCAAAATCCTGGAAAGTCATCATTACTAGGCCAAAATGCCTTTCAGCTGCCTGGTCCCATGGGAATTTTTTTAGGAAATACTATCAATGAAGTATTAAAACTCTGTTGCTTGCTACTGACTCAAAACAATGATTTTATTGATTTTTGTACTAAAGTCAATCATATTCTAAGCTTAGTGTTGGAAACATACATAATAGTAAGTATTTTCACTGCAATTCGGCTTGTGTGTGATAGGTTAAAGTTATACCCTTATTATCCTCCGCCTATAAGAAGACACAGTCTGATTTTAGAGCACATTTTGAAGTTTAAAAAAGTGCATCTTATGGACCGGAAAATATGGAACTCATTAAGGTGCCTTTATAGCTCAGTGTATTATAATAAGCTAATGGAGTACCTTATTGAATTTAGTTATTTCTCTGTGCATTTTAACAAAGATATACATTCCACATCACAATCATTTTCATGTCCCAGAATACTTCTCCAAAAATTTAAGCTGACAAATTGCTAAATAATTTGAAACACAAACAGACAAAACTTTTGCATTAATTGTACAATAAAAAGAACTCTTTCAATTATCCGTACATTTCCCCTTAATTGTTTTTTTCAAGATATGAGGATGTCGATATTTTTATATAAAGGTAACATTTTTACTCTCATTGTAAAGGAAGGTAAAACTTTCATCACACAAGAATCTTTTAACATCTAAAGACATCTTTCCTATGCTCCCATCTTCATGTTACAGAAAAAAGAGCGAGCAAGGCTTGAGAGTTATGCTGAAGAAGGTGACCTTCAGCTGACCTTGGTATGATTGTTTGAGAGACTTAGTGTGAATGTTTTTAATATAATATAGGGTTTGTTTGTCTTGTTTTAATTAACTTGGCCTTTGGTGGTGTGAGTCTGGCATGTGTTTATGCATACGTAATCGTGTTGTCCTTGTACATTCATATTCATTTTTAAGCATCAAGTGTCTGGGAGATTTGTTCAGTTCTCATTTCTTTTTTCCAGATGCTAATTTTTAATAATTCAAACGATCTCATTTTTAGATATCAAGACTTGTTAAATCTTTATAATAGTTTAGTTTACTGTATCGTTAATGGCATTGCTTGTGAATATTACCCATTCTTTCTTTTGTTTTCATGCTGAATGCATTTATTCTGAATCTTGGCATGTGTAGAAGTATTGGTATTGTGAAAAAATTGTGTGTGGATGCATATCTTTTCTCAAGTAAGCCATACAATAATTTCATGATGTTACAATTATGGAAATTATTTTTGGTATTATTGGTAGTGCATATTGTTTATTTTTGGTGTTCTAATTGAAAGGGCTGAAGACCACAAACTAATTTTGATCATTGGTATCTATTCTTTTGACAGGATTTTCCCTTTCTCCCCTTGGCATATTGAGTTTGATAGCTATATAAAAAAAATGCATCTCTTAATTGTAGCATAGTCATCAGACTAACCGGAAGCAGGGGTTTATTGTATGAGGAATGAGCTTATGCATTTTTAACTAGTGGCTAGTAGATTAATGCATTTAGAAAGTAGTCCTTCCTTTACCTTTGGACCCTTTAATTTCCTGAATGCCTAAACACACGACTCAAAAGGCCACAAATTGGATGCAATCAGAGGCATTACCAAGATTGAAGCTCTTGGTAATTGTGTTTATAATAGGTATTCCATAAAAACCAGACAAAGATTTCTTGTGTATTTTAGCCACTTACAGGAGAATACACAGGAGAACGTACAGGAGAATATTTCATAGTCATTGAGAGAACATTTTTCTCGCCACAAGGATGAGAATTTAGTTGGGTATGATACTTATTTGAATGAATCATACATTTGAAAAGAGAGAAAGGCATTGGAAAATGTTTTCAGAATTTTCCACTTTAAAAGTTTTTCTTTCCAAGGAAACTAACTAATCACTGATAATGCTTATCAATTTGCACACAGAGTGTATAATAGTGCAAAATTATTGAAAGTTGTAAATTAATAAGAATGGGTGTATGAAAATTTAAGAAATTGTAGGTTGAATAGAATGTCACCCTATTCCCTAATTTTTGTGTTTGTTTGATATCCATTTTTATTATCACTGAATATTTTGGTAACTTCTCTGCTCTGATGACATATGTATTGAATTTGATAATGACCAAAAATTCATTATTTAATTCTCTTCGATCCCACTCATTGTAATTGAATACATTGTCTTTCTTTTATCAAACATCAAGAAATTTCCTCACTTTTTCTTTGAATTTCCATTTATTATTCAACTTTTTACCAAAAAATATCATTCAAAGACTAATCTTATTATTGTGACCTTCAAATTATTCTGGGTGACTGTCTGATGGTGGCAAAGTGCTCTAATTCTGTGGGAAAGTCACTTCTCTCTTCCACTCAATGGTGCCCTGACAATCACTCTTTGCCCCACTCCTCCACTTCACTGAGGTGGAAAATAACAGTGAGCATTAAAAGTGTATGTCTCATCTGAACTTGGTTTAATCTTAGTTAAACTGTTGATTAAATTACATGCATATTGTTTGTCCATACTATGCTGTCTTTTTTGTCCCTGTCTGTCAGCAATATAGTCCTTTTCAATGATTTAATGTTACTTCATTTATTTAATTGAGACTTTTCAGTCCCTTCTTCTACCTAACCCCTAAACATAACATCGAAGACAATTACGAACACCAAAGCACTAGGTGGAGGAAAATCCACATGTAGATGTCACATACAGGATACTTTTTTCACCAGCTAATGTAGAATTCATTGTCACTGTTGTATCTTATTGTACTACAGTGGTACATGGTCAATATAGGTAATATTAGCCCAAGAGATTATTTATGCTTGGTTAGATGTCACTTTAGTGAGACAAAATCTGAATTAATAAGTAATAAAATAAGAAGATAAGATAAGAAAATAAAATAAGAAAAATAAACATGATAGTTTTGCAAAATGTAAGGAAGTAATTTTGTATGCATGAGAATATTACATCCCAAATGCCATGATGTGCATGCATTCATCATTGGTTCTGCTGCAAATGTTACCTAGTGAAAGGTGGTCCTAATAGTAGACTACAACATATGAGATCAGGAAGTGATAAAATATAGTGAATTATATTACAGTACTGTTTATGATTTCAGCTGTACTTCCTAGTTGTTTTTTGTGCAAAATTCATTTTAATGTATGAATAGCGAGTGCTGGTACTGTATAATTAAGTAAATATAAGTTTTGAAATTTTTAGAATCATAATTTTTAGGATCAGTATGCATGCGTTTTATTGATTGGCTTCTTCTTAAAACAAAACAACACCTTTAAAGTTCCAAGACTGCATTACAACTGTAATTTTAACAACTTATGTTTTCTATTAATTGAATGTAATACAATTTATGAAAATAATATAACACAACATTTGCACTCGCTTACAATTTGAATGCACATAGGAATAATCACTGCATTTTTATGACTTCGATGTCCCACATGTAATTCATTTACTTTGAAATGAACAACCTCATGCAATTGCTGCCATAGATTTAATTACTTATTTAATAGCCATTTTTTGCTGAGTGGCAGTATATGAAATGGGAAAGAGGTAAAAAATGTTTTGGGTAAAATCAATCAAATCCTGGTGGTCATATTTCAATCTTATGCGTACATGCTAATCATTATGGGCATAAAAGTATGTGTATCAATATTGAATGTAGTGTCTCATTTGTTGACCTAATTTTTGATGGATAATAATTGTATTCAACTTATTATTATTACTTCATTTATGAAAACCTTATTTTATTACCAATAATTTAGCTTTGAAAATTCAATAACAATGCTTAGATAATGAAAGATCTGGTGCTTTCGCGGCATATGAGTTGGGTGAAATCTTCTTGGGTCTTCCACCGGGTCAATGTCTCCATGGCTGCCATGGAGACATTGACATGGAGACATGGGCAGCAATGCTTAGATGAGGTAAATTATTTAAGGAAAAAACTTTGGAAAACGATGACAAGAATTCCCCCAAATTTCAATAAACAAAAAAAGAAAATCTGTTAATCAGGGCACATTAAAATCTTCATACTTGTGATGTTCTGAATTTAAAATTAAAAATTGGGATATTCATTGTCCCACAAACAGGCATTGTTAGGAAAATGGTATGACTTTGGTCAGCGAACCACTAAATGTGTTTTCAACAATGCATAGCTTTTGAGGTCCCTTTTTCATGAAAATGAAATTTTGACAAAGAGAATATAAAACTCTTTTATTTTGTAAAATATTTTTCTTTTGATGTAAATTTGGATTCTTCATTTTACTCAGAAGCCTGAGCAACTTCATTGATATTGTTTTATTTGACATTATATTGTACTATAGAAATGAAAAATTTATATTCCTTTCATGGAATATTTTATTGGAGAAGATTAGAGGCACCTTGAGATGCTAGGTAAGAAAAAAGCTAATCCTCTTTCCCATCTTGCTTCCTAAATGCTATATGTTGCTTATATTTCATAAAATTTAATTTAAAAAGTTTCCAAGAGTTATTTTATAACTACTACATTCTACAAATGATGGTAGCTTGATGGTATTATATTTGGGCAATTAACAGTCATAATATTGACATTTTTATAAATCAAACCACTTTGCTTTTCCACATAAACTTTTTACTATCACGACCCAGGTTTCGTTATAGCATAACATCATCAGGTTTGTCATCAAAGTGGTTTGATTTATAAAAACGTCAATATGAAGATTTTCCACCAAGTTACGCCAGAAACTGTTTTATTTATTAGTCATAATATCAATATCCTGTAGTATTTTATTAATTACATACTGATTTTGGTATTGAAATTTTATATTCTCAACAATAGTGAAAAAGGCGTGACTTTAACATGTATGTGGTGCGCAAGTAATAGAATAATCTTATATATGGCTTATAATAGTATTCTCTGATGACACTTGGAGAAATTTCAATTACCTATTATGTACATACGTAATATCTGACAACTGTGTGACATAGCACTAGCTGTTCAAATTTATCAACATCACCCACAGAGTTTCTTCTCCCTGATTTAACTTTCTTTTAGTTGATAATCGCTTATGAATGTATCCTTAATCTGTATCAGCTTCATCCCTTCCACATTGGTTTAAAATTTGTTTATTGTGTTGGATTTCTTTGTCTCAGCTTTGGTTTCAGTTTTAATAAGAATTGATAAGTTTGGAGGATATAATGTGCAAACAGATTTTTAATGATATCTTACCTCAATTTATGATAGGCAAATATTATTGTTTTAATGATGTTTGTAGTTTCTGGCTTGGCATTGGGCAACTTATCCATTACGGAAAGAAAAAACCAACTTAGTTAATTTCACTTAATTTTTTAAATTTTACCACCTGGTTTTAACATGCATGGTACTGCCATGATCAGGTACTTTTTCAAGCTTTACCTTCAAAATGTATGCCTTTGGTCTTAGGGCACCTTTGGTATGGGGAGTGAAAGAAGGAATTTTGGGATTGGGCAAGAGAATGAAGGGGTAGGGTTTCAGAGGAAGAAGGTTTTGCACATTGCAGAAAATTAGAAAAACATGTTATATTGCTCTCATGAATCTTTACACTGCATTGTCCTGTCTGAGTTTTTACAATACATTGTCATCTAGCAAAGTTTCCGCTGCAGTTACAGTCCCAATCAAAGGCATTCCTTTGCTGGGAAGGAGAGAGAGGAGAGGAATTTAAATCCTTAATTCCCCTCCCCTCTCCCCACCTGGTTAAAAAAGTACCTGTTGATGATACTATGCATTGAAACCCATGTCATAAAATTAAAAAAATTAAGAGTAATTGATGGAGCTGTTTTTTCCTTCCCAGATTTATTACTTTAGTTGGGACTATGTTAAAAATCCTATTAAATATGGTGGCAATACTAGATGTTTGGAATAAGTATGTTTAATGCTGGAGGTATTTCACTGGCAAGGTTTTTCATTAAAACACTTAACTGGGAAAAAATTCCTTCTGTCCATGAGTAGAATTTGTACGAAATAGAATTTGTAATGCATAGTTGTTTTACGTTCCCAGTTATTGCCCAGAGATGTTTGATTTCATGAAATAGCAGTGATGCTTTATTTGTCTGGCAGAAATATAAATTGAATGCATTGTGTTTAAGTTATTCTTTGTATTTGTTGTTGAAGAAGTTTAAACGTGTGTTGTGTCCATGCTTTGCTGACTCGTTTTTCCTCATATTATTTGTTGAAGAATTGTTATCTATGTACAGTGTGCATAACTATATACATTGTACAATGCATTGAGTGTGTTTTTGGGTATATAGTACATTATTTTGGCTTTCTTTCTGGAAAGTGTATTATTTAATTATATAAGATTAACAACAGTTTTCCAATACTTATAATTTTGTTTGACATTAACTTAATTAATCACCCAGGAGATATCACTTTCATTGATTTAATCTTTTACCGGGCTTTTTTATGTTACTTAGATATGGAGTTAGTTGGGGATTCATGTAATTTTATTCTTCTCTCCCAGAGATATTTGCTGATTTTTTCAACTGTTATTGGTTTGTGCTATCTCTTTTATAAGACCTCATTTCTCTATAATGTTTTGCATTTGTTTTTAAAGTGTTTATTAATCAACATTTAGCATCATTATTATTTTTTTAAATCACTTTGAAATATGGTAGTCGTTCCCATTTAGTTCAAAGTAATTCAAAGTTTTCACCACTTTAAAATTTGTTATGCTGAGATTCTTCACCATTTAATGGTTCCTGCAGAGGTGTGCAAAATAGCAAGATTTACCCATTTGTTTCACTTATCCTTTATTTTGGCAATCAACCACTTGCGTTAATCTTCAGAAAATTGCTAACATGGCTGCGAATTCTTAGGATGAGAGATTTTATGCACCTCTGGTGCTTGTATTCAAATACTCTTATTCAATGTTTTTTCAGTATAATGGTGAGTTCAGGCCTAGCCAAAACCTAATTTTACAGCTGGAAAATTACTCATATATTGCAAAGATTCAAAAATTAATAATTTTGAAGTATTTGTGGATGTTTGTAATTTTCAGTCAAAGAAAATTAATTCACTTTCATGATTTTCAAAATTTTCTTATTCTTATTCTTCGTGGGAATGGGTGGGTCATTAAATTAGAATACTGAAACTCCATATGGATTGCATTTTAACATCTGGTTGACATATAAGATGGTATGCATTAAGATGAATATTTAACAACTGTTCACAATGTTTAGTTTAGTATAGGTGTCCTTAGTTTCTTGTAATGAGAGGAATTTTGAAGTTAGTAATCCAATATTTTGGGGAATTTTCTCTTTTCCATTGCATATCGGTGTATTTTTCTTTGAAATCACTAAAATAGATGAAAAAATAGAGAAACTATTGCATATCTAATATTCATAAACATATTGTGAAGGATAACTTTGATGTTAGCTGACCAAAATAAAGTTTCAAATTCGATTGTCTGTAGTTATCTTATTTCTATAATTTTTTGGAGTCATTGGGGTGGTTCTGAATATTTGTTCGCCGCATGTTAGGGTTTCATATTTTAATGTATGTTTTTATAATTTATATATATATAAAATATAATATATATATATATATATATATATATATATATATATATATATATTTTAATTATATGCAAAATATATGCTTGGAAAAGAAAGTTAAACACAATACACTCTTTTCAAAATATGATGCAATTTGTTGATTTCAATCTTGGAAATACAGTGTTCATATCTTCAAATAATTGTGGTACCATCCTAAGAAATTAAATGCAAAACAAGACAAAAGGAATGTAATTTTTCTGGCATATGATCGTGTTAAACCCCCTTGATATAAAATATGATATTTCAGTATTATCAGATGCCCGTAATGGTTTATAAAACGTCAATTCAGTCAACTAACAAAGCTTTTTTTACTGAAAATTATGGTAGTTTAAATAAAAACTCATGGACGCTCACAATCTGACACTTAATTCACTCTAAAGATATAGCATTGATACTCTAGAACACTTGAGTCTAATAGAGTGCATATACAAGCTTGCTCCTAATTATGCATCCACATTAACAAGGAAAAGTGTTTCACTCTTCTCTAGTTTACCTTGATTCAACTATGGACCAAGTCCATGGTTGATGTTTGCTGAAAATTGCGCAGTACAAAAATGGTTTGGGTGTTCGGTCCATGTCACAATTAAATCAGTTATTTCTCTGTCTGCTGATAAAAATGTTTTTTTTCATCAAGTATAAATTGTCTCTATATGTACGCACACCTTTTGTAGTTACCTGCCGTATACTGAAATTTGTCATAATCGTAGGTGGTGTGAAATAATCCAGAACAGAAGTCACTGTACTCAATTGCATTAAAAATTCTAGGCTCTCTTAAAAAGCCAAAATTTTATTAAAGATTTTTTGTCGAATTAAGTACTATTACGCCAAAAAGTACTGTGTAATCAATGAATGCTTTTATGATGCCAGGCCTTTATGAGTTCAACTAAAAAAAGATCAACAACTGAATTAATTTGGTAAACGTTTATTTTGGCAACCTTTTAAAGTATAACATCTTTTCTTCCATTATTATTTCTTCTTTTGTTACATTTTGCTATCGTTCATTTTCAACTTTTATTTCCCTTTAAATATATGTATTTGCCATGTTTCTGTGAATGTGTGTTGCTCTGTGTGGGCAGCCATATTTCTTTTGCCCCCTTCAGAATTTGGAGAACAGTGGCATCCTGTCAAATGGTCCACGGGATGATGCAGGCAGTGGTGGAGTAGCGGATAATGAGGGTGTGGCATCCAGGAATACATCGTCAATTTTGAGGCGCTGCCGAGCTCTTTATGACTGTGAAGCAGACAATGAAGATGAGCTGTCTTTCCGAGAGGGTGAAGTGATAATAGTGACTGATGATCAGACAGAGGATGACAACTGGATGGAAGGCAGGGTGGAAGGAGATCCTAGCCGTAGGGGAATGTTCCCCGTCAGTTTTGTGCATATGCTGAGTGACTGAATGGCATGTGTCCTTCTCTGCCCACAAACATAATGCCTGGAAGGGAGGTGACTCGCCCGTCATTGGCTTTATGGTTTGAGAGGTGTTCTTCTAGTGAATCCTGAAGCTTCAGATGCTCTCAGTGGTGGGGATTCATTTTTACACTATTATGCAGTGTATCATAAGTGCTGAATTTCTATGTGTATTTGCTTTTTTAATGGCTTTGAACCATGAATAATTGTTTCTGTGAGTTTCAAAAGCTTGACTAACAAATTTCAAAAGATCTCTTCATGCTTGGTGAAATCCTCTTTTATGTAATTCAAAGTACATATACAGGCTATCTTTTCCTCCTGTCTTGTTATTTAGTTCTATCTCAAAAGTGGTGTGCTGTATTGCTAATGAACTTGTTTTTCTCATTTTTATGATGTTAGTCCATCATTCAAATTTTTATAAACATTCGTGTTCTGTTGAGGAAGTAGATTAACTTCTACCTACCTTGGCATAATGATTTTTTTAATTTTCAAATTTTGTCATGGCCATTTAGAGTAAATATGAGTTTTTACTCACATTTTTTGGATTATCACGTAAAAGTGTGAGACAGACATCACAGTAGTTGTTTTTTGATACTTCATGCCAAAGGATTTATTCATGTAACAAAGTGATATACTAGTGTAAAACATGATTTAATGTGGCTTTTCTCATGTGCTTGAACTTATATTTCTAAAACATGAATGTTTGTGCATTTTGGTACTTTACTCATTTATGAAGGTTGATTATTTGAAAGAGAAACACTCAAGACTTTCTGTTAACCAAATTATGCAATCTCTCATTTGTGAAAAATGTTGGAAAAGTATATCACATTGAATATCTTCATCAATCAATTATGATAAAATTGCTAAAGTAACTGCCTAAAAAGTGTTCAATATATTTTCTACAAAATTTCTTCAGGCTGCAAGTATTTTTAAGGCATATTTAACTGAATTAAGATTTTATTTTACACTTTTTTTCATTCAGTGTCTTCAAAATGGCATATATGTTCCCCTTTCAGGAAATTGTGATGTTTTGATTGTGTTCAATTCTTATCATCATTCTCATTATTGTATGTTTTATTGGACAAAGAATGAGTGAATTCAGTAGCTTTGCAAGATCCTAATGTTATTTCTAAAGCCAGGACATGGATCATAGAAGGTAAAAGACTTGCAGAAGTGAAGTTCAATGAAAAATAGAGAAGATAGATATGTGATGTGAATAGATCTTCTACTTCATGAGCTTGTTATTTATGTATCTCAAGAGAGTTTGCCATTCCTGCTCTCGTGTGTTTTGTTACCAGAAAACAGAGTATGTTTCAAAGTGAGAATTATTCTACTGTGCTTTGTGCTACAAATGTTTTAGAACTTAAGCTTGGAAATATTCTATGAGGCTAAGGGCATAAGAATCACTGCTGAGGGAATGTGAAGGACAGGAGTAATGCCCTTGTGAAACCAAAGAGATTAATCAGTGTAAATATGGCTTAGCCCTCCCTCTTGCCCTGTCTTATTGAGGATATGCACTCTCAGTGCATTTCTTGCCCATCTGTGTAAATTGTATCATAAAGGGAGAATGTGTAAATATGTGGAAAAACATTAATTATTTTGTGATCCAAATATGATAAATGTAAATAGGAAAATACATATATGTGATTATGTACAGTATATATATAAACACACAAAAATACCATTATAAACCGTTTTAAAAATTTATTTTTCTTTTAACCTCAGTTGTAACGTATTTAATTATAGTTCCCAGTGTTTGTGATTACTCAAGAGTTTTATTTTTGATTTTTCTATTTTGGAAAAGCAGGATTCTCCCAAAGAAACACCAGTCATAAAAGCTGCTTAATGATACATCGTCAAAATATTGGGTGTTCAAACCAGTTGAAATAAAAAAGTTAATCAAGTTTCTAAATTAATCACTTAAAATCTTAGCATTTTCTTTTGTATTTAAAGAAGTAGCATACATGCTTTGCTAAAACAAAAACCTAGCTGAAATTTGGAGTAGAGACTATGTTGTTTAAGGCGATAATAAAAATAGGCATTCATTTTCTCTTTGTAAATTATATGCCTTGAAAGAATGGATATTTCAAAAATGTCAAAATGTGCTACATCTCTGGAAGAGCTGGCCCTTGTGATATAAAACTATTTATATCTTTTATCCTATACTAGGCCCACTCTATATGCAATATTTTTCAGTTAATAGAAACTTTCTGCATAGGAGGTTGACTACTATGAAGTCAGTGATTAATCTGTGAAAGGAGCTGTACTAGTATTTCTTTAAAAACCTGGTTGACACAGTCCTGTGTACCTTGATTTTGTTTCAACGAATATAATCAAAGCTGTTACCCTTATGGATGAACAAACTGATCCAATATTGTCCTGTATGTCTATCCCATAGTTAATCAAATTAGTTGTTTGTATTTAATTCTGCTTGCTGAAAATGAACTATTATTAGATTTAATTATATATTACTATTTATTATAGGAGAAAAATTTTAAAAACACGAGTCCTCAATTAAGTCATTCCTGTTTTATGACCTACTAAATATTAACTTATATAACTCAATGTTATGTGAATCCCTCCTCTTGTGTTACTTAATATTGTTTTCATAATATAGAATTTTTTGATTTTGTTATTATTTCTTCAGGATGAAGGCATGGTTTATTTAAGTGAAGTGTTTGTATGTATATGTAGTATGAGAATTGTTATGATCAAAGATATTCTTGTTTCTGTATACATTGTTTCAGTTAACTTTTTGTCCATTGTGTAAACAGTTTCATGCTCATTGCTGTGATGTCTAAAGCCAATGACAGGCAAAATGTTAAGATGGTGCTCTTCAAATAGTGCTTTATCTGAGGACATTTTTGTTGTAAGACCTAAAATATGTAATCAAAGAAATAATTTCCATCATTTGCTGCACATAGTGTCATTTTTTGTCATTCCTTTTGCTCATTTCCCCATTATTATATGAGAAGGCACTATTTTATTGCATAACTTTGGAATCAAAATGCTTTTCTTTTAGCTAGTACCAGGATCTATACTTACACAAATATTCAAACTTGATTCCCTGAAATTGATCAATTTTATGTTATTGAATGTTTAAAGGCTTATGAAACTTTAACCAAATGCTTCAACATTATTTTAAGCAGATTTTACTGAAGGTAAGAAAAAATAGCCCTGGTTCTGGAGCAGTAGTCAAGGAATCTAAGGACCTAATTTGGCTGGAGGCAAGTTAGTCTGATGAACTCAATCAAGGAAATCTACCTGTGCTTGTTGCCAAACCCAGTTCACTCACAAGAGGTCTATCCTCTATAATACTGCCATTCCAGGTCAGGAAGGAGATGATGATTATACATACCTGTCTTCCACTCTGGAAAATGAACCTGCTAATAGGGTGTGATAACGATTCTCACTGAGCTGTATGGGACAGCAGAGATACAATTTGAAGACTATTCTCTCAAAGAATTCCTAATGATCATTAACAATATAGGGAAAGATTTATTGGTAAATCACTTTTTACCAGAGATACAGTATATATGGTATTGATGAAAGGAAGGTCTCGTAAGATATATTGGTGCTGGACCATCGGCTAATATGGGGATAGGGATAGTGGGGTTAAGTTGCAGACCCTTTACTGTCCATCTCTAATGGCACAAATGACCTCAGCTATTGGTCGCCTCCCCTCAAAACTACTACTTATTCTGAATGTGTTTATACCTTCAAGAAGAATATATTCAGGAATTACTTAATCATAGAGGAAATAACTGGAAAGGCTCTGGAAGATATCCAGTTTACGAGATATCTTTCAGAGATATCCTCAGATTCTAAATCAGAATAAGAGAATCACTGCTAAGGAGGTGTGAAAGGCAGGAGTGATTACTTTGTAAAATGAATGAGATTAATAAGTGGAAATATGGCCTAGTCCTTGCTCTTGACCTTTCTTATTGAGGATATGCATCTCTTTCCTTTGTAAATTGTATTATAAATCGAGAATAAGTAAGTTTGCACAGAAAATCAGGATATTATTTTGTGATCCAAATATGTATCATGTAATGCAGATGACTAAAAGCAGCAAATCCTGAAGGCTGGAGCTACTTTTAAATTGGAAGGATACATATAATCTACATTAATTTCCAAAAGATAGGCATGAAATGTGTAGGTATATTGAAGGTGATCCAGAGGTAGCTGTATGTCATAGGATCATTTAAAAAATCAAACTGCAGTGTCTCTTTTTTACCTTTGGATGTTTTATAAGCTCCATTAATAGGACATAAGTGCTGGATTCAATGAGGAATCCCACATATTAATTGTGGGCTTGGTGAAGATAGTCTTCCAGTATCATCTTACGTGATGTAAATACATGGTCAGCCCCTCCCTATGGATCAAAATATTAAATGGTGGAGGGTTTCTATGTTCTGATTACAGGTATCCCTACCCAGTTGCACTGGCAGCAGAGATGATAATTGCTCCATGTAGAATCTCATTTCAGCCTAAGTATCCGAGGTAAAAGCAGAAAAGATTTCATTGGAATTTTAAGGAAAGAAAGGAATTTTGGTAGGAAAAATTAAAAAAAAAAGTTCTAAAGGAGGAAACCTAATTATGCATTATCAAAAATGCACATATAGTATTACAAATTGTTCAATGCATGGACCATTCTAGCAATAATCCAATTCCCACCTACAAGATCACTTATCAAGAGTATTTTCAAGAAATGTCGATGTCTGGCCTTGACAATGACCCTGACACCTGCTCTCCTTCAAATTATGATCAATGGCAAATGGATGATTTCCTAACATCTTGATAATGGTTTACGTGGTACCCATATTCCCACATTAGGGAAGACACATGAAAGCGATTGATTTGGTGAATTCTTGCCGAAAAATATGCCCAAAATCCTCCTAAAGTTTTAGGAGAAAACTTAGGAGATACTTATGTTCCTGGAATCTACTTGTGACTCTGAAGCTTCTAGGGAAAGAGAGTATATGTAAATGGAACCCCATAATCTGGTTTGAAATCTATGTGGGGAGCAGGACTACATGAACTGTTTTTTTAAACAGACGATTTCCTATTTTGAGTTTCATCTCCCAGGACCTGATTATTCTCTGAATGCATGATGCCAATCTCAATTGACATAAAATCGCAAACCCTTATTAAGTTCCGCAAACCCTTATAACCACTTCTTTCAAATTTCTATTGAAACGAACGTGTTTAGTTTGACTTAAGGCACATTTTAATGCCACGATTACAATGTTCAAAAATGGGTGGCAGTTAAGAAAATAAAAAGTTGGGTGACTACTAAATTTAACTGTTTCATGGGCTAACGAATGCAAAAACTCTGGACATAGAGGAACTATTTTAGCGCCTCTTTCAAAAACAAAAAACACATTTAAGATACCCAGCAGCGATTTCTGATCACGTTGAAACAGCAGTACGTTTTTATAGCAATTTTACGCTGAACATTAAATTGCTAATAATCATTTATTAATTTAAATGCCAGAAAAAATATGGATACAATTATCGAGTACACAGAACTCAGGATCACCAAAAAATAACTCAAAAGATTAATAAATACACAGCGTAAGAAGAAAATAATACGAATAAACACGACCACAGAGGTGTACCTTTTGCAATGACATTTCTAAGGTTTAAACAAATTGGTGATTTACAAGAATTAAGGATTGAAAATATCATTTTCGCATAGTTAACTTCTCCACCATTAAGAATTTCGATGAAGCACCACAATAAACGTATTAATGATTATGAAAGAAGTGCGCGAAAGCAAAATTTCCAAAAATCAGCGTGCCTACCAGAGCCCCCACTCTCTGATTGGCTACTCGAATCCTTTTGACCAATCACAACAGTCAATCTGTTCCTATATCATCTTATGTAACTGCTCATTGATAACATCCAGTTTGGAGTACTGTTTTATTTTCTTTGTGAAGGTCACCGCATGTAGGTGTTTACGGTATTCGTCGTATTCGTGTTATAACTAGCATTCGGAAAATGTTCACTATGCGGCAGTTGATATCAAAATTTTAGCCCATGTATTTACTTCTATTGGATACTTACTATGGAGGTGAGAAAGTATGATTGATCGAATTTCACTAAATAGTGTTGTGTGGATACAAATGTAATTGTTGTAAGCTCTTTCCACGTGAGGAATGATGTGTGGAACATGTTACCTATCAAGCTATATAGGATATGTTTCGCATATAAGAATTGCGACTTTATGAACACGAAGTTTTATATCCGCTGATGTACTCAAAACTTCCGTTTAGATTTCCGCAATCGTTTCCTTTTTAACTTCCTCTGCCTGTAACGTTGTGCAAGTAGAGACGGATGTTTACGAAAAATTGCAAACGTCGTCCGTCATCATTTCCTTGTGAATCTCTTCTTGCCACAATAGATGGCCCACACGTTTTGTAAGCGCACTCGTGTTCCATGATGTACTGCATTGCCTGAGATGCGCTCATTTTGCTCGATAATCTCATGTAATCATTCAGACTGGACCCTTTTACGCTGTATGAATGCTAAATAAGTATGCTTGGAGAACATTCTTGCCTTACATTACTGGCGGGCATCACAATCAGCAGTTTAGATTGTCCAGGTATGCGAACATTAATTTTAAGTTGTAACAGTGAAGTGTAGTGCGATTGTTTGCATAATATAGTCACCGTTTTGAGATAATTTTTACATGACGTATTAAACCACATTAATATTTCTTGTCATTAAAGGATTGGGTTCATGTCGATTCGTGTCAATTTTAAATTGCGAAAGAAGTGAGCAATATTAACAGGCAAAACATTTTGAAATATTACAATGTTTTATCAGTTATAAGCATGTGTGATGTGATTGTACATAATGGTGCACTGTTTCTGGGTCAGTGGACAAGAAGGCTTTGATCGATCGGTTTACGGTAACGTACCATCAAAACAAACACTTAATGTAGAGGACGCCCCTGTCAGCTTCGGCTGCTATGGGAAGTTTACATTTCATTCTAGATTATGATGCCTCTCGTGGTCCTTGGGTTGTAAATCAGTGGTGTTTTGCAACTGGTACTTGGGAATTTCAGTGATATTGATACAAGTATATTGTTATTATCGTAAGTGTTGCTCCGTGTCAAATTTGGACTATTACGTCTTCGTACAGATTCATAACCCCTATGCTCTAGTGGATAATCTATCAGTATGTTTTGAAAGTTGGAGATCTGGCGCGTACGACTCAACATAGTTAATAGGTAATGCATATTTTGTCAGTATTTATTTCATTTATGGCGAACCCGAATTTTTAATTGCACGCCTTATGTACATGGTCGATTCTGTATTCACTAGATGGAGAAAGAAGCCAGAATATTATGAAAAGTTAGTAATAAATTTATCCAGAAATGTATATAAAATTGTCGATAGAATAATATTTTAGAGGATTCAGAGAACATTAAGACCCTGGGATAAGTTATGTAGTAGATATGAAAGTGATATATTTTTTAAAAAAGTTGCATGAAGTTAGCACAATTTTCTTGTATTAATACTGTTTTGGTGTGAAAACTGTCTCACGAAACGGATGTTCTATCACTATTTAATGCCTTTTAGTTAATGTCATTTGGCTTTCGACTTTTTTTTAACCGTGCTTAACATAATCTCCGTCCACATTTTTGGAACAGGTTGCTTCTCTGCATTGGTGTTTCACATTGAGGTGGGCTCCAATGAGTTGAATCTTGAGCCAGGACTTGCCCCAGACTTAGTAGCATTGGCGCAAGAAACGGTAGTATCTCCGAGTGGCTCTGTTACTCCCCAAGACGGCCTCGTCCCCACTGCTTTTGGGGGGGACGAGGAGATGTCTGGGGACCCCAGGAACTCGTCAGGATCTCTGGGCGTGGTTGGTGTGGTCGAAGAGGGAAGTCATGGAGGAGGAGGTGGCGGTGTCGTGGTGGCATGGAGTGCTCTGAGAGAGCGATTTTGGGAAGATGGTCAGATGCCCTTCTTCCTGGTCTCCTTCTCAGTTTTAGGACTTCTAATTCTGGCTTCAGTGGTAAGCACCAACAAATTCCTCCTTAAAGCGAAAATTTCAATGAGTTAGTTTTATACCTTGTGGGAAGTGTTAAGAGTTTTTAATGATAGAACTTTTTAGATATGCTTTTTAAAGAGCAAATTTGTGATCAGCCATGGCACTTTTTTTGGCAACTTATTCATTTCTTTTCTGTGATGATTGTTTTGAATAACACATTAAGAATTGTGAAGCTTGAAAATAATATGTATAATTGGTTGGTTTTGCAAATACAAAAGTCAAAGTCATTCATTTATCTAAAAGGAAATTGGTAATTCGCATATAACAATCTAATATGTGCATGTAGCAAATGAACCTATGGGTTGCAACATTTATTCTAAATACCATTGTGTTTTGAAAGCCTGGCATCAATTAGAATCATATGGAGACAAATTGATGAATTGATAAACCTACTGGTTCTTATATTTATTTTACCTCTAATTGATTGGACTACTCGAACTAACTAGAGAGTAAGGCATTCTCTAGTTTATTTGGGCTGAAAATCACAAATTAATCAGTTCTATACCAAAAGGAGGAATGGGGTCAGTGACCGACCCTATGCCTATTTCTTTGGGGCAAAATTATTACTATCACCCAAGAGTGATTTTTGCTTCTTTATGTAGCATTTGATGGCTGGACTTGAGGCTTGACTTGGACTAGAGAGTTCTATTTGTCTCAAATTCAGTCATCAAACCCTATGTAAGGCAGCCAAAATAAAAATCACTTCAATCTGAAAATGCCTCCAGGACTGGAGTTGAAAGTGTTGTCACCCGAACAACCATCATGACAAGAAACTTTTGGAAGAAGAATGAAACATTGATGAAAAATAATTATTATCTCTGCTTGTTCAGCATATTTGAGATGCCTTTGAAGCATACTGTTTATTTGTTATTATCGAAGATTTACAATTTTGTCAGTTACGCAGAGATGACTATGGAAGGCAACACACCTTAAAATGTCAGAGAGTCAATATGTGGGGATTATGATCAGGGCAGAATTAGTCTAAGGGTATGTTTCTGAGAAGTGTCAGATAATGTCTTTATGTACCATATGATCTTAATATCTCCTTTTCGCTGAGTGATGATAAAATAACCATTAAATGTACTTGACTGTATTCAGCTAAAATTGATTTGAGCTAATCTCTGTACTTTACCATTCCTGGTGCAGCAGGGTACACGCTGTAGGAGGGCTAATATGAACTGTAGATCATAGTCACTTTGTCAGGTGGAGTTTAATGACTCCAGACTTCGTAACTCTGCCTGCTATGCTGCTGAGTGAGATGTCAGAGAGATGAGAGCCAAATGAGAGAGTGGCCAGAGTCTCACTACCAATAGGTGTGTTTACTTAAGGTGTCAGAGTTTTATTAGTTACTGGAAGCTTTGTGTATATGAAAATTATCACATTCCTGCTGTCCAAGAATGATATTAGCCAATGGTGACTAGCCGTTAATTATCAGACAAAATGGTATGCAGGAACTTTTAAAGAAAAAGGTATATACTTAGATAAAAATGATTGACGTGAGAATAAATATCAAATTAACAGGTGTAAAATTGTTGATCAACGGATTCAGTGGAGCAGAGGGTAAAATGCGTGGACTTCTTAGAAGAGAAAATACAAATTAACATTCATTTTCAAATAAAAGAACCAAACAAGGTTAAGTGAACTATGATCCTGCAGCATCAATTGTCACTTATGTGATTGATCATATAGAATTCTCAGGAGAAAATAGGACATACCATTGAAGCTTCTATACCGACATGTCCGTGAATCAATGAAGAAAACAACAGAACGGTGGTTCATGACAGCTTATTACACATGCTTTGTCCTTATGATTCGTTTAATCTATCCATCGCAAAACTTTGTGTCAATATGTGAGGAAGATGGGAAAAATAAAGATAAATTTTTCAACAATGCTTAAAGCATGCATCATGGATTTTATATAAGGGAGAGACAGGATTTTGAACACGTCTTTTGTTAGATGTTGAATAGACAGGTTTGGTGTGCATAAGTAAGGAAATGCCTATTGCAGAATTCTAATTTGAGGAATATATAATGGGTCTTACAGAATTGTGTTAATTATTGATCATTACTATAGTTCATCAATTTTTCAAAGTTCATTTTATTTATGAAAAATTAACAAAAATTCTACAAAAGAGATATCAATAAATGTTAAAGAAATAAAGCAGTACAGAGTAAAATGAGCACAAGTAGGGACCCAGAAACATTAAACAAATATAAGCCCCCAAAAACAATCAAAAATATAAGGCTGAAGAGAAAAATGGGTTGATGCCAAATGTGGAGATATTGAGAAAATTATGTTCCAAAAATAAGAGAAACACCAAAAAAGCTCACTCCCTAACCTGAAGGATATTCATAATGAGAATGAACCTTTGAGAAACAAAAATGTAGAAGGAATAATTAGTGAAGAGGATTTTGGATTGAGATGGAATAAGTTGAATAAATACATACAGAATAATTGTATGTGGGCATTGTATATGGGACGTGATATTCTGGGAAATGAGCAGACAGTTCCAAATAGTTAATCTAAACCTATTCACAGATTGTGTCATTGTAAAAGATGGAAAGCTTGGCCCTCCTTGAATAAGACAAAATTCCCATTTTTGAATGTGTTGGTGCATAAATAGAAAATAACCTGGACAAACAAGCATTGATGAAGTTCTGGACAGAGTGAGACAAATACCCATTGACAGAAGCAGCAAATAATAAACAGGCCAGTAAGACTTCCAATTAAATTTGAAAAATTTCATATAAGCCTATATGCTAATTGTACAGGATTGAAAGGCCAGCCATCCTCAGAAAAGAGAGGAAATGGGACTGCTTGAATGTTCCTGTGCCTATGTTTATGATACCCTGGACAGCATTGAGATTGCATGTAAATCTTACTGGGGAAGAGTAGAAGCCTTAAAGGAAAGAGGAAGCCCTAGGATGCTATTTATGGATGGCAAAAATAAATATATTTGTACTTGAATGTAATTGGAACTCCATACAAAGAGATCAGTTAGAAGTCCTCCTAAGCCATATAATGACTCTTTATGTGCTACTCATTCTGCCTTCTTCACAAAGATTGATATATTTTAATGTCAAACTCTTGACTTAGGCACATTTTCACATTATAATCAATTATGCTATCATCATTTAGGTTAAATACACAAACATTTAGTAGTCATTGAGCATTACCTCTGAAAGATATACTTCTTTTATACTTAGTTTTTAATCTCAAAATAGGTTTTTAGTCGTGCATATGATTGGCATTGCATTAAAAACATTTGGTACAGTAGTTGTGATACAGTAGTTGTATCACCATTATAGTTGCTGAAATATTTTTAAATATCATAGTTAAAGCTTTCTTGTTTACATTTAATGTAATCCATCTTCAATATTTTTTGTTTATGTAGTAATTGTCTATTATTAAGTCATACTATATAGAGCTTACAAAAGGGGGGATGTTTTTACAAGCAATATACTCATATGAATATTCTTTAATCATATTCATTTGAGTCTTCAGCTCATCCAACATCATCATCAGATTTGTTGGGAATGCAAATTTTATTTTATGTGAGCCTGTTTCCCTGGTTTTTTCCCAGATCAGTATATCAGATTCAAATGAAAGAGAATAATCTACATAACATTTACCCTTACCAAATTATTGAATATTTATATACCTAAATGCACACTATGTAAACTGTGACAAAACTTATCAAAAAAATGCTCAGTGAACCTCTATGCTTGGTATTTTAGATTGAGAAACCTCTTTCTGTATTTTTTAAAAAACTCATGTACGAGTCTTGCCCTTGGTTTTGGATTACATAAGGTAGTTATCTACACAAATTAATACGATTACATCAGTGAATACCTACATGAGCTTTCATAGGTACCTACGGTAGTTGCCCCCATGAGATCACAACAAACAAGAAACCTCTTTTTCATTTTCAACATGATACTGTTTCCCTGTTTTCTTGGATGTCTTTGCTAATGAATTAAAATATTTGATGATTAAAAAGAATATTAAAGCAGTAGATTTAGCACTACATAATAGTCTACTAAAAAAATAATTAACTAAGAAATCACATATCTGAACACGTAAGTAGTTCTTAAATTCTTCATTGCTTCATTTAATATGGAAAAGGGATTATATCTAGTTATAATAGCATAAACCTGAAAGGGTAAACATTAAGAGTAGCTCTGGATCATTAATGGTATTCAAACAAAGAATGCTCTCTTGGTAGTGGTGCCTGAATCATGGTCAGGTACAAAAATAGTTTTAATCAAAGCTATGCCATGCTGTGGTTCTTTCACATCTTAAACCTTCAATTCCTCAGCTTCTCTTATGGGCCAAGAAGAGCCGTGTGCTCCTGCCAGGAAGCAAAGGACCCACCCCTATCGGACATGGGGGTGTGGGAACCACAGTGGTGGAGGTGGGAGGAGGGGGAACTTTGCTGAGGAGGGAGAGGTGGGTGTTCCACCCAGTGGTGAGACCACCCCTCGACCGCTTGGACGCTGTTCAGCCACGCATTGGGGCTGTAGTCAGTGAGGAGGGCGTGGAGAAGGTGGTGGAAGGGGGGGTGGAGACGTTGGCGGTTGTTGGGGGGGTTGGGAAGACCCTGAGGGAGGAGGCAGGAGGGGGTCCAGTGGAAGTGGTTGTGGTCTCCTTGGAGGAACCGAGCAAGGAGAGTTCCGAGAGTTTGCCAGTGTTGAGCAAGGTGACTGTTGCAGAACCAGCCAAGGGCATTGGCATCTTGAGGGCCATGGGTGCTGCTGTGCCTGTTCCTGTTCACAGTGCAGAGGGCTCAGCGCACCCGGAGCCGATTCGTGTTCGAGCGAGGGGGCTCTTGGAAAGGAGGGGGTCGAGTGCATCGTTGACAATAGACCTTCAGCCTTCTCCACCTGTGTCAGAAAGAGTCAATGGGGGTTGTGCCCCAGTCACTCCTACCAGAGAATGGTGAGTGCTTTTTAAATTGCTTCTGAAAAATAACAGCAGTGGGCACTAATCACAGTATTTTATTAATCAGGCTTATGACAATTTTCCCACTGTCTTCTTGTTTGTCCATTAGCATTTTTCACTTTTCATTGACTTAGGACCTCTCTGCCTTAGCCCTTGTTTCAATCCACACTCCTAGTAGCAATATAATGAGAAGATGTCAGTCAATAGTCTGTGAATACTCAGGGGAGTTTTGTGGTAATTGAATTACATACATAGCAACCCCTATCATTGAATATTTTCTCTATTATTCTTAGCGTTGAGGTGGTATTACTTGAGCTAAAAAGTAGTCGGAAAAGTAGGTTTTTGGGAAATTGATGATTGTATTGACATCTCGTATTGAACCCAATTAATAGTGAAGGGTGAAATAACATTTTGGGAAGTAAAATTTGTAAAGACACCTGTGAATCCTATGCCTTTTTTGGCTACTAGCTTCTGTATCTTTTTCATTAGCAGTAATAATTGACTGAATTCTTTGAGAAAATCTCTTGTAATTTGGGTGCATTGATATCTTGGGGTAAAGGACTACAACTATCTCATTTTTCCCAGTTCTGTTAGAGGGTGGTTTGAAAAGTGTGTGCAAAAAGTGAAAATTACTTCAATCTTTGGGAGAAATGATTTTTTTTATCATAGTGTCCTTAAAGACATATACATGTTGTCAAATGCTTCTCCAGTTTGTTGATCACTTACAACATTCTAAGAACTCAGTAAAAAATTTAACTTATAACATCATTTAGTGAACTGATAAAGTTAATGCCTGTAAGTCTTGAAATCTTTTGTTGAAGTCATACTTTTTACTGCCTTAATCCTTTATATTGTTTACTGGAAGTGTAGAAACATATGTGGATTTGCATATACTTGATGTTCATGGATTTTCTGCTAAACTTACATTTTGGCCTAGCATGGCAGTGGAATGAATGAAATAAAGACAGTGAATGTAATGATGTTTGAGGACTGTCAAGAAAGTAACTTATGTTTCGGCCTAGTGTGGTGTTTGGTGGGGTTAGAGCTATCATTTTGGTGCCTAAACATCCCTACACTCAGTATGCATCCTGCTGTGGTAGTGTGTGCAGACTGCGGTTCTTTTACTTTGCTCACTGCAAACTGCCTTTGCTCACTGCACACTGTTCCACCTTCCCTGCCCGCTGTGTGTTAGTGATCCGTTGTAGAAGGTAATGGTGTCAGCTTGAAGAGTGGCATTAAAGGGCTTTTAGTGCAAAAAATAATGAAGGACATGAGCAAGAGTGTAGACATATTGATGAGGTAGGTAAAGGTATTTCCAAATCATATGAAGATATCCTCAAATCAGAGTGTAAATTTGATTTGATTGTGCAGAATGATGAAGACATGTAGAGAATTAAATCACCAAGGGAAGTGAAATTAAACTTTAAAAAAAAACAACGGGGTGTAAAATTGCAAGAAATATGCATTAAAAATTACGTATGAGTACATACATTGACACTATGCACATTAGTGTTGTTTTAAAATGAATGTGTACTTCATTACAGTGATATTAAATTACTGATATGTATTCACCACTTTTTTTTTTTACTATCACTCCTCCCAATAGTGGACGCTGCACTAAATGGTCAGTTATTCTTTCCCTGTTAAGTGGTAATTGTAAGGAAGTTCCAATGGATTTATTGAAAATGCTCCTATATGTGAGGAATAGCTTGAAAACCCTAGAGACTGGAGAATTACATTACTGCCAACCATAGGATAATAAAAAAAAGACTATGAAACAGTAGAACATCATAAATCTAGCTCCTGTCCAAGCTTAAATCCAGATATTTAAAAAATCTTGCTGGATTCTTGTGTGTTGTGGAACTAAGTATATACATGTAGATATCTGCTGCAAAGAAAATGGTGCAGTGTATAAGTTCAAAATGCTCCTCTTTAGTATTAGTATTAAAAATCTCCCAAAATACAATGGCATGTTGCATAAAAAATTATGATATATTTATACTCATTCCCCTATAATTGCACTCAATTTAGCCTTTACATTGTTTGACACATCAAAGCTTACATGAATACAGGAATTATTGTATGTAGCTATTTTCAATAATCTTGTGTTTGTATTTTATGTAAAAGCACTGCTGTCTCTTGATATAATAATTAAATACTGTTTATATGCAGTGTAAATACTATATTCATGTAATTGGAATCCAAAATTGAATAAACATATAAGAAAGAGGATACCAAGCTAAACAAATGCACATTTCAAAAAGTGCTTGTGTCTCAAAAAATTTTAGATTTTTGAGTGGCAGATTTATGAGATTCAACAGTGCATGCTTCAAACGTGCTAGGCATGATTTAGAGAAAGATAACTGCTTCATAATGTTATATTTCTGAACCAAGAGAAGTGAAGTATGCCCTCACCATGTTCCCCTTTATTGGCATGACAGCACCAAGTGTTAGCATTGGCTTTGCATTCTGCCATCAGCAGTTCATGATAAGCTTGTGATCTCTGGTGCAAGCTAATCCATTTTCAGAAAATATCTTTCCAGTTGTTGCTAGTCTTAGTAAAGTAGAACCATGGGAATATACGTTGAGTCCTGGAAATTGGATTTACATCCATTCTAGATGAGTTTTCACACTCATTGAAAGCCTTTTCAGAAAGATTTTTCAATGTGTATGTTTAGCATTAACAAAACATAGGGACATAGGTTTTACGCTAATCTGAAAACTTACTGAATTTGCTCCATCTGGAAAACTCTGGAAGATTTGGTGTTTGACACATCTTGGTGATGAAAAAACAGCGGGGTGAAAGCAAAGTTATTTTACTGATGATGCAAAAGTATTAATTAGAGAAAATGTAATTTTATTCCCTTGCCCCCTCCCCCTGACTTTCCAAGAAATGGTGTACTCTTTGTGCGTGTGAGTTTCGGGGCTTATATTGTTACGTGATTCTGATAAAATCTTAATGGTTTCAGTGGAATTTGTCTTATCATATTTGTCATAAATGTTCAGTTGCACTAGTGGCGGTGAACACTGCAAAATGTCGTGTAGTGACTCCCTGTTACATTCCTTGGAATAAATTTACAAATACATTTTCATAATTTTCCTTCCAGTTCTACAGAGGAATACCTTCTTTCGGCTGGGAACAGATTAAGCAGGGGTCAGCTGAGAACTTGCCTGCGTGATCCTAAAGCTCTCCACAATGAATTCTGGGAAGTACCCTCAAACCATCCTGAACATAGTGGGGTGGCTGGTAGTGGTACTAGAAACAGATATCGCTCCATCTTGCCAAATGAACGTTCCAGGGTTAACCTCAGTGAAAAGGACAGTGACCCCATCACATCATACATCAATGCAAACTATGTTCGGGTAGGTGATTACATTGTAAAGTTATGATTGTTTTGCTACATGTTCACCTTTGGTGGAAAAGAAGGGATTCATTTGATAATAGGAATTTAATCATGTTTTACCAAGCGGAGAAATGCTGATGTTAGTCATGTCAGTAACTTTTAACAATCTATTAAATAGTAAAGATGAATCAGAGGGGGAGCAAGCAATGGAACCTTGTACAACGAGCGTGATTCTTTCCGTGATTTTTCTCGTAAAGCAGAAAGCTCATTTGATTAAGCAAATTTTTGAGTATAAATTAATGTAAAATATGATAATGCATGCGATGCCAAAATAATTAATTTTGTATTAGGTTAAATTAAAGAAAATTATAAATACATTATAGTGATGCTTTGTATGCATAGTATGTGGCAAGAGTTTCCCATGACCTCATCATTACATTTAGCCTACTCTTCTGGACTGTTGAACGCTCATGGAGTTTCTGAATGGTAAATAAGCAGGGGTTTAATTATCAAATTTCTGCTTGCATTTGTGCAAAATAGCAATGTGAGATGGCATTTCATTGGCTTGTGGCTGGGCAATGTATTCTTCGCTGCTGTTACATGTACATACATCGGTTGGCTTTAGGATCTTCTTCTTCCAGAAGAAGCCCGTCTTGTCACAATTAAAAATCTGTTGTGGCATGTAACATTCTGAATCTGTGAGCTTCTTGACATTACTGATAGTTCTCTGCTGCCTTTGAGTTGGTGGTTGTTACTTGGCCTGGTGTCACAACACCATGGATGCCAGCAGCTCTTCTCTTAAACTTATCAAACCACATATGGATCCCCTTAAATACTTCTTGGCCATTAATGACCCTGACATCTTCTTAACGAGGTCAGCAAAAATCACTATTGCCTTCTCACATCTTGTCCATCTTCATTTGAAGAAACAAGAAGAAATCGCACGGAGCAAGGTCAGATGAGTAAGGGGTAATTAGAGTAATCATTAATAATATGTCTGAAAACAAGTTTAGCAAAATATGTGATCACTAGCAACACTAAGATGCCAGTAGAACAATGAGGGCTAAATGCATACTGAAGCACCTGTTGTGTGATCATTCTGGGTATTCCCCTCTCCTCATCACTTGTGGGAAAAGTTGCTCATTAAGCAAGTCATTTTTGGTGAAAATATTTTGTTCATTAAGCAAATTACTTGCTATCCGAGGTGCTTGTTAAGGATGGTTCCCCTGTATGTACATATAAGTAGAAATTCCAGAGTTTGAAAAGCTGACATAGTTATAAGATAGTGAAAGAATTTTCAGAAGGTAAAAAGAGACTAAAAATGTCAACTTTTAAGAGATAAATGAGAGAGCTATTCATGGAACTGACATTTTCAGGGTATGTGGAAAAATATTTGCAAAACTTAAAGGTAAAGAGACAGGTCAGGATGCATAGACAGGATGATGACTGGAAGGGAAGTAAGAGGTCTGTTCAAAAGCTTCCCAAACTTTAATTAAAAAAAAATACTTCTCTAACAAATTACTGGACGTGGTTCCCTTCAAACTAGTCTCCTCTCAAACATATGAACTTATCTCAACACTTGTTGAAATAGTCCTGTAACACTTCTTCTGGAATGCTCATAAGCTCCCCTGTCGAATTTCTCTCTATCTCTGGAATGGTGGAAAATGTTTTTCTTTTGAGTGGCGTTTTTAATATGAGGAACAGGGAAAAGCCAAATGGAGTCAAGTCTGGGGAGTAGGGTGGGTGGGGAAGCACAGCAGTCTTGTTTTTATCTAAAAATTCACAAGTTCTGAGATACAAATGTGAAGACAACCATGTTTTTTGGAGTGGGAAGATGTTCCATCAATCCATTGTAAAGATTGCACTTTTGTTTTAATGTCATATCCATAAACCCATGTCTCTTCATTTTTTATGATCCTGCACAAGAATGTTGCATCTTCTTCAGCTCGATCAAACAGTTCCTGACAGACTTGTACTCAATGTTACTTCTGGTCTGCTGTCATCAGGCGAGGCATGAATTTGGTGGTGACTCGATGCATCTTCAATTTTTCAGTCAGGATAACATAGTATGAACTATCAAGATGCTACACTGTTCTGCAAGTTCCCTGACATTCAAATGTTCATTCGCACGAATGAGATCATTCACTTTCTTGATGTAGTGGTCATGCTCTTCTGGAATACTCATTGTCTTCCATTGATTGTCATCCCTTTTTGAACCAGGTAAACCACTCATAACAGGTGGTATATTTCATAGCATCCTCACCATTAGCCTTGGTAATCAATTCAAAAGTTTCAGTGAAGGATAGGAGGAATTTCACAGAACAACGCTACTCCTTCAAAGAGCTCATTTCTGTGGATCTGATTTTTCACTGCACCCAATAAACACTCCTTCACATTAACAGCCGTAATTAATCTATAAAACAAGGTATCAACTATGTGGTTGAAGGCAGTTATTCAGGAAGTTTCTGCAGACACAGTGCTTCAAAGTGGATTAATTAATAATCAACTGGAGGTGTGCTATAAAAAAGTTGGGGAAGTTTTCGAACAGATCTTGTATAATGGAAGGTGAAAAAAAGAGGAAAGGGTTTTTAGGTTCTGTCAAATATGGGAAGGAGATCAACCAGAAGGCTTTAATTATCATTCAAAAATAGTGAAAAGTAGTAGTGAATGTGAACTAAGATAATAACTTAATTGTGTATGCAAAAAAGGCCTAATTAAAAATCAAATACTGAAGACTGTGTAGTTGGAAAATGACCACGTCTGTGAAGATTATATTGGTCCTATGTTCATCTGTTTTAGAAGTACACAGAAGTGTAAGTTTATATGAATCAGACATTTTTATCTTTCCATGATGGTCTCCATATGATAATGATGATAATTATTTATTTATGTACATTTAATACATTTTTTGTACTTGTTTTTATGCGTGCCATTTGAGAACTAACCTGAGTTAATGATTACACAGGCCTACAAAAAAAATTTTTTTTTTGGTGCCGGGAATCTTTGTGTTGATTTTAACTATATTTGTAGAGCTATCACTGTTGGCCTGTGTTATGGTAGTGATTTGCCATTTTTCATTTTCATTTGGTTCAGTAATGACTAATCTGCCTATTAAAGTAGGGAAGTAGATTAAAATTCATAGCTTGGATGTTTCCACATTGTGATGAGTTTATAGACTTTACCACTTTCTCCAGTGTCACTATTAATGAAGTCGATGCTGGAAGTGTTGAGTATGCTTATTGCCTTATATTCCTCTTAACTTACCATGAACATACTCGCTTACAGGGTTATGATGGAGAGGAACGTGCATATATTGCGACTCAAGGACCACTTCCCCACACAGTCCAAGATTTCTGGGAGATGGTGCTGCAGGAACACGCTCCTGCCATTGTTATGATCACGAAACTGAAAGAGAAGGGTCGACCCAAGTGTGAGAATTACCTTCCTGGTGAAGATGGAGAGGGTGAGAAGGGATCCAGGGTAACACATGGGGATATAACCATTACTGTTCAAAATGTCTTCCTCAAGCCTGGCTACACTGTGAGGGAGCTGATGCTGCAGGTTAGAATGTTAATTTTACTTCAGTGTTTCATGTTACTCTTCTCTCTCTTAGTATTTTCACTCGTAGATTAACATCTGTTACTTATTTAATTTGTCTATTTAAGTGTAACGATTTAGACTCATAATTGCATTATTGATATTTGTTTAATCTTGTATAGAAAAATGAGAAAATGTATGCTAATCCAAACAAATGAATTAATATCATATTTGATAGCATATAAAATGCACTGACCTTCCAAAGGTTATCCCTCGCATTCATTATTGCAAGCTAATTTTACCTCAAGATGATCTACAAGTACTGATTAGCTGAACTCTAAAGTATTATCATTTTCATAGGTTCTGTTATTTTATTACTAGTATAATTTTTGCTGGGGCTAAAGTAGATGGTAAGGGGAAGAATCAGACTGTAAAAATACAAGGGCTATCTAGAAAGTAACTTACATTTGATTAGAATGAATGAAGTAATTGGGGGAGCCGAACATTTGCTGTACTGACACACCAGTCCTGAACGGCTGAGCTGTGATTTAGGCCCGACTGAGCCGACGGTATGGGCTCAGTATTTTTCAGCCCACCCAGCCCATGTGTGATCATTTGAGCTCACATATGTTCATTTCACATCCTGTTCTGGCCCACTCCAACCCACCGTGAGCTTTGAAGTTTAGTGATTCCCCTATGCACTCCCCTTCACAGGAAAGCAATGCCATTAATTGGGATTGTGAACACAGTGGAACGTTTGTTAGATGGCAACATATTGCTAAGACTCAAGAGGATAATGTAAGACTTATAAAGGACAATGCTGTGTAAAGACTCAGGAGGACAGTGTAACATGTTTTTCTATTTCTATGTGATGCGTAAAACCTTTTTCCTTGGAATACACAGCCCTAGGTTCACAGTCAGCCCATCTCCGGAAATGGTCTGGCCAGCTCAGACCCACCCATAGATAGCTTAGCTCATGGGCTGGCCTTGGCCACGTGGTCTTTGAACTCGAGTAGACTCTCAAGGCCTGCACAGGTCTCTGTGACACACACATTTGGGCAGTATACCTTAAGCTGCAGTGCCTGAACTGTTTGTTGTTTGTTTAGATTAGGGAGTCAAAATAAACAATACAATTGGAAAATTCACCGAAAGTAAAATCCTTTTAGCGATAAGGTTATTACTAACAATAAGCTTCAAAGCTGCTGACATTCATCGGGAAATTGCTTGTGCTGTGCACTTAGTGATGAGTGAAAGTGTTGTGTATCAGTAGTGTTGTTCGTATAAGAGTGAATGGACAAATGTCCATGATGTCCAATAACTGGCCATCTGTCTGAACTTTCTGGAGCAGTTCATTGTTCACCATAGATAGAATTTTTTTTGAGTTGATTACCAAGGCTAATGGTGAGGATGCTGTGAAAAGTAAAACCTGCTATGAGTGGTTTACCTTGTTCAAAAAGGGACGGCAATCAGTGGAAGACAATGAGCGTTCCAGAAGACCACCAACGTTGACTGATGACCCCCACATCAAGAAAGTGAATGATCTCATTCGTCCAAATAGAATTTTGAATGTCAGGGAACTTGCAGAACAGTGTAGCATCTTGAATGGTTCATGCTATGAAATCCTGCCTGAAAAATTGAGGATGCATCAAGTCGCCACCAAATTCGTTCCTCGCCAGATGACAGCAGACCAGAAACAACATAGAGTTCAAGTCTGTCGGGAACTGTTTGATCGAGCTGAAGAGGATGAAACCTTCTTGCCCAGGATTATCACAAGTGACAAGTCATGGGATTATGCAAATGACACCAAAACCAAAGTGCAATCTTCACCATAGATTGGTGAAACATCCCCAACCCCAAAAAAGCTCTACAAGTTTGCTCAAATGCCAAGGTGGTGCTGACTATATTTTTTGATGCAAAGGGGGTTGTGCATCATTAATACCTACCTAAAGGCCAGACAGTTAATGCAGAGTGCTACCTGGGGGTTATGAAATGCTTAAGAGAGAGAATCAGGCGAAAACTGCCCGAACTTTGGACCAGAAAATGGTTGACCACGACAATGAGCTGGCCCATTCATCTCTAAAAACTTGTGAGCTTGTAGCCAAAAACAAGACTGTTGTGCTTCCTCACCTGCCATATTCTCCATGAGACCTTTTTGAACATACTTGTATGCCCTTCTGAAATAGGGCATGTCTTATTGCCCTACATCTTATATGCCATAAAATATGTTAATGATATGATAATAACAGTGTTTTTGATAAAAATCAGTGGAGATATTTGGAGGTGATTGAACCCATAATACATGTTGTTCAGCCCTCATAATTTGCTGTGAATTTTTAGGAAGATATCCATGTACTTGTTTGATTATAGACCACTGCTATTTCTAGCTGATCTGAAGGTCTCTTCTGAGTGTTATTTTGATGATGTTGTCATGTTTACAAAATATAAATTTTATGGTAATCTTTAATTGGGCAAGATGCCCTCAACCATTGTTTCCTCTCAAACTGAGTTATGCTGCTACATTATGTATTAATGCTGTGGCTGTAACATTTCAGAAAGGAGAAGAGATCCATGAAACATTGCATTTTTGGTACACGGGCTGGCCTGACCACAGAACACCCCCGAGTGCAAAACCCTTGGTGGCCATGGCAATCGAAGTTGAATCATCTCGCCATAATAATGATGGAAGTCCCAAAGGACCAGTAGTGGTGCACTGCAGCGCCGGGATTGGACGCACAGGGTGTTTTATTGCCCTCTCAGTTGGAATGCGACAACTTGTGGCTGATGGAAATGTGGACGTGCTTGGCACTGTTTGTGCCATGCGATATGATAGGTAAGTAGATAAGAGTTACATTGAGGTCATTTACTTTACCCAATACAGAAATCCTTTGTCTATGCCGTTGCTTCCTAAAGTTTAGGTGTATGTGGGCTGATAACATATGGGCTGAAAAATTCCATTCAATTGAGTACAAAAATTTGACTGAATGGATGTCTCGTAAAATTATTTTTTCCCATAGAATTATTTTCTGGTGATATGCGTACATTTACAATAAAGTTATATGTTCCATGGGAAATAAAAAATTGTTCAGCTACTTCCAATTGCCTAATTGAGTCCTTGCTTGGTGTTTATTTGTTGCTGGAAAAGATAGGCAGACATTGCAGGATTTCATGAAGGATGGTTTGATTTTGGTGTTCAGTAAGATAAATTGTGTCAGAGAAAAACGTTCTATGGGCTCTACACATCCAACAAGGCTCTCAAAAAATTTGAGAAGAATCTGATCCCCAATGGCAACTGAGACCACTATGATGGTTGGTGAAAAAGTCTAGAAAATCTAGAATTGTCGTGAAAGTTATAAAATTTGGTAATTAATTGAATTCACTGCAAATATGAAATTCCTAATGTATTAAGATGGACGTTTTGGTGGGGCTTTTACTTTCATTTTTGATAGCATATTTGATAAAAGAAGTAATTTGGGAAAATCTCCTTGAGTGTTGTTTATATTGAGGTATGCTGACAGTTATTATCACAAATATCCATGAAAAAATTATAGGTGCAATTATGGGAACATTATTATAATATACCATTGAGTGAAAAAAAATGAGTTTACGGAGGTGCCATACTACATGTGTCCAGTGATATTACGTGCTAAAGACTATGGCTGTGGTAATGTCTTCATGTTGTCTACATTTAAGTTTCCATCAACGGTGAATGTTGCAATTGAGCAACTAGGAAGTTACTCTTGTGTTGAATGTAAATCTGTTGTCATTTATTGTAATTTTGCATCTATAGAACCGGAGTAGTAATATAATATATTCATTTGTCCATCAGACACAGTGTGCAGTATTGAGAATTCATTAAATTGAAGGTAGAAGCTTTTATTTTGTGGAAGGACGTCATACTACCTTGAACAAAAAGTTCCCGGAATAACCACCGTGTGGCGCTCCCATCATTCCGATTTGAGTTCTGTTTTTTTTTGTTAAATTGGTACATCTGTTGTTGATATTCCCTTTAAATCTTAGTGTCATAACTTGACATTTGCAAAAGTTACGTAGCCAAGAGTACATCTATCTCTGTGTGTGTTGGCAATTTTTTACAATTGCAGAAATGGATTTAAATTTGCAACAACGAACTTGTATTAAATTTTGCGTAAAAAACGGATTTAGTGGCGCACGGACGTTGGAAATGTTGGAAAAGTGTTTCGGCAACGATTCTCTAAAAAAAACGGTCGTTTACCAGTGGCACGAGCGGTTCAGAAGTGGTCGTGAGTCAATCGAAGATGATGAACGCAGTGGCAGACCATCGACATCGAAAGTCGGTGAAAAAATTGATAAAGTAAAAGAAATGTTGGTCAATAACCGCAAATTAACCATCAGAGAAATAGCGGAGGACTTGAACATTGCCTATGGATCCGCCCAAGACATTGTGGTTAATGATTTGGGTTTCCGTCGTGTAGCAGCAAAGTTGGTGCCAAAAGACCTCAATTTCATGCAAAAAAGAGACCGTGTTGACGTCGCAAAAGACATGATTTGCGAGGCTGAATCCGATCCCACATTCATCAAAAGGATCATTACTGGAGACGAGACGTGGGTTTATGAGTACGACACGCAATCCAGACATCAGGCAAGTGAATGGCGTTCACCAAATGAGCCAAGACCAAAAAACCACGTCGTTTTCAGTCAAAAAAGAAGGCAATGCTGACGGTTTTCATGGATTACAACGGTGTAGTGCATCATGAATTTTTGCCAGAAGGCCAGACAGTAAACAAAGAGTATTATTTGGGCGTTATGAGACGTTTGCGTGAAGCAATTCGCCGAAAGAGACCAGAAATCGTCGCACAGTGCTATCATTATTCGTAATTTTTTGACGAAAAATGCAACAAATACCATCCAACAGCCACCGAATTCACCTGATTTGGCTCCCTGTGACTTCTTTCTGTTCAATCGAGTTAAAAAACCATTACGGGGAACGCGTTTTAGCAGCCGAGAGGAAGTAATGGAAAAATCGCAGGAAGCACTGATGGACATACCGAAAACCGAATATAAAAAATGTTACGAGGATTGGATCAAGCGCTGGCATAAGTGTGTTGCAGTCGATGGGGATTACTTTGAAGGGGACAATATAGATTTAGATGAATAAACTTGTATTTTTAATTTTCTGAATAAATTCCGGGAACTTTTTGATCAAGGTAGTATTTAGAAAGAATAAGCACTTTGTGACTTTCACACTTTTAATATAAAACGATCGGTTTCGGCTGTTTTGCCATCATCAGGTACAAGATTATTTCCGAAAATGCCAGTATATATAGTCACACACTGTGGGGGGAAGGAGACGGAGGAGGGTGGTAGGGGTGGGGAGGCAAAGTCATGAGCAGCAACGGGGATTGGTTGCAGAAGGTGATGTCGTTGAGCAAGACATTAGAATCCCTGGCCAGTCCAATTGCATGCTGCTCCCAGGCGTCCAACTTCCGTCCTTTCTGGTGGCAGTAAAGGACCTCGGGATGGAAGTCACTCTTGTGGCCTGACTCCAAGAGGTGTCGGGCAAAAGCCGATGAATTGTCTCTGTTCCTAAGGCAGGCCCTATGCTCCTTGGCTCTAATATTAAAATTTCGTCCCGTTTGACCAATATAGAACCCCTCACAGTCATTACAACGGAGTTTATGGACTCCGTTGGATCATGGAATGGAACGAAGCGTGTTTATGGGAATGTGGATGGCACGAATCACTAGGTATTATTGCTTCCGTAAATGTAGGTTTCCTGTAAATAGAAAACTTGTGCTTATTTCCTTGTAAGGAGATAGTTACATCCAAAAAATTTATTGATAATCCACCGATTTCTGCAGTTAGTTTTATATTTTGGTCGAGGTTATTTAAAAAGGATAGGAAACAATCTAGCTGTCATGGCTGATGATGGCATAACAGCCAAAACTGGTCGTTTTTTATTAAAAGTGTGGAAGTCACAAAGTGCTTATTTTTTTCTAAATTGAGAACTCATGACTGACGGGTGTGTAGGATGCATCAATGGGATATAGATCACATTATTCCCAAATGGAAATGCAAATCCAGTTATGACTGGAAACTAATACACCCTTTAAGTTTTACATAAATATTCATTTACACCACAATAACACTCATCCTCTAGGTATGCAAATAGATTCCTTCTTCTTGAATATTGAAAGTCTTCTCATTTTTGAAATGGGTGGGCAGATTGTTAAACGATTGTGTTTGCATTGATGTTGGTCCTTTAGCTACCAAAGAGAGGTTTGATGTTTTCACGTGTTTATATTTATATCTTCTGGTATTGTGACTTTGAAAAATATTATTCATTGTAAAGCCAATCTTGTTTTTCCTAGTATAGATCACAGATATAGTGAGTATAGATTTCCTAGTGTAGATATATGCACAAGGTACAGTTAATATTCCCAAAGGTTTAAAAGGAGGCCGGCAATGTGCACGAGTCGATTGATGAGTTGATTGCATACGAGTCTTTCTATTTTTTTTTCTGAACTAAAAATACTTCACTTAATGAGATTGATGTTCCCTAGATTGTAATTCCATAACAAGTTACAGACTAAAGCAAGCCATAAGATGAAATTTTTAGGACATCTAAACTCACTCTGTGTTTTAAAACTGGTATCTATCTGGTGGTGAACTAGATTAATTTTCTTACATATCTGGGAGATATGTTCATTCCACTTAAGATGAGGATCTACATGATACCCTGAAAATTTTCAATTTTGTACCACCATGAGATCACAAATCTTACCCTGAAAGTCAAAATTGTTAGTTACACATTGCTTTGGAGAAAACAATATCTTTTGTGCTTTACCATTGCTATGGACCATGCCATTACAGTTACATCAGCCGTACATTGCCTTTATCCTCAGTTAATTAATGCCATGTATTTTCTATCTTTGGTGCACTTAGCCATTTCCTACTGTGTAGTCATAGTCTTTTGTTTGCTTATTGGTAAGCCTCATTCTGGTATACTTCCCGTGAGTTGGCGTCAAGACTTCCAAATGAAAACATTTGTTGATGGATTGATGTTCAGTTGTATGAGGTAGCAACTACCTGTATATAGCATTAAGTGTTGTAATTCTTACAGTAATGGGCAAATGGTACAATCATTTTGGTGGAAGTTTAAGATAAGTTAAAGAAATGTGTAAAGTTGTTCATGATGAATAAGCCTGTAGTATAACAAAGTTCACTGGAATATGCATTTGAAAATCTCTGTTATTCCTCAGGGGGGGAATGATTCAGACAGGAGAGCAGTATGAATTCGTGCATCGAGCGCTCTGCCTCTTTGAGAGATCTCTTCCTGACCAAAGTGGAGAGTGAAGCAAACACCTTTTCTCCTGGTCTGTTCAACTGTCTAGCCGTAGCCATCGTTGTCTGACTGCCCTTTGACATCAAATCCTTGGAAGAATCCTACAATATCCTCTTAAATGTCTTGAGGCCGTCCATTTAGAGCCCCTAGAAGAGGAAGGGGCAGTACCTTGGCCATCGGATTGAGAACCACCCTACAGGTGACCCTGTGATTGCCGTTTAGCGGTTCGGTAATGAGGTGTGTTGAGTAGCTTGTTTCTAGGGCCTTCTACAGAGCCTTCCAGCTTCCATGAAAAGGTCAGTCAATATTAGATTGTTTTGAGCTGAAAGCAGCAATTGGTAACATCTACATGTTGGGCCTGAGAGAAAAGAATGGTCTCTGGCATTTTATGGCATTTTATCTATTCTATAAAAACCTCTACGTTTATTAGATATTTGAGTACTTTTGTTGACTGCTGTAATTCATATTTGTTACCTTCTAGTCTGTGTGATATTTACAATATTTGTTCCTTAAAAGTAGAGTGATTTATTTTTTACTCGACTTTTTACGTTGACAAAACTGAAATAGCTGTACTTAAAAATTCTCAGGAAATTAAGTTGAATGAAAATTCAATGACTAACCCTTATCTTTCCTTGATTCCTATTTTTTGTTGTAGTAATTGTTAATTTTTTAAGACAAGGGATAAGACTTAAAGCATTGGGTATGACATCAGCATTTAGATATCCATCTGTTGAGTAATCACCAAATGGAATATTGCAGATAAATATGCATAATAATGTAACGTTTATTGTAACACCAATTAAATTTTTACCATTTTACCGTCCATTTCAGATTTGTGTAGACTAGAAATTCACTTTGGTTTTTTCCATTTCTATTTTTAGTAGGAGTTGCATTTTGTCTAATCCTGCTAATTAACACTGTATTTAGTGTTTATATGAAACCTACTGATATAGTTAATCTAAAGCATAAAAATATCAAACACAATGTGTTGGCACAAATATTTTTTTTTATATGGAGGTGATATTTAGCTACTCGAATTTATGCTTGGTGTTTAAGGATAAATTAAATAGTAACTGGTTTCCAATAACTCATTCTTTGAGCATATTTTTAACGGATCCAAGTGTTGTTTATCATTCTATTTTAGAAGACTTTTGACATTTCCAAGTGTCTTTTATTCAGTGTTAAATCAATAAACGTGATTACCTTTGTGATTATTGGCTCTGCTCTGTGTTATCACCAATTCATTAAATATAGTTATTCAGTAAGTTTTTTAATCCTGAAATTTGATCATGACTTGGTATGTACAATTTGATCATGACTTGGTATGTACAAGATGACAAAATATATATGATAGTATTACATGGATGAAAAGTATTGATATCTACTATTCACTTACGACTGTCTGAGTTTCAGTATAGGTTTTTGAATAAGCAGTGCTCTCGGGTCACTATTGCATTAATTATGACTTGATTTCAATGTTAATGTCATGTTCCTCTTGAAGTGTAAGATGTGATCATGATTAATTATAAGTAGATGTGTTTAATATGTCACATATTTGAAGATGGTTGGTATTAAAAGATGTTATTTAAATAATGTTGACTTGCAGTTAAATATATGGAGTTCAGATTAAATTTTAAATCATTGCCACAAAATTGCCCTTGTGCTATTGATGTCAATAGATGCTTAATCCCCCATTTACTATTTGTAATAATGTAAAGCATCAATTGCTCTATAATGTAACAACTAACCTTAGATAATGGAAAATATTTTACATGATGTTGTCTTTTCAAGCTATTTTGCATCATTGAATATGAAACTACCTCGTATGTAAAATTCATTATTCTGACATGGCATTCCTGTGATCCCAATAGCTTCAGCTTCTGTTCCTCTTTTATAGAGGTTGGTGTTTTATATTTATAGTTATAAGTGCACATGTTTGATGTTGGCAGAATAGATATTTGGATGTAATTGTTTTTACCAGTTTTGTGTGATAATTGACTCATTAGTTTCTCAATTGTTCATAATTCCTAATACAGATGTACTTCTTCAAGAACATGGTTATGAAATTCAATATGCATGTGTTTAGGTTAAGCTGATATACTGCTAAGTTTACTTACAAAGTTCAGTATGTTATCATGAGTACCTATGTGCATAGCTTGAATTTTTAGGAAGTGTTGTATATATTGTAATAATAGCATTTAAGGTTTGTGCAGTTTTCTTGCCTCCAAACCCAACCAATCACCCTTCCTTGAAATGATATAAAATAAAGTTAATTAAAAATGATGGTATTGTTCTGGTTCTTAATTTTGATCTCAAGTTCTATTTGTTAAACAGCATTCCCTCTTCTGGTCAAGGAAATTCCAACCAAACTCTCTTACTTAAAAACATCGAAGTAGACATGTTTGTATATTAGTTTATTTAATAGTTAGGTACATCTTGTTGTTTTTATTCTGGCATACAATTATTTGTTAAAATTAAAATAGCTCATAATCGATTATTTTAGTCTAACTAAAGAGATTCTGTGTAGGTTGATATTTTTCAATGCACAATAACATAGTTACCATGTTTAAAATCAATCATGTGGACATTTTTAGTCCTGCAAGTTATAAAATGAAGCAACTTGAATTGTTTCATTGTAATTTTATGCATGGGAAATAATTAATACTGCTATGATTAAAAATTTTTTTTGTGAAACTATAATGAAATGCATAAAATGCAGAAGAATTGCTATAACTATCAAAATACTGTAAGCAGTAATTACATTCTAGTTACGCAAGATCAGTAGAGAGGTGGACAGAGAATGTGTATTGTGTGCCGTGGCAATATAAACCCGGAGTGTGTAGATGCCATTTCTTCCAGGTATGCCATTGCTGCTGATGTAGTGTTCTCTGGTACTCTTGATCCTATTCCTGGGATATCTGGACAGTCCATTTCAGCAAGAAGTTGATAAAGATTTCGAAAAACATGCATTGGTATTGATGCACAACCACCCTCGGGTTCCTCAGTTAACAACTCACAGAGCATATTCATGGTCTGCTGGAGGTTCTGTAACAAATGACAGACCATCATAAATATTATTAAATTTCATAATTTTTGCATCCGTAGTCTGTACAATAAATACACAAACTGGTGTAATCTGGCGGCCATGGTACAGACTAAACTGTCAGGCAACTAGCCCTGCCCACTAGCGGTGTTAGTTGCCTGAGACCCAATGAACCGTTTGTGTTTGGCAAATCATCAAGCTGTGCGTAAGGTGCCAGGTATGTTTCTGTTTTCCTTGTTTTTACTGTTTGACCAAAATGGAATTGACAAAATCCCAGAGCAATGTATCAACATCAAGTTTTTTGGTGAAGTGTGGAAAAAGTTTTCAATAAATTACTGAAAAGTTGACAGCTTTTTACGTTGATAATGCTCTGAAGAAAACATCCGTTTTCAAGTGGATTAAGCATTTTAAAAATGACCGACAAAATGCCATGGATGATGCCAGGCTGGGGCAACCTTCAGCCATCTGTGTTGATGACAACATTGATTGTGTGTGTTCCCTTGTCCTTACTGATCGTCAAAAAACTGTCCGAATGATAGCTGATGAACTGAATTTAGGAAAATCAACAGTGGCAATCACTATTTTAGCTGAACATGATAGATGGATCTTTCACCATGACAGTGCACCTGCACATTCAGCATTGATCGTTCACCAGTTTCTGGCTGAAAATTCAATCACCATCTTTGATCACCCTCCTTATTTGCCAGATCTTGTCCCTGGGATTTTTTCCTTTTGCCAAAATGCAAAAAAGGATATGGAGACATCAGTGGGAAGACATTGGCACAATAAAGCGAGAAACAACGAAAAAACTAAAAATCCTAAATGCCGAGGGCTTCCAAGGGTGCTTTAAAGAGTGGAAAAGAAGATAGAATAAGTGAATAGGAACAAATGGAGAGTACTTTAAAGAGTAAAAAATTAATGCAGACTGAATTTTACAAAATAAAGTTTTTATGGCCTCAGCATATTCATTGGAATTTAAATTTAAATGCTGTAATTCAATCTTCCCTCCTCCAGAGATGAGCTCCACTCAACCAGTCTTGAAGATTTGGATTTTATAGTTTTGACTGTTGTATCATATCTTGACTGTTGTTCATGCAAAACAATGCATGTCATTCTTTTCTTTTTGTTGAAATCAAAAGGTGATTGTATGCACAATGCTGTCAACCAAGGTGACATTTTTCCATTAAACTGAGAGTCTTGGTTGGGAAAATGATGGGTTTTGGCTCCATAATCCTGGGTTATAGAGGGGAATGACTCTGCCTGTGTCTGTGGTTTGACCACTTATAGAGTTGTCTGATCCCTGGAGTATGATTGACTTGGCTGCCTCCATAGAGAAAGAAGGATGTCAACATATTTGTCTGAAGATTGCCATTTTCATATTTAACATTTGTTGAGTTTAACTTTGGTGTCTTAATGATATTTACTGATATGGGAGTTTTTTGTGATGACTATGACAGTATTTAAAAGAAATTATTTCATATTCTATTGTTGCAGCAGAAATCATCAAAAATGTGGAAAAAACATGAAATTTGTTGGAAAGTACCAAATTGAATGTTTATCCTTTGAATATGCACATTATAAGATAATTGCCATTACAAATTTTTCTAACCACTATGTATTAACAATACCTTTCAGCCAGGCAGCTATGCGATAACAATGTTAATGGTCCCTTCTCCTAAAAATAAAGAGCCAATCAGCAAGGAAAAAATAATACCGTATAGAGGGAAATAGAAAATGAATTCCTTTAGTAAAGAATAGGCCCCTGACAGTGCCTAAAAATGGCATGTTTTTTCTTCTACACAGCCAATACCTTTTGTTTTGTAGCATTTGTGCCATGCATTTAATCATGTGATATTTCATATGAATAAGAATATGAAGTCACATGAAATATAAGCAGCAAATTGGTCTGTAGGGGAATGATAAAGTTGAAGGAAACATGAGGGGAAATGACTAAATCAACCAAATAAAATAAATGAGGGAAAACTGATAAATTTATGGAAAGACAATGGTTTTAATGCCCAGTATATTGGAAGGAAATGTCTGGGAAAAAAACTTTTATTCATAATAGACCTTATGAACCCAAAACTGTGGCTCTATGAAGAGTTGAAAATCTTGGCAATGAAAGAGATAGAAAGTTGCAGCAACAAGACAGCCTTTAGATGATTATGATAATGCAAGATATGTATTGATGAATTCAACAGTTAGCACAAATTCATACTTATTTCCTCCACATACAAGAGTTGTGTCATTTATTTTTTCAATGCAAGTCACATTCCTTGTGTTTTAATTTCCTGTGTCACCCAAGGAAAATGCAGAGAGACAGTAATAATTTTCGTCCTCTCAAAAAAAAAGTAAACCCAATAGAGAGGAACTTACATTCATTTGCTTTACAAATTGTAAATACTTAAAAGTATTGTTCATACTTGCCAAATGAAAATTGATGCTTTTCATTTAAGGTTGAATGTGGTTTTTTTCTCCAGCTATTGTGTTTATTTAATTTGTGTCATGCTATTAAATATGGGGATTGGGATGGTGCGGAGGCTAACGTACAGGTTTCCCACAGCGAAGGCCTGGGTTCTAATGCTGGAGAAAACAAATATTTTTCAGTGGTATCCCCATCCTTACTTGAGGTGCTTTGTGGAGAGCACTTTGAGTGAGTACGACGTCCACCGGATGGGACGTTAAACTATGAACCCCTTGGCGCCTTTTGACAAGAGTAGGCTAATGCCAATGCCAGGTTTCTCCACCCTTCCTTTCCCAACATCCCTAATGGCGCAAATGACCTTGGCTGTCAGTCGCCTCCCCAACAAAACTGAACATTAAATTAATCCGAAAAATTATTATTTCTAAAATTTTACTGAATTACACCAGTCTTTCTCCAATTTTGTTGCTTTTTGCAATGTTTTTTCCCTCATGGCCATCACCAGCAATAGCATTCCTGAGATTTAAATATCTGAAAATGAATCTGAATTTTCCCTTAGTTAAGAGGTTTTACACTCCTATTAATCTTTTCTTCTCTACCAAGTACCTTCATAGACCTCTTCTATGTCCTTATAACTAAAGTGCCATAGGCATATAGTGTTAAATTGCTATAAAGTCTATGGGCTTCATTGCTGTCTCAACCTTGACTATTTGTTTGTTGGCTTATGTAGACTTTGACTGGCATTCTGCTTGTCCTCTAGCTCCACTCCCTTCATTTCCATTATGGATCCAGTGGGTATGGTCCCCTGGGTGCTGCTTCGTTGTCCCGTTTAACTGCACTAATTCCCCAAGCATGAAACATCACTCTCAGATTTTCCAGTCTGTCATAAGTCCCAAGTGGTCAGATATTCCCTTTCGAAGTTGTATTCCACTCTTGAATTATCTCCTCTCTTGTGTGTTATGCACCTGCAGCTTCTCAATAAGACATTACTTCCCCTATGGCAAGGCGAGGCAAGAATGTTCCCTTGGTGGTGGCTGGACAATGTCCTCGCCTGCCAACGCAGAGATTGTGCGTTCGATTCCTGCCTACGTGGGTTTTCCTTCACCTAGGACGTGTGTGTTCATAACTGTCTTCAATGTAATTTCCTAAGGTTAGATGGAAGAAGGGACTATAGTCTCAATATTGCCCCAATAAAAATCATTAAAAATATGGCATATGTATATTTTACCAGAAAGAGTTCCATCTTGTCTTGCACTTATGACATTCATAGGGGAAGAATTAGGGTGAGTTATTGCTTTTTGTGAAATTAAGGTGGTGATTTCCCACCACCTCCCAAGTTACATGCTACAGTGATTAAAATAAATAAATATTTTCCAAGTGAAATTTGAGTATTAGAAAGCAACCAACCAACATGTACTGAGTTTTTTGCTTTAATTTGGTGGAGGGCTGTTGTATTTTCTTTAGGAACTTGAAGCAGATTTATTAGTAATAACTGATTCCCAAGTAATGGTACCTTCATAAAATTGGAAAATATTTGATGGGCATAACTTTTTGATGTGTATACACACTAAAACAAAATGGTATCATAATCTTTGTTGATAAAGTGTACTGCGAATATATATATATATATATATATATATATATATATATATATATATATATATATATATATATATATATATATATATATATATATATATACATAAATGAAAGCAAATAAAGATAAAATGAATCTTCAATCCTGATGTGATAATTTTGGCAATTTAGAAAACAAGAAAAGTGCAGTAAATGTTCATGATAGCAACAAACTAGTAATTATGCATCCTGCATGTACAAAAATGTGATTGTACATTGTGTGCTCAGCTATTGTACTAGGTGAAAAGTAGAAGTCAATTTATAACCTCATTTAGGTGACCAGCTGCTACAGCAATAAATACTAGCCAATCCACCTGATTTTCATCTTGGCATCCACTTAGTTGCAACATTTCTTTCAGTTTTTCTCCATCCAAACAGAGTCCATCCCAGATTTCAGTGAGCTTGCAACATTTAACTGAGCCTTCTTTACCAATCTAAAAATAGTTGCAATTTGTTTTAAAATGTCTTATTACTACTCACATGTTTTATGTAATATTCATTGAAAAACTAACCTGTTTTATTAATACTTTGAGAAATCCTGGTGACAGTCCTGACTCTGTTGTAATTTGTGGATATTCTAGCCGTTCCTTGACAAGAGGCCTTTCACCGTTTGCAAGAGCCCGAAAATAGGCAGCAGACCAACGCAAGAGGTCATATGGCTGAGTACGGATAGCAGCCTTTGTATACTGTTTCAAAATACCAGGAAACGTCGGCGGAACAAATATCTGTTCTGCGCAATACATGTCTGGTGGTTCCAAAGGCATATTGACTTACTTTTAATGAGTGATTAATATTAATCTAAAATATTGTACCTCGCAGGAAAGACAAAGCAGTGACTGTAGCTACAAAAGGATTGGTGAACAGTATGATATTACAGCCAATTAATACAATATCCATTTACGTGGACATTATGTATAGTAAATTGTTCAGTTACTTTTTCCTTTAGGTCATAATAGAAATCAGTATTCAAGACTCATTGTCGACAAACGGAGAATTCATTGAATGACCTACCAACTGCGACGATTACATCGCATCTAAACACAGTGACCAAAATTGTAGAAATATAGGACAAACGAACTGATAAACAAGTGTTTTCAGCGACCCGGGAAACCGTTTCCATGGCAACGACTGAACTTCGGCTTTTTGTTATGTGCTGCCAACTAACGAGGGTATCGGGAACAACAAGTCACGTGACAACTTTTTCAAAGGTGTGTGTGATCTGCTGAAAAGTTTTCTGCGCCAAAACATGTTAAGTATTCAAAAGTGCTACAATTCAAGATGAAATTACATGGATATTCTTGATGGGAGTTTCTATGGACTTCCTGAGCGAGGTTTTTGCATGGCAAGCTGCATTCGGTAAGGAATTTTTCCTTGTTTTGGGGGGCGTATATCAAGTGCCGCAATTGTTTTATTCGCACTTAATTTGGAGGTTAAAACGAACGTGAAGTTCTCCATTTGTAGAATTAATTTTGCTAACTGCAATTTTTATTTTACATAACTTAGTAATGGCTTTTGGTTTCGATGTTTCTATCTAAAGCTATACATTTTACATTTACGCACGTGCTTTTTCGACAAGAAACAAAATATTCTTTACAGTAATTTTACTTAATCGTTTACGGTTGTATTGGTTGTTTATTTGAAACCGAAGTGTTTCTTGACGATTCTATCCAATGCGAATACCAGTGTCAATAGATTTAATTGTCATTTTCAAGTCAAGGAATGAAATATGTAATCTTAGATTACTGATTTTATACCAATGTATTTCGTGTTCCAATGCTTTGGGCATGACCGATGTTCACTCTTTAAAATATCAAACAGATATTATTATTATGTTATCTTAGCCCGAAAGTTATCTCCCTATCATGTGTGATTCTGGGCACTTGAAATCTATGATAGCATGGAATATCAAGGGTTGCTGTGACCCTCTTTGGCTCTTTCTGGCGGTGTCAGTGAATTTCAGTCCTTGGAGGGAGAGAGCATTGCAGGTCACCTAATGTAGTCTTAAACACCGATCCGGGTATGGTAAATATTCCAGAACACCATGCAACCTTTTATTTGAAACAATCATTAAATCACTTCGCGGCGTGAGTGCCTCATCAAGGATGACATGGAAAGATGGCCTTGCGATTCATATTGAAGACTTAGGGTGTCCATCGTTTCGGCTAACAAATGTTCATTTTTTTGAGTAATGGATAGGCACCACTACCCGTGGAATGAATTCTGATAATTCTTATTTCTACAGAATTTCTCCTTGATTGAAAATAGAAAGTGTACGATTCTGGTTTGCATTGATGATAATGCAAATGAAAACGTACGATTTCCAACATCAGCGGCATGGGATGCCGACATTTCTCTCAAAATAAATGCCCTGCAATACTTATTGCATTATTTCATCGTGTAGTAGTTCCTCTGGATTCTGATTTCCTTACGTCGACGAACTACGTACTCAATCAGTAAATCTCATCCGAGCAAGCATTTCCATATTAATATTAAGCATAGCAATTTTTTTATCTATCTCACGAGCCGGAAAACAGTCATCAGACGATATGCTTTATTTTGTGATATCATTTTTCACCTGGGTAGCCAAACCACGCCAGCAGTATTGCTAGTGTGTGTGTGTGGATGCCCTGACGAATTGATTTTCTTTGCGTATTTGAAGGTGTCAATTAGTCTTTTGCAAGATCAATTGGAAAGAAGAAGGAAGGTTAGGAAACCTGTCTAAAGTTTTAAGCCTTTGAAGCCTAGTGGATAGTAGATTAATGTCGTGCCAGATGGATTATGAAACGCTCCCAATAGTAGCCCTCACTCTTCATCCTAATGAGGAATGGAGAACTCGCGAGATAATCCAGCTCCAGGATGGTCGTCCCACGGAAAACATCCAGCACCCTCGTAATGATACTTCAGGGCGTTGAGGAAGCCTTTGTCATTTACGAGAACTCTTCAAAAAGAGTGATAAAACATATTATCACTCGCATGATTTATTGCATATTAATGTAATTCATGATGTTATTTTGTTAGTTCGAGGGGTAATGTATGAGCAGAGCTTAATTGCTTTGACTTCGTGGGTGGTATCCGTTGCAGGCATGCGTTATGAAATGAACACATCGTTCAATAAGTCCCGGGACTATCTAAGATAACATTTGTTTCGCAAAATTCATTTTTATTCATCAACGTAATCACCTTCAAGAGCTATACAATCATTCCAATGCTTTTCTAACTTTTCGATACCATGCTTGTGAAACGATTTGTCCTTGTCCTCAAAATAAGGTTCAGTTGCAGCGATGACTTCCTCATTCGAGCCAAATCTTTATCCCTGGAGCATCTTTAGAAGATTAGCCAGTAGTCGCTGGGGGCTAGATCTGGAGAGTACGGTGGGTGGGGGAGCAGATTGAAGCCCAATTGGTTCAATTTGGCCGTTGTTTTCATTGACTTGTGGTCTTGATGAAAGGTGATTTTTTCTTCTTCATTTGCGGTCTTTTTTTTTGCGATTTCATCCTTCAAAAGCGCCAATAACTCAATGCAATAGTTGCTATTGATAGATTTTCCCTTTCCAAAATAGTCGATGTAAATTATACCTTGCGCATCCAAAAAATAATATTAGATTCAAGAAGTCCCGGGACTTATTGAATGATGGGTTATTCAGTTCGCCGTGCATGCTTCTGATGACGAAAAACGTTCCCTTCCAAGGCATTTTTCACGCTGAGCAACGGGAAAAATCCACGTGGATCCAAGTTTGAACTGTTGGGAGGGTAAAGAACACGTTTCACGTAGATTTATGCAAGATAATCAATAAAAAACAGTGTGCATCACCGTGGTGTAGCATCCAGCCAGTTGCTTTGGAAGTTGCTCTTTTGCAATTAAATAGTGTTTTGCTATTTTTAGTGCACCCCTATAGTTTGTATGATCAATTCACAATTGCGTTTGTCGGTACGCGCACGTTTTTCTTGACTGACATTCTCTAAATATCGGAAGATGGTCACTTTCCCGGCTGGAGTCGCCCATTGGCTTTTTTTTTGGTGTGGGTGATGCCAGAGGTTTCCACACAAGGATTTGCTGTTTGCTCTCTGGATCGAAAGTTATGCAGCCAAGTTTCATGAGAAATGACTACCTTTGGAAAAAAACTTAATGAACTTACTTGGAACATCGAATGCGAATAAATCCACCTTCGAATATATTATTGTCTTTGTGAGAATTCTTCGGATCACGTCGCGCGCAAACACGTCTCACGTTCTGTTTAAAATGGTCTGGGTGGCACCCAGTGTCCTTTTAAATAATATTTCTAATAGTCGTTTTAATTTCATTTCACGATATTCTCCTACAATGGCAGCAGTGGTGTTAATTTCTTATTCCGTAAGAACATTGATTGGAGCTCCGGGTCCACTTTATTTTGAAACGAATCGTCTTCCCTCTATTACCATATTTAAATCTTATAGCTGCGGTAAAGGGAATAACTGACTGTGAACAAACCTCCTGTACCCAGGTGACTCAGGTTGTCATTTGGTTTCGGCGAAATTTTGCCATAGACGAACTGGACATGTTTCAAATTTCAATGGCCGACGTTGACACAATGCTGGATTCAAGTGAATAAAACGTTTATGAAATAAAATAGAATACATTTCACAATAAGCGATCATTATTGCATAAAGTTAATTTAATCTCAATAAATAAATAGTTAATGAGCTCTTTCAACTGAACAGCCCCCTTATCCAGTCTTCTTCCGCCTTTATGAGGTTTTGATGAACTCGGAATTAGTTTTAGGTGTTGTTATATTTGAAGTGTTTAACGTCTTTTTGTCTTGGAGGATCATGATATGGATGACTAAGAGAGATTGAGAATGGACTAATTTTTAATCTTCTTGGTGACAATTATGGGAAAATAAAATAGACACTGTTTTAATGGTACGTCGTTAAGTATTAGCTGTAGTGATTATTCGGTCGAGGATGGCTTCCTCGTGGATGGACTTCAATTCGACGCATTAATCTCTACGACCGAAGGATTCGAACCTTCTGCCCTCACTTACATTGTTCCGTTGTTTTTAATGACCTCCCTTGTCAATAAATATAGGTCAGTAGTCAGTATTTTTATTTATTTATGTACCCTGCCAGCCACCTCTAGGGTGTAGCAGGGGGTGAATACACACAAGACTAATTTTTACCCGAACATAACCCTATCGCGGTCGAACAATGTTATTATGATCCCCTATCGTTCGTGGAAAAAAATAATATCATAAATCTATCTGTTCAACACTTAATCCCTCTAATTTTATTAGCAAGATCACTCCTACCATAGTACGATGGGGGTAATAACATATTTTCAACATCACTGCTAGAGAGCCGTCCTTCCAATTTATGCAAGAAGTTCAGTCTGTAATTTAACCTTCGCTCCGTGGGTGATTCCCAGCCTAGCTGCTCTAATATTTTGGATACGCCACTAAGTTTATCATAACGTTTCACAAAATTTTTAGATGGAAATTTGCTCCTCAGGCCTTCTTAGGGATTCTCGCCACCCTCCCTTCTCTTCTTTGCTCTCATCCTCCTGCAATCCCACTCGACAATTGCTTCACAAATAATTTTTGGATGTTAGTGAAAAAATCAACGCAAAAACAGAACCGTCGTTATTTTTGTCTAAGATGCACTATGTTATGGATAAAAATCGAGAAATTTAACGGGAAGTCGGTGGGAGAGAAAGGGTTGAAATTAAAACCTCTCGTCTTTCCTTATTTTTTGCTAAATTTGCTCAATTTGTGTAATATTCTCCCAGTAGTGAGGCCATCTTTGAATGTGTGATTGTTTTCCTGAGTGCTCATGAGTGTGTCTGCTCTGTGTTTGTCCCTGGCGCGGAATTTATTCCCGTAAAAAGTCACGGATAGTGTAGTATATCTGTTCATAACCCCAGGTATTCAAAACGGAGTCGCTTTAACCCTGTCAGTGATCCTAATTTGGTTTGAGTTTTTGTGGTTGGTCACTGCCTAGGAAGTAACATTCCCGCAAACTACTGCAGAAGGGTGTTCTGGTTGGTTCCTGCCGTGCAATTTCTTCTCCCACAAACCATCACAGCAGAAATTCTGTTTTCATTGCGGGACGAGTTGTGCTAACTTATTACGGCAATTGGAGTTTTCTTTTTATCTTATTAATTAAAACCTGACCATATTTCCGATCCTTTTTTTTGGTAGCTCGTAATACTGTTAATTCCGACGTCTCAATTTAGACAAGTGGTTCTCCATTTTGGAACATTTGGCCCAAGGGTTCGTCGGATTTGTCCGGAGGAAGTTTTGATTCCAAAGTTAACCGTTTTTTGCATGTTCACTGGATCGCTTGTGATGGTGTCTCTCAGCCAAGTAACAAGATCCCTCGAGGTTACCGACGGACGCGTCCGGCAGATGGCTCTCGCAAAGAGGTCGCGTTGCTTGATAGTGACGCAAGCAAGGTGTCAGAGGAAGATGAATAATGGCAATGTGGTACTTATCTGTGGAGCACAGCTGCCAGAGAGATTGAAAAACAGACATGTTTCCTTCGAGTTTTGTAACTGTAGTAACATTACGATCAAAGGAACAACGGTGGAAGTTGAGATTCTTATTTACGACTCCTGCCAGAACAACCATTAACGAGCTGACACCATCTAAGTAAACAATTACCGTCTATCATTCGGAGTTTTTTTTATCCATTCTCTTCATTTCCTCGATAGTATTTTATGGCGTCATCGGCTTTCGCATCATTGTCGTATTCTCTCCGCCTCTTGTAATTCAAATTCTGCGTTCCTCGGTAAATTTTATTATTTTATTACATTATAATATTCTCTACCATTTTGCGCCGCAGAATATACGTGGTCTGTGCAATAAATGCGCGAACTGGTGCAGTCTGGCGGCCGTTACGCGGACTAAAGCTCCACCCACTAGATGCGCTAGTTGCCTGAGACCCAATGAGCCGTCTGTGCTTGGCGGATCGTCGAGATGTGCGTATGGTGCCAGTTATGTTAGTTTCTGTTGTCCTTGTTTTTACTGTTCGTCGAAAATGGAAATTTGACGAAATCACGGAGCAACGCATCAACATAAAGTTTTTGGTGAAGTGCGGTAAAAGTTATCAAGAAATGACTGAAATGTTGAAGGCTGTGTACGGTGATAATACTCTGAAGGAAACACTGATCGTGTGCGGTCTCTTGTCCCTACCGATCGTCAAAAAACTGTCCGAATGATAGATGATTAACCGAATTAAGGAAAATCAACAGTGGAAATCACTATTTTAACCGAATATGATGGATGGATCCTTCACCATGAAAATGCACCTGCACGTTCAGCATTGATTGTTCGCCAGTTTCTGGCAAAAAATTCAATCACCATCCTTGATCATTCTCCTTATTGCCCTGATCTCACCCCCTGCCATTTTTTCCTATTCCCAAAACGCAAAAATATGATGATGTGACATCACTGGGAACATGTGGACACAATAAAGCAAGAAACGACGAGACAACTAAAAAGCCTAACAGCCGATGATTTCCAAGGGTTCTTTATTGTGATCCTTATTCACAAATCCCTGTTGCTTGTACATTTATGCTGCATTTCTCATCTCTTCGCCTCACTACTTGGAACTCAATATCCGATATAGGTTTTTATGACCCATATCAGTATTTCAAACCTCAGATTGGGAAGATTTGGGGGGCGATTCCAATATCGATGTCGATCTTGGCCTAGTAGAAATTGTCGCTTCCGAAGCAACCCCGCCGCGCTGCCGGTTGCTCATTTTTATTTTGTCGATCATCGTCGGCTAGTGGTATGTCGCCCGAGAACGTCCCGAGATATAATTTGTCAACTCAAAGTCCCAATTCAGCAAATGCTGATTTTGTCTATGCAAATTAGTCTGATCAAAAAGATCTCGACCAAGCTGCAAACGAATGAGGGAATGTCACTCCGTTCCTTCAAGAGGAGCAGTTCTTGCGTCCTCTTGCCACTGTAATAGTTGACTAACTATTTACCTGTATTTCTTGACAAGCGACGTAATTAAAAAACAACGGAACAATGGAAAATAAAGACAGAAGGTTCGAATCCTTCGGTCGTAGATATTAATGCGTCGAATTGAAGTCCATCCACGAGGGAGCCATCCACGATCGAATAACCACTACAGCTAATACTCAACGACGTATCATTAAAACAGTTTGTATTTTATTTGCCCATAATTGTCCCCATCAGTCAATGACACGAAGATTTCATGAAGTTTTAAATATTAGTCCATCCTCTCGTATCATTACCCTCGCAGGCAAAAAGACATTAAACACTTCAAAATTAACGACGCAATTAGTATGTCCACTGTCATAAAATGTTAACCTTTATCGCATGAAGAGGGTGCATAACTTAAGACTGAATCCAAAAAAAATTCAGCGCTCTTCTCAAAAATATTCCCAAATCGTTTGCCTGATTCATATCGCCTTTTTTCCCTCCGTTCCGTCCTTCCGTCCATTTTTATGAATAACTGCCACAGGTAAAATTCAACACAGCATAATACCTCGGAGTATTTCACGAAATAGACATTGCCATTTGATCTTTCCCGGCCCTTTCGAAAAATCGTTAAATGGACGGCAAAAATAAACAAAGAGGCAAAGGCTGTTTACCTAAGCAAATCAAGAAGGATACGACCTCAAAGCGGTGAGGTGAAAAGATGGCATCGATTCCTACGTTAGCCTCCTCTCCCTCCCCTATCTTTACCCATAACTCAACACAATGATGACGCGGGATTCTTAAAAAGTCCGTTAATCTGGCGAATGCATCATGGGTGGGGGGGGGGAGGGCGCCTCGTGTCGCTCACGCGACTAGACAGCGGTTTCCTTGGAGGGAAGGCTATGAATGAGGGAGGGATTGGGAGGGGATGGCGAAAGTCATGTTCAGGGAATGCGAAGGAGTCTTTATAAAAATAGTATTAAAAAAGTAAAAAAAGTGGCCCTCCCCCCCCCCCCGCCCCCCTCCCTAAGATCACGTGCACAGATATGGCGACACTGCGCCACTCGCGTGAGGCCGCTGAATCTTCAGTATTCTTCTGCACGCTCCCTTCCCCCATTCCCCAAACCCTTTACCCCCGGCGAAGCCCCTCCCCCTTTTGCTTCCCTCCGCTCGACCCTCTCCAAATCCTAAACCCCTCATTCCACAGCTAGCCGGAGTTGACAAGCGACACGCGAGGGGGCGAGCCGTGGACTCCGAACCGCGGGCGTCTCTCGAATTCTGGTCACGTGACGGGGCCGTAATGCGGGCCTGGGGGGAGGCAGGGAGGGTGGGGTTTGGCGGGAAGGAAAGAAAAGGGAACCACTCCCCATAAAAGTCGCTTCCTCACTGATGAGAGGCGAGGATAAGGTTCGGTTTTTCTTTTCTTAAGGCATCGGACACGGAAATAAGGGTCACCTTGGAAGGGTATATCACGAGGCAGGGGTACACTCTTGGAGCAGTTTCGTAATGGCGTCGTGTAAGAGCGCAGGCCGGAATAATAATTTGAGCTCCTAGATAAGAGATGATGGTCGCATAGGTTTAAAGCGTGGAAATATTTTATGAGAATACTTTTGAGCAGTTGAAATGGAATGTATTACGACCTCTATTCACACCAAAAGAATTGTACGTTTCTTTTAATATACTTGTGCAGACATAAATTAAGGGAATAATAATTTGACATTGGTTCGAAAAAAATATTAAAAGTTATTTTTTAGTTTATGTCCTCACCCGAAAGTTTTAAGTGCTAATTGATTAACGTGAATATTCAGTCTGGACAAGACAATTCAGATTTGTTGCGCATTTCTCTATGAATTTTTATGATTGTGATAGCGAGTCGAGCTAAAAGTCGAAATGCAATGAAAATCAAATCCATTAAAATATTCTCTTGTGTAGCATGTGAAACACATGTCAATCACGGTCTCAGCGCATTATGCACAGTGCAGTGCAGATTTTACGGCATTATTTTGTACATAAACATTAAATGATTCGCCGCGAATGGATTTCATTCTCTTATGACTTCTTAATCGCAGCTGAAGGAAAATATATATTCATCTCCCTGAAGTATTTTCTCTAGTCACTACCCTCTTTGGTTCCTTCCTGCCATTGTGATGTAATTTCACTTGCGTTTTTTCTTCTTTTGCTATAAAAAATTGAATTTATATTATTTTAACAGAAAAGTCACGCCGTTCTTAATTTTGTAAATCACTCTAATTAAAGCGTTATCCGAGGGGATCTTTATTTGTCATTTATTGATCAAATCTGATTTAAATTAACAATTGGATAGAAATGTTTAATAATTGTTATTTACACTATACTATTTTTATTAATAGGAGCCGGGTTTCGACACTTAGTGTCATCAGATCCTCACCTGAAGATGAGACGAAGTATCGAAAACCGTTTTTTCTGAATAAAAATAGTATGATGGAAATCATAAGTGTGAAATATCATTTCTCTCCAATATTGAAAGCTTCCAGAATTTTAAACCTGAAATTATGAGGTAGATTTACAATTTAAATAAATACAAAGGGGTAAATGAATAAAAATGGTGATTACGCCAATATCTTACACAGCAAGTGGTAGCTAGTATCCCGTATCATTTTATTTCCGTGTAGTTAAAATTACCGTTCATCTATTGTTTCTCTCATTTATGCCGCAAATTGTGCGAAGGAAAAATAATTTCTTGCTGCCGTCTGTTAACAATCAATTTCCCCCAACTTCTCGTTTTAGTCTCCCCTTTCAATGTAATAAAAATTAGGGTAATATTTCTTTTTTTCAGCGTGATACTCACACGATTTGTGTGCATTCTGTAGCTTTAAGTCGTACATGAAGTGCTCCCGAATCAGGAAGTCCCAAGTAATGGTGTGAATATTTCGTTTTTTCCTAGAGGATTGTTCGCAAAACGGACAGCTTTTCTCCTTATCAACTTTTCAATTTAGAAATTAGTTCCCCAAAATTCTGGACGAGTATTTAAAAGTGAGATCCAAGCTATTCCGTGCAACTAACTCGAAACGCCTTACTTCATATGTTTATAGATTTCATTGGAGACCGGACACCGAGCACTAAAACCGATTGAGTCTCCTGACTTCGAGCGTTTGTCACCCTACTCATCCTTGTGATTAATCCTTGGTCCATATTGGCGGACTTGCAACACAGAGTTACGAGTTCTGCTTGCATGGAGCCAAATTTGATCGTATTTTTGCTGCAAAAATTCTCCTCTAAAAAGGTTTCAATTATACATAAAACGGGTATCATCATCTCTGGAACTGTGTTTTTCAAGAATTACGAGGTCACCTTGATTGGTTTAATTATAGTGTCGGATGGCATGTCGTTCTTTTAGGAGAGGCTAAGAAATACATAGATGCTTAATCGGCGTGCATCCAAAAATTAACTCAAACGCTGGACAACCTAATAATAATAATAATAACTATCCAAACACCCCCAATGATTTCAAGTCGTAGCCGTACAATCCTGCATCAAATGCTTTTAAAGGCGAACATATGATGGATGGGTCAAATTAGATAGCATAAATCAGAACAGATGACAAAGTTCACGCATATGGGGATTATTATTAGGGAGTATTTAGCATTGAGGACATTGGGGGAAATAATTAAAGAGCAGAATAATTTTGAAAAATAAGGTAAGAATTTCAGTGTGCGTAATCTTTTCCTTGTCGGTAATGTGGCAATGCGCAGGGCAGGTGTGCTGATTGTAATGGAAGTATGGAGAATGATGAGTGCATGTTGGAGAACTTTGAAATGTTGATTTGTAGAAGGATGGAAATAATAGTACAGGAAAAGGTGGAAGCTGATAGAGACGAAGAATTTGAAATTGAAGTGGAACGAGGAATTGGGAAGAGACAGAGTGATATTCTGAGGTAACTGGGAAAATAGAATGAAGGAGAAATTGCCGCGAAACGCATTTTAGAAGGGTTTTTTTTTACTTTGATGCTGGATACGAAAAGGAGGATAATTCCAAAGGGTGCCCTTTTATTGGCTTTAGAGACTGATGAAATGAAAAAGGCGATCGTGCATGCAAGAAGTGTTTTTGAAGAAATATGTCGGAAACCTTGAGGGACTCAAAGTGTTAAAATCATAATAATAATGCTGTCAAATTAAACGGCCGTTGCCAGACCAATTTGGGGTTTCGATGTCAGTTTAAGAGAAAGCGAAATGAAGGGAATAGCCACCTGACGAGGGGATGTTAATTTCAATTGACAGGTAAATAACTATACCGAAACACTTTCAGCCAGCGTTTTATTTGCTGTGATCTTTGCGAAGGGTCATCTGGAAGCCTCCGCGGTCAAAACACTAAACTGAAGGCTGAGGAATGGGGGGATAGAAGTTAGTTTGCCAAAGTGACGCCCGCCTCCTGACGTCGGTTTCATTTGACGCTTTGCAGAAAGACCCCTGGACTAGGGGTAATGGAATAAAGATGCGCCAATCTTCTTGTTAAAACAAAGAGTGGTAATTGATTTTACGGCTGTGATCCTTTTGAACTTAAGAAAGCATTGCTAACTATTTTGAGAGTTTGATGGCTTTTATTTATTCACTCCCTCTTGTAATGAATGACAATAACTTGGTAATTTCACTATTTTTTTCACTAGATTTATTAGATAGATATTTTAGTATTTCGAAATATATTTTATTAAGACACGGTCCGGGTTTCATGGTCTACCATAGTTACTTTTATTCATTTTAAAATGACTCGACGCCATAAAATTAGGCAAGAAAATACTATATTAAACCAGTCCCGCTCGGATTTTTCATCAAAATCATTTCTATAGATGGCCAGAGCGATTTTAAGATCATGCGAAACATTTAGGAAACCCAGTTATGGATTATAGTTCAAGATAATTGTCACGTTTCATTGGGTAATGTGTGATTGGCTCTAGAGTGCTTTTCGCAACAACTCCTAACGCAACTCGAGGAATGAGAGAGGAACGGAACGTGTCTATCGTTATTTTACAGTATGAATCCATTGCATAAGTATACATGTCGTATAGGAAATGAATTGTCGTTGTTTAACAAATTTTATTAGTAGTAAAATGCTCCTACGGTTCTTATAAATTTCTAAATGCGATGCATCCCATAGCATGAATAATCATGAAGAAAACTTTACGCATTTCACATATTGCTTAATTTGACTGTTTCTTTACTTGTGCATTGTGGGGATTTCTTTTTTCCCGACGTAAATTTGGTGTTTGAATCTTTTTGTAAGTTTTACTTCCACTCTATCTGTTCGCGGTTCAAGGGAATCCCAACTTGTTTCTCCAACAATTCTACCTCCCTTAAATCTTTCTTTCTTCTCATATAACATTTTCACCTTTGAACTTCACTTTCGTCCTAAGTTAACATTCTCCACGATGGGGTATCTAAAGGCTAATTTTCTAAATGCGGAGCATTTAATACGAAATAGCACATCTAATTATCTTCAGTTAATCAGTATAAAGGCTGTTTAATGATGCTAGTTTTGCCTGAGACGGATCTGTGCCTGCTTCTAATTTGTGTTCCTCACTAATGGTTTTCCGAATTGCTTATTTTATTCCCGTCTGCCTGGTTGGCAATGACTACTTCACAATTTGTTATTATTTCAAATATTAATTACTGTTTGCTTGTTAAGACTTACTTATTTTCCCCGTAGTTCAAACTATGCTGTCGACTTAGAGGGAATAACTGATATCTGATGGACTCGTTATTATGGTATTCCTTAGAGAGTTCAAATTCCCTCTTTAAGGTTTTCTATACATTTCTTGGTCTGTTTCTTAAAATTGTCTCCATGTACGAATCGCCGGAGGCATTGGATTTCATTCATCCAGAAATAAGATGATCTGTGTTAACAGTTAAAGATAAGTCGGGTAAAATACTAGTTGAACCAGGAAATATCCAAGAAAGTTGGAAGGAATATTTAGAAGAACTGTATGGTGAAGAACTTAGGCCAACAAGATTAGTCATAGGAAGAGAACATAATGTAGATGAATATAACTTAGGTCCGAACATATCTCACGAGGATATAGGAAGAGCGTTACGGGAAATGAAATGAAATAAGGCCGTGGGGTGGACAGTATTCTTGCAGAACTACTTAAATATTCGCTCGAAGGTTTCGGGCACCAAAAGGATATACGCTGAGAAAGTTTCGGACATCCTCAAAATCAAGACATACAAGAAATTGTACAAGAACCTGATGACGAAAGCTGACCGATACACCAGATACATCATCAAGAAATCGTTAATTCCTCGGGAAGGACAAAGAAGTCTACTATCCTCGGCACCCCAACCTCCGGGACTCAACGACCTACCCCGAGTATATAAGGAGGGTATACCGTTGAGTCCAATGGTAAGCCAGATCGACTCGCCGACCTTCACTTATTGTTGTTGAATCGAAGAACGACGTGGTGCGTGAGAGTTAACTTCACAACTACCCCCTAAGTGAAAATGTGAAATTAATCTTTTTAGCTCAGGGGCCAACTTTAGAGTTGCACCTCGATGCAACCGACCGACCGTATCATAAACAGTTTAAAAAATATTTTTCAATGTGAAACATTGCTGATTGATTATATAACTTGTTCTTTAGTATTTGATATTTTTTGGATATTATATTTAAGAATCAATTTTTTAAAAATGCAATCAACTTTATTTAATCGAGGCAATGCACCTTATCCAATTCAGAGTACATAATTTTCAAGTGTTTGATCGCTTAAAATATATTTCATATTTTTAAAGCCCGATAGAAATTTCCACTATAACTTTTTCGTAAAGAACACTCTCTCTTAAATTACTTTCGTCAACTTCATGACATTTTTATTAGAAATTCCGTGCCGTTTTGTTTAGCCGAAGCTTAATTCTCTCCTTCTCGTTTGTTATACTGACCGTTTCAGACATCGAATACCGAAGACTTTTGGAACTCAATCCTTTCTCGATTTAAACACAATCTGTTTACACTCAATAATTCGTGGGAGTCCACAGTTTATGATCCCATCAGAAGTTTTTACAATTTGTGCAATAATTTATATTAAAATTTTATCCCCGCCGTAGATGAATGTGATTTTAAATCATTCCAGCTAATGTCTTATTCAAGATGTTCAAACAGTTTTATTTTGCGTTTAGAAGTCGTGTACTATTCGCAGTATAAGTACTTTATTTCAATCTCAGTTTATATTCACAGACCTAATTAGCGTTTGCTATTAAACTTGAGAGGACACACCTTGAGAGCACTTGTAGGTGAAACGTAGTACATCCTCAATATTTTGTCAAGTTATGCCGACGGCACCATTTCATTAAATTAAGAAATTTGATGGTTTGGTCAAAACAGTATCTATGAAGCGTAGCTGGAGAAGCATGTCGGCGGCCTGCCACTTATCTTCTATCGTTGAAAGAAATCTTCAAATTGTAATAACACCTAAAGTCTCTAATTTCAATAAAAATTACCATAAGAGAATATTATATGTATCTCAGAACTGTTTTTTAAATTGAACCAATATCATTAATCTTCATGAATTCTTTAATATTGAGTTAAAGTCTGTATTAGAGTATTAGTATTACAGGACGAATCCGTATGAAAACTTTTTTTACTAAGCAAATTGGTATCTATTTTTATCTTTGGCTCTTTTTCTTGCAAAATTCCGAAATCCTAGCTAACAAATATTTTATCATATGAATGATATAATAACTAATCCAACTTACAGAATGGTATTTATTTATATGACGAAAAACTTAAGATGCTTTCCGCAGTTCATTTATTTTCAAGTAAATCGTTTGTGTTGCTTAATCATCGAAAACAAATTTCTTTAATTAGCTGATCCAGCACCATTTATTTAATGTAAAACGTTAAATAGAAATATCCCAATGGTGACTTATGCTTAAAACTGATCAATTTTGTGATATTATCTACACGATAGTGCTCATAAATTATCATAAATAACTCTGAAATAGTTCACATTCCGGATTTGGATCAAAATAAACAGTCTGAAATATCTTGTGCTTCTTTTTTGTTAATCATAAAAATATGTTTTGGTTTCCATTTAGTCGTCTCCCTGTGATCTCGACCTGAAGGTGGCTTCGTAATTCGAAACCATGTCGTGGAGTACATAATTTCATGCTGAAGTACAAAGGGGTTCCATTTCGCCAAAGTAACGTCTGAAACTACCTAGCTGCGCTTTTTCCTTCATTAATTGGCCCTTCCCGTAGAGCTCTTGATGAATCAATATTGTGCAATCAGGCGTGATGTTGTGGAAGGGGAACATGATCGGTTTGTATTACATAATAATGCACAGTTAACTGAGAAATAGTGCATTATTATTTGATACAACTTACCCGATATAAACTATAGAATACACTACGATACGAAAACGCATAGTTCTAGCTTCATCTCTCTTTCTCGCTACGCCCATTTCGTCAGATCGCCCTTCGCAATAACTCTCCCGATCGAAGTTCAGGTTCCTTAAAAAATGTTATCTTTATTGAATCACAATCCTCATCAACTTTCCTTTTTCGATGAAAAGTTCCATTCCTTTCCCCCCTCTCCCTTTGTTTTAATTTCCTTAGTAAATATCTATAATGATTTCTTTTATCTTTGTCCTTTTATCCTCTTTTGTACATATATAATTAATTTTCAGATTCAGCCATCTTAACATTACCCCGATGAAACCTTTTTATTCTTCTTCTTAGGCAGTTTGCCCCTTACGTCGTTGAATAGAATTGTGGACACGCTGAGCTATTGTATCTTCCCACTCTTTGACTCATCTTCCTTCTATTATCCTCTCTCTTTCTCCACATTCCGCTTACTCTTTGTCCCAATTTTTACACATCCGATGGCATCCCCTGCCCTCATTCCTATCAGAAATCGAAGCTGATTTCCCTCCAAGTCTCTCTCCCAATCTTCTTACAGGTCTCTTCGCAGGTGTTTTCTCTCAAGTCTCTCTCCCAATCTTCTTCTTACAATATCCTGTAGCTTCTCAAGAGTAGGGCTTGGCATTCCCAACATTGAACTTGAATAAGTAAATGTAAATATGGTCTAGTATTTGTGTCTGGATAATATCAGTCTAGAATTGTCCCTTTAACTTTCACATGCTCCATTTTTCTCGCTAACTGAAGGTAAAATTTTCTCATTTCCCTGCTGGACCCAATCATTCTTAAATGAATTTACTACATCGAGAATCTATAGGTGCCATTGTTTTTAAATGCTTATTGTTTCGTACATGTTCTCCTTTTGTTTGGCATATGTTCTCCTTTAAGGGTGTATCTCTAGACATTTACCACCGGGCCATTTGCCTAATTGTTACGAAATGTACATAATAATAACGGAGTTGTTATATGATGAGTTATCAGACTGTATAAAATTTCAACCCCATGTAATTAATGTACATGAATTGCTTCGAAGAAAAATCTTTTTGGTTGATTAATTCAAGTAAAAATGGAAATGTAGAAGTACCGTTGGTTAATCGTGAGTAAAATTCAACTTTTTATCGATCGATATACAAATTGGGAAAGAGTATTTTCTCTCGGGCTGTGGGATTGGCAACCTAGGAAGCATCTTCGAATTGCGGGCAGCATAACTCCACGGCGCTCTTACCGTTGAGTTCATTACGCAAACGACATCCCCGACGGTACGCTATTTTAAAATAAGTATTTGCGCACGCATTTATTATTGAGTGTTTTGTTCTTCAGTTCGTGTTGTGCGCAACTCAGATGCTCGCGAAGTCATCACCACATGCATTATGCAATTGCAACGTTTTCAGCCATGCATTGAACCATGAGTAATCCAATGGCAGGATGTGGTGATGGATCATTAATGCTTCGATGCGACTCTCTGTTTATCTGTAACATGATCTGCTTGTTTGTTCTGACGATAGCAATAGAAAAAATGTAATCTTAGTTAATAGTCAATACTTTTCGAAATATTGTAATAGGGTTCGTGGTTGCCGCTTTACGTATAAAGCTTCATGTGTGGACGGTGAATGTTCTCTTCACCCTATCGTGACGACCAAGGGTGACTCCTACGTAGCACATTACTCTGCCCCATAAATACGCGAACTGATGCCATAAATTACTCTCCATTCGTTGCTATGCAATCATTCCATATTCTTTTACACTGTTTAAAGCACCCTTGGAAGTCCTCGGCAGAAAGGCATTTTAGTTTCCTCGTCGTTTTTTGCTTTATTGTGTTCACATCTTCCCAGTGATATTCCCTCATCACATTTTTGCATTTTGGGAATAGGAAAAAGTCGCAGAAGGCTAGATCTCGCGAATGAGGATCGATCAAGGATGGTGATCGAATTTTTTGCCAGAAGCTGGCAAACAATCAATACTGAATGTGCAGGCGCATTGGCATGGTGAAGGATCCATCCATCATGTTCCGTTAAAATGGTGTGCACTGTTGATTTTCCTAAATTCAGTTCATCAGCTATCATTCGGACAGTTTTTCGACGATCGGTAGGCACAAGAGACCGCACACGATCAGTGTTTCCTTCAGAGCATTATCACCGTAAACAGCTGTCAACATTTCAGTCATTTCTTGATAACTTTTACCGCACTTCACCAAAAAATTGATGTTGATTCGTTGCTCCGTGATTTCGTCAAATTTCCATTTTCGACGATCAATAAAAACAAAGACAACAGAAACTAACATAACTGGCACCATACACACAGCTCGACGATCCTCAGAAAACTGGCACCGTTAGTGGGTGGGGCTATAGTCCGCGTCATGGCCGCCAGATTGCACCAGTTCGAGCATTTAATGCATATACCAAGTTAGCCACCCTAGATGCAGCTGAAAGATCCCCCTTGAAGTGCCTGCAGACATGCTTTGGATGTTATTTAATCAAAAACGCAGTAAAGAGCCCAAAGAAAGTTCTTTAATCCTCTCTTTCGGTTTTATATAGCAGCATATCATTGACTTTTATGACATAAGCGAAGAGTTTGAAGATTCATATCATAATAGTACTTTGATTACCAGTTTAAAAATGGGGCTGTGCTAACTGAATATTAGATTATATTGCAACCGTAAACTACCAAATTGAAGTACACCAGTCGTTATTCTGCGACGGAAACGTACGGAGAAGTGATTTTTTTTACTTTAGGCTTTCCAAGTGAAATATTACGCGACTGGAGGTTGTGACGGTGTGGTGAATTTGAGGCATACTAAATATACCATACATTAAACAGGCAACTGATGATGATACAGTTCATCGGAGTCCAGGTCGCAATACTTGTTTTCTTCAGTGGGAAATTGAATTTTCTTGCCAGTTTGGTAAAATAAATGCTCATAGCTAAATTTACAAATCAATTTTGTTGATTCTGCTACACTTGTAAAATATGCGTTACTTTTCCGTGATACTAATCCAGCTTTCGATTACCCTCCTTACGTTTCTCGCTTTCGACTCCAAAAAGGCTGCAGTCCCGACGTGTTCATGTATGTATCTATGTAGTCTGTAACAACAGGTATTGAGTTGACGGTGACTCACGACTATCGACACCTTTCCTACCTCTCATTACCCATCACAGGACATCGTTTATGAACGTCCGATGCCGATGCCCGAAAGACATAGATATGAAGAAGATATAAAGAGGAAAAAATTGTTTTTTGATATTGTGTTCTCTTATGTGCATGTAAAGCATCACTTTGACGAGGGAAACATTATTTACGATGTTTAAATTTCTTATTTCAGCCACTGAGTGTCTTAGTGGCTCAACTTCGGCATTTGCATATCTTAAGCTTACAAATAATCATGGCGATTTGGAGGAAAGAAGGCGCGAAACGTATGCAGTGTGAAAGAAAAAGACGATCAGGACATCAAATTGTGTTGGTTTATCTCATTCAATTAATGGCTATAATATGCGTACATTTCGATTCCGTCCATTTCAAGGTTCTTGAGTGAGATAAGGTCCGTAAGTTGGATCAGCTTGTCGTACAATTATGAGATTTAGAATCAAATCTTCGACGAGTTCGTGATGTTTATCGTCTGTGGCAGTGATCGGACATCCGCTGCGTGTTTAATCCACAATTATGGCTTTTCCAGACTCGCAACCACGAAATTTTACTACCCATCGATATAAAGTATGCCTATTAACAGCATCAGCACCATGAACTTAAACGACGATGAATGTCAGTGGGAGTCACTTTTTCAGCAGTTAAAAATTCGATAACAGCTCGCTGTTTAACTCGCGTTGACATAACATTAGAACACGTCTCCATACTTCCGTTTCTCAAAATACACTGGATGAATGTAACCACCTCAAACCTGCGTATACGTGTTGAGGGGGAATGTTACTTCCACATGCCACCAGGAGTGCTTCTGGAGGTCATTTTATTTGTGGTCCACAAGTATGTGTGCATTAGTTGTCAGCCTACCCTCGTACATAATAATATAAAAGTTTTTAAAAACCCAATTTCCCTGCATTCTTTGAATATCCTCCAAGAACCATATGTCCTTCCCTGCTGCCCTTGGAATAAGTGCTATTAATGATGAAGAGGAGTTAAAGGAAGATTTAAGCGTGTTTTTGTTCTGTTTTATTTTGTGGAATAACTTACGGTGAATGAAGTAAAGGATCCTTGTTTTTCCCGGTCAAATGCTATAATTATTCCTAAAATTTGATTTAATAATGGTTTTTATCTCACAGTTGTAAAAGTATTGACACAGTATCTCGTAGTATTGACTAGAGCATTGAGCTGATGGGCAGTGAAAATACTGATTAGCATCATCATCAGTATGTCAATCCTAGGATTGGTTTACTGCAGCCCTCCATTCGCCTCTATTTAATGTCAATTCCCTCAATCCCTGATACCTCCTCTGTTTTACGTCCTTCTTAATTTGTCCAATGTGCATGTCTCTTGGTCTTCCTTGTGGAATCTTCCCTTCTATTTTTCCTTCCATTTTACTCCTAATCAATCCATTGTGCCTCAATGTGTGTCCAATCTATCTGTTTCTTCTTTGCCATAGAGTTCTCCATATGGTCCTATCCTCTTCGGCTCTTCTATAAACTTCATCGTTCCTTACATTGTCTGTCCATTTAATCTTTATCCTCCAGTACAAATACTTATAAGACCACTAATATTGGTGCTTAGCGCTGTATTGTTGGGAGACTTGAACTTTAGGGAATGACAGAAATTATAGTTTTCAAGCTTTCGAGATGTATTTTTGGATACTATCGGAGAAATATAAGCATAAAAGTAGAAAGAGAGACATTTAAATATACAGTATAACAGGAATGGGAGATGGCGGTTGGGTGAAATTTAAAGAAGATAGAAAGGCTGGATTACGAAGAAATGACGGATTAGTTTTTACTCTTGTATGTGACTAAAGCTTGAATGAGAGAGAGAAGAGGCTCACAATAAAATCATTGAATTAGAGACTCGAATAACTCATGATATTCCGGAGTGCCTAGGCTTTGGAGTTAACCATGGTTGAAGATAACAGTAAGAGGGAAGCAATTCAACTTTTATTGGAGTCGAATTGTTTCGGGAAGAAAGGGGACAACCTATCGTCCTATAACAAACATGAGTAAAATATTTTCTTTAAGGATTCACTTACGAGTATGTATGTCAAAACCATGAACCAAAGGTAACCGCGTTCGTTCTCTAACATAATTTGTTGGAGTTCCTATGTTCAGGTAAAAGTACGGGGGTCGGCAGAGATCACTGCCCCCTGGTCGATAATTCAAATCCCAAATGTTACTCTCGAATGGGAAATAGAGAAGAGCAGGATAAATTGGGGTGAAATATGCAGTCGGTTGGAAGGGGCACGGTGTCCGATGTGCGCGCGTCTCGACCGGAGGGGGGGGAGGGAGAGGGGGTGTGGAGGGGGTTGGAGGGGGTTGGAGGGGGTTGGAGGGTGGCCTAGGTGAATCGAAGGTGGATTCCGACGGTGCATGTGCGAAGACATGGGCGGGGTACGGCCTCCGTGATGAAAGCCATTTGCCGATTCGGTCGCCCTTATGTTTATCCAAGACAATTTCTTCGAATCCGGTGGGCATTAAGAGGGGTTTTGGATGGGGAGGTGGAGGGCGAGGACAGGGAGGAATGAGTGCGGGTGGGACTTGTTCGTCCTGGGGTGGAAAACAATACGAGGCGATGGGGATGGGGATATGGGATGGCGGTTGGAAGGAAGAGGGGGGGTAAGTGCCGGGGGTGATTCCGGGTGGTGTCAGGAAGGCGAATTAAATGAGGAAGCAGAACGTACACTGTTTTACGAGATGTTCAAAACCTCGGGATGGCTCAAAAAGAATTTCAGATGAACAAAAAGGATGTCATATACAAATGTGAGGAATGGAAAATATTTATTAGAAATTTTTATTTGCACGGAAATGAAAGTGCATTTAAAGTACATATTTCAAAATGAATCATATGTAAGACGCAAAAAACATCGTTAAATTTAATATCAGGAAATGAAACCGATTGCAATTCATTTAATAATTATGAAAAGACTCGATAAAAATTTATCTTCATTACTGTTCATGTGCTTGTGTGTTTTAGAATGAATATTAAGTGATTTTCCGTGTATATTGGCAAGTCATTCGGAGCGATGCTTCTTTTACCCCCTCTCACTCTCAGTTCAATGCGAATGCCTTCAAGTGGTTGGTTGGAAAAACAACTATTGCATATTAGCATTTCCCTTCTTCTACTGCAGATGATATGCCCGTTTGGAGATCTCTTTGTCGCTTATAGTAAAATTACTTACACTTCTAAAATATCCCCTCATTTGCATCCAGTATCTTCAATCGAAATTTCAAGCATGCTAAAGAATATAGTACACGTCGCAGATGTCTCCTATCCTGTCAGTTTACTCCTATTTTCTGCAATACATTAATTAATTCCACCCATGATGAAAGAAGACAATTCGATTTTCCGCATAGAAATTTTTTTTATTACGACCTAGGTTTCGTTACAGGGTAACATCTTCAGGTTAGTACTTCTAAAGTGTCATCTTTCGTTATGAAGAATTTCCTCCGTGTTACGTCTGAAATTGTGTCATTTATGTAATTCCACCCAATTCACTCTATCAAGTGTTCTCTCGAAATCTACGACACAGTCCAATACAGTCTAATTGTATTCTATAGTTATCTCTCAATTAGAGTCTTCATTACTGATATAATATCACGCGTACCTCTTCTCTTTCTGAACCCAAACTGATTATCCCTTTTTGTAATTGGACCATTTCTCTTGCAGAACTTCATTGCCTACTCCCCGCGTTCATTCCTTGGTTCCAACCCGTAATCCCCCACCTCACTACCTTCTCTTCCTTCGCTTACTGTCGTGTTTCAATCCCCCATCACTATCAAATTTTACCTCCCCGGGACACCCGCCACTATTTACTCTAAATGATCTTATGTCTTAATTATATATCTTCCTCTGTATTATTGGATGTTCATATGTAGATTTGAACCATGACTAAGTCCGTTGGCTCAGGTTAAATTTCAACTTCTAGTATTCCATCGCTCACCCACTGTATATTTACTATGCTAAGCTCCTGCTTTCTTGAGCGATACTGCTGTCATCCACCTCTAGCTGGGGCTCCTCCCGTACACAGTATAATTTACTATCACTCCTGTAATCCCCGTCGCCATTCCATCTCACATGGCGCAGCCTTAAAATATCTTTATTTCTTCTCTCCATTTCTCCTGGTATACTTCCTTATTTTCCGGTCCTCAATATCGTCCTAATATTGCAAGTCCCTATTATAACTGGTTCATTCCTCCTTCGTGCATTTACGCTGCTTACGCCGATTCCGCTTCGAAGGGATTTGGTGTGATGGCGATCGTGGAAATCGTGCTTCTCCCGCCGCTGACATGCGTTCGTTCCAGTGGCTGTCCCCAATCCCGCATTTTCACTCATTCTCGTAATTGTGTCCACTATTGTTTCGCGGAAAAATTGATTGAGGTGATTTCCCGTCGCCTTCCTCAATAGTGTTTTTTTAACGTGACGCCGTCACTCAATGGTCGCTTCACTGGGGTCAGACGTCTTTGCAACGTCCTCACTCAGGAGCAGATGCTGTTTGGACCGACTACATTTTTTTCTATCTTCAATCTTTCGACCAAGAGTATAGATGACGTTCCCAGGAGTGATCATAATTGCTTCCGCCTTCACAGCCTTAGGACTCATCAGAATGATCAAGCCATTCTAGCACGATAGGTCTTTTAGAAGGGTTGAATAAATTCATTGAATATTGCACCGCATGTACGTTACGCAATAAGATTATTGTATAACAGAGAATTTCATTTTTGCACAATAACTTTTAAGAATAATTAAACAACCCTCGTGAACCTTCGTTTTGAAGACTTAATGCTTCCATTTTGGGAATATTTATTGGCGTAATCGACCTCTTACCCCAGGGAGTTGGCAAAATATTTTCAAATCAGTGATATTTCCAACTATCGTGATCTTAAAGTGAGTCATGATATAATGGAAAAGAAACCTGAGCTAATTATTTTCTAAGCTAAAAATCCTTTCTACGGAAATCACCGACGGTCTTGCGGCTCAATGGGGTAGCTCTGGGCAATGGACGACTCCGAAAGAACCCAAACATTCGAAGCCAGAACTCTCGGTGTTGCGTTTGCGGAAACAAGAATCGGATCTTGAGAGGAAACAAACGAGAACCGGGCGGGAGGAGGGAAGAAGAGGGGCGGGAGGGCGACAACATTCACTCCCACACCTCTCCCCGCCTCGGTCCGTCTTCGGGAGGGTGGAGGGGGCTGATGGGAAGAGGGGGGAGGAGTATGGAGTAAATATCACAAGCCCTCGCGTGACGAGGAAATTTTCAGCGAACCTATAATTCCTTTTGATTGGTTGGGCCTCGGTAGTCTCTCTACCCTCACCCCCTCCCTTCCATACCACCCCCTGCGCCCCTCTCGACTCGAGCAATCTCCCCACCCCCGAGGCCCTCAGCCCCATTTCCTGCCCCATCCTCATATTCCCCGCCCCTTTCCTTCATACGTACACCTCAGCGGGGGGTGGGGAGAGGAGAGTCCGTATTCCTCTCCTTCTCGCCCACCCCCTCCTACTCGCCCGCCGCAGAGCCCCACACGCACGAGGGGGAGGGCCCCCCCTCTCTCTTTGCTCCTCCGTTGCCCCCCTCTCCCACGTGCGGGGGTGGTGGGATGGGAGGGAGTTGGACTTGGGGCTCACAGTTTGTGATCGTGGGCTCCCGGAGTGTTTTATTAGTTTGTGCCCACTCTTCTGCGTTCACCCATGCTACGTCAACGACTACTTCTGTTACTTTTCAAGCCTCCATTCTCGTGTACTCACCGTTTAATTTTCACCTTAACTGCAAAATTTCGTGAATTAATGGCCTCTGAACTACTTGGTATCGCCCTAAATGATATCGCGAAAACATGGCCGTCGAGTCATGTTCACGTCGTCTGAAAGTCGCAATTCGTACGCGATTTTCACGTGTATGTGTAATCATGCCGATTGTTCCACTCGTCAATATTCAAATAACACCGTTTGGGAAAAAATAAAGATTCCAGTCAGCTAATGTAATTGGGCAGGGTGTGTCACCGTTTTACCTCTCCTCTGTCAACTTACGGAAAAATTGCATAGGTAAGGTTTATTAAGGTAATATTTTCTGACTGTTTCAAAATAATTGAATTGCTGATGGTTTTGTTTTCTTAGTAATCTGAAATTTGTCACACAGATAAAATATAATTCATGAAATCGGTGAAACCTCAGGAAATGAGATTCACTAGACATGTCAGCCAGCAGATGCCGATTCGAGACGATTATATGTGCATCGGAATAATAAAGTCATAACCACGACATTTATATATATAATATTTATATATATATATATATATATATATATATATATATATATCTTACCAATATTCTTTCTAACATATATTTCTTTCTCAAACGTTCATTTGATTATTTTATAAAAATATAATAACTATCTTTCTTTCAAAAACAGCCTTTAAAAACCCAATTGATTTACAAAAGAGGATTGTAATTGAATCTTTCGATAAATGGATCCTATTTGGTGGGAAAATCGCGGCATGTTCTAATTCATATAATGAAGTCACAAAATAAAATCTCATCTCATCTTGTACGTGAAGAAACGTCATTTAAGAAGATGGAGCAAGAGCTAGCTGTAAATATTCCCTGTGTTCGATTTAATGGTCTGTTTTGACTGAAATAATTGATATATTTCCACTCTTTCTGCGAATGGATTCAACGTTGGAGTTGTGGTTACTGCAGCGTTATTGGTCAGAAGCATATGGCATAGATAAAAATATCCGGAATTGGATTAGAGACTTTTGGAATGGTCGGGTTCAAAGAGTAGTGATATATGGAGTTAGCTCAAATGCAGTATAAGTTACTTCAAGTGTTCCCCAGGAAAATATCGTCGAACCTCTTTTATTCCTCGTTTACGTTAATGACATTGACTCCGTAGTCACTAGTAAGAAACGTTTATTTGGCGACAATGCAGTGATTTACCGTGATATCCGTGATCATTTGGACACAGCAGCTTTGTCAGATGACCTTATTAGATGTATTATTACCCCTATCGTATTGCGGCAGGAGAGATTTTGTTGATAAAAATTAGAGAGATTAAGTGCAGAACAGATAGATTTTAGATGTCATTTATTCCACGAACGATAGGGGATCATAATAACATTGTTAGACCGCGGAAGGGTCATGTTCTGGTAAAATTATTCTGGTGTGTATTCACCCCATGCCAGACACTCTGGCGGTGGCTTGCGGGGTATATACAAATAAATAAAATAAATTTACTAAGAAAAGCTATCTCTCGAACTTTTACAACTCTAGCAATTGGAAGGACCAAAATTGTCCGTCTACTAATTAGTATTCAAAATGAAATTAAGAAATGGTGCCCGTGAAGCTCCCCGTCCAAAAGCCTTGCCTTTCTGTCTCTGAAAGGAAGGAAAGGATTTAAATTCACGTCAGTGTTTTTTTTATTGCTCCTTCAAAATGCTTCCTGGCCAACTATTAGAAAAACAAGTGCTTTTTGTTTCATAAGATTTCTCTTTATCTTGCAATTAGCTCCTGGAGATGTTTTACGGGAGATGTATGCCTTAATAATATCATTTTGATCCCAGCAATATATTTTGGAATATTTATGGCAGTGTCCCAGATGGAAACGGCGAGATGATAATAGATAGCCCGATACTCGACGATAAACCATGAAAACATGTTGCGTGTTTCCCGTTTGCCCGCTTATGATTTGAATCTTTCGGACAGCGCCGAGGGCTTTAAAAGCACGTGTGTCAGATTTTTATACGCACTTCCTCCCCTCCTCCCCCGCCATTTCTCTTCCTTGACATGCCACGTCCCATTCTGTGCCCTATCATCTTCCCTTGTCCAACCCCGAAAGCCCTTTACGTTTATACCATTTCTCCCGATTCCTCCCTTGCATTCACCGCTCACAATTTCATTTACCTCCGAGTTTCATC